>LR738712.1:72205046-72222296 GCA_902687465.1 Secale cereale
GGGGGGGGGTTAAACCCACAACCTCCTGGGTAGAGGCGCGGTGCTCTGACTAGTCGGACTGTGTGCGTGCTGGTGCAAAGAAGGGGGTCGACATTCTTTTGAACAGGCCCAAAGCCTGAGGCTAGACTGCTCTACGCGTACAGAGAAGAAACGGCGACGACTCCGGCAAGCGAGGCTGCCATGTCCGGCGAGGTGGTGTGCTGGCGGGGGTGCGGACTTGGATGGGGTGCAGTGCGAGCGTGAGGAGCTGCTACGCGAGTGCGTGTATGGGGCTTCAACTCGAGTACGAGCTCATGGCGAGCTTGGCTCGATTCCGACGGTGCAGAGGCCGAGCGAGCAACCTCTGAAGCTGGCGAGGCGATGGGCTGCGAGCGTGCACGCGAGCAAGCGCAGCGAGTAGAACGCAACTAGGTGGGAACTGGAGCACGGGGATGCACGGGCGCGCTGCAGCAAGTACACACACACACACAAAAATCTACAGATTTCGTCGGAGCACCGGGAGCACGGCAAAGACATAGATCGGGCGAGTCTCACGAAGGTCTACATGCCACGGGATGGATGGGAGACGGAGTTGCATTACCCAGCTTACCCTAGGTCACGACGTGGTCGACGGAGACGAGCCGGAGGCGACGCGAGGGAGCTCTGAACTTGGCGATTTTCTGTCCAAGAAGAAGAGGAAGAAGACGTGGTCGTGGGAGTCATTCCAGAGGCCGTGGCGACGCGTGCGTTGCGGTAGAAGGACGCGGGGCTTCGTGGGTCCTCCCCACGGAGACAGGAGGGCCGGAGGTGCAACGTGGACGGCTACCTTACCTGGCGGCCGAAGCATGGCGGGCAGGGCGACGGCGTGGTGTGGCTAGCCTTACCTGGCGGCGGCAAGGGAAGGAGAGGGTCTGAATCGGTCGAGGGGAGACCGGGGTAGGGTTTGGACAAGTTTTATAGGGCTCTAGGGCGCCGGACGGCCGTCAAATCGACCGGGGCGTCGACATGGACACATTGGATGTGCTACCGTACAGAGGATGAAGATAACAGGGGGTACGAGCGCTGGTGGGCTGCGCTGCGGGAGGATGGCTGGGCCGGTGCTAGGGAAAAGGAGGCCCAGGTGGCTGCGCTGGGAAGGCCATTTCCCTTATTCTCTCTTATGATCTTTCTATACTTTTATATCTTCATAATATAAAAGAGAAAAGACCAGGCACATAGGGAAGGGAAGTGAGAGATATAGGAATATCCCTAGACTCCTGGAGTTATGATGGAATTTATAAAATTTGTTTGGGTATTTTTAGAGGCAGAAAAATAAATCAAGTTTGAATTTTGTTCAAACTCGAGGCATTTTTGAACCTAACCAAAACAAGTCCAAATATGATGAAACCTGGCAGGGAGGTGAGTGGCAGGGTGTATGATTATTGAGCAAAGATTGAACATTAATGGAGAAGGAGAAAGTGACGTTGCAAAAACATGGAAGAAGAAGGAAGGAAGAGGTGATGATACTTGAGACCACATAGAGCATGCAACACATATCATGCATGAAGATGACAATGCACCACAACATAGCAAGGAACATGATGCACCACATGAGCAACATGAATGAGCAAATGCAATATGACAAGTTAAGCACAATGCCTCACTTGATATGACCATGATGCAACTAATACGTCCAAAACGTATCTATAATTTCTGCTTGCTCCATGCCACTTCTGGGTGATATTGCTATGATATTCATACACTTCCATACACTTTTGATCATATTTGGACTAACTTACTAATCCAGTGCACCCCAGTGCCCGTTTCTGTTTTCGGTTGTTTTTGTATTTCAGGTTTTCATGTTTCGAGAACTGCCCAGAAAAATCCAGAAAAATTATATAAAAAATCAGCGATCCGGAAACAACACTGCGTCCGAAGGGCAGCCTGGGGGGGGGGGGGCTGGGCCCCTCGAAGCCCGTCCGGTGCCCCCCTTTGGCATATATTTAGAGGGACCTCCGAAACCCTCAGAATAGGAACTCTTTTCGCGATCCCATCTCTGTTCCACCGCCGCCGCCGCTTCCAAGATCGGGAGCACCAGGAGAACTCTTCCCGGCACCCTGCCGGAGGGGAGGATCACCACCGGGAGCTTCTCCACCACCATGGACGCCTCCCGGATGACTCGTGAGTAGTCTCCCTTGGACCATGAGTCCATGACCAGTAGCTATGTGATGTTCTCCTCCCATTCTTGTGCTTCACTAATTAGTCCTCGTGAGCCGCCCTACATGATCGAGGCACCTATGTAATCCTTATGCTGTTGCTATGTTGAGTTTGTTGGGATCTGATGGATTATGAGATTATGTTCAGATTGATCTTGAGTAATATATTTGATTCACCTCTTTTATATTTTAGTTCATAAGTAATTCTTGCATGTTCTCCGTTGTTATTTATTGCTTTGGCCGAGTAGTAGGTAGTGACTCCAAGAGGGAACGTTATGCTCGATTGTGGGTTCATGCCCCTCGATGACTAGCTTGAGTGACAGAAACATGAGTCTAGGGGATGTGCTGTTGCCACAAGGGGGAAAACAACGGTGCTTGTGCCCGCGGGTGCAAGGATTGTTTAATTTACGCAAAGTTCTTTTAATGCAGTTGTCTGTTGCATTGAGTTTACACTATGGGTGGGACTCGCAACTTAATACGAGCGAGATGTTCTGGATAGATATCTCAAGGTGGATGATTAGTAGTATATATTGATGGATTTCGGTCTACTTACTTTGGCGTACCGCCCATGCTTTGAACCTCAACCTTTCTTGCAATGTAGTCAGCATTGGTTTGCGTTCGTGGTCCTGTCAATTGCCCAGCTGTAATTTGTTTACCTCACATAGCTGTTTTATCGTCTTTTGGGAGAGAGACATCACTAGTGAACATCATGAGACTCTGGTCCATATTACCATCATTGATCACATCCACTATTTACTTTTCGTTATTTACCTACTATTGCAAAAACTATCTATCACTACTATCATTGCTTTTAACCCTTTGTGAACTACAAGGCCGGAGAGATTGACAACCTCTCTGTACTCGTTGGGAGCAAAGTTATTTGTATCTGTGTGCAGGTCCACGTTGGTTGCTACTAATCTGGCGTCGTAGAAATTGACACCTACTTGTTGAACCCAGGAGTCTCTGGGGAATTGATCCTTGGCATCTTTGCTAGGGGAAAACACTTCTACTTACTGCATCTTACACCTTCCACTTGGGGTAACCAACGAGGGGTTCGAGGCCCATCAAGGAGTATTTTCTGGCGCCGTTGCTGGGGACTCCACTCTTCAGGATAGGGGAGTTGCATGCTATCTTTTACCTTTGCTTTTTAGTCTTGTTAGTTTACCTTTCATTTTTTGCTTTAGTTCCTTTTATCGAAAATCACAAAAATAGTTATCTTGCTTGCTTGCTACTATGGGTTCCACCGAGAACACCAAGTTGTGTGACTTCACTAGTCACAACAACGATGACTTTATCAGCACACCTATCACTACACCTGCCACTTCAGCACCTTCATATGAAATTAAACCAGCTTTACTGAACTTAGTTATGAAAGAACACTTCTCCGGTGCTGGAGATGATGCTGCTTTACACTTGAACAACTTTGTTGAACTTTGTGATATGCAAAAGTACCAAGAAATAGATGGTAATATTGTTAAGCTTAAGCTTTTTCCTTTCTCTTTGAGAGGAGGAGCTAAAATTTGGTTTCAGTCTTTGCCTAGAAATAGCATAGATTCATGGGACAAGTGCAAAGATGCTTTTATCGGAAAATACTATCCACCTGCTAAAATTATCCAACTTAGAAGTAACATCATGAATTTTAAACAATTGGATAATGAACACGTTGCCCAAGCTTGGGAACGTATGAAGTCTCTTATCAAGAACTGCCCTACTCACGGTTTGACTACTTGGATGGTTATCCAAACTTTTTATGCAGGCTTGAACTTTACCTCGCGGAACTTGTTAGATTCGGCCGCGGGAGGAACTTTTATGTCAACTACACTTGGTGCTGCCACGAAGCTTCTCGATGAGATGATGACTAACTATTCCCAATGGCACACCGAACGCGCTCCAACAGGTAGGAAGGTAAACTCTGTCGAGGAGATTTCCTCCCTTAATGAAAAAGTTGACTTGATCATGTCTCTACTTTCGAAGCAATCTACTGTTGATCCTCGTGATGTTCCTTTAAATTCTTTGATTGCTCAAGAACAAGTAGATGTGAACTTTATCTCTAGAAACAATTTTAACAACAATGCTTATAGGAGTAACTTTGGTAACAATCCTAGACCGTTCCCCTCTAATTCTTATGGGAACAACAATGCTTATCCTAGTACCAAGAACTCCACTACTGAACTAGAGACCATGCTTAGAGATTTCATCACTACCCAAAAAGCCTTTAATAAGAGTGTAGAAGAGAAACTACATAAACTAGATGATCTTTCTTTTAAGGTAGACCACTTAGCCAATGAGGTAAAATTGCTAAAAATTGAAACTTCTCCTCTTAAGGAGAGGGAAGTCATCCCTATTAATGCTACTCAAGTACAAATTAATGAAAATATTAGGATGATGGCTAAGCTAAAAGAAAGATGGGCTAGAGAAAGGGAGGAAGAGGAAAGAATTAAGAGCCTTCCTACCCACCACACTGTTGCTACTATCCAAGTTATTGAGGATGTTCACACTCTTAGCACCCAATGTACTCCTGGTCCCAATGGACCTATTAATGGTGATGCTATGACTATAGAAACTACCAACCAAGTGAACCTTAAGGACACCACTACCACTTTACTTGATGCTCGTGACCTTGATTTTGATAATTGCACTCTTACCGAAGTTATTGATTTCCTTCACAAGATGTCTAGAGATCCCCGCACTAGCACGCTTAACCTTGCCTTCACAGAGCATATCACTAATGCTCTCATCAAAGCTAGGGAGGAGAAACTCAGAGTAGAAACCTCCATACCTAGAAAGCTAGAAGATGGTTGGGATCCTATGATAAAAATTTATTTGAATGACTTCTCTTGTTATGCATTATGTGATGTTGGTGCTAGTACCTCTGTTATGCCCAAAAGGATATATGATATGCTTAAATTGAAACCTTATGATTCTTGTTCTTTTGGTGTTCGTCTCGTTGATTCTTCCATAAAGAAACCTTTGGGGAGGATCGATGATGTTCTTATTGTTGTCAATGATAATTATGTGCCCGTTGATTTTACTATTATGGATATTGAATGTGATCCTTCTTGTCCAATTATTTTGGGACGTCCCTTTTTGCGCACCGTTGGTGCTGTCATTGACATGAAAGAGGGTAATATAAAATTTCAGTTTCCTCTCAAGAAAGGGATGTAACACTTCCCTCGAAAGAAGATCAAGTTACCTTTTGAGTCCGTTGTACGGGCTAGCTATTCTTTTACTCTTGATAAAACTTGATCTATGCATTATGCCTAGCTTAAAGGCATAAAAGAAAGCGCTTTTGGGAGGCAGCCCACATGAATAAAATTTTTGCTTTTGTTGTGTCTTGATGTTGTTTACTGCTGTAGCATCATCATTGTATCTTTGCTTTTCATATTTGTGCCAAGTATAGCCTCTGATTGCTAGAAAGTTCAAAAGTTGTGAGGTGCTGTCCAGGAAACAGATTCTGTCCTTGGATAGAAAAATTCGTATAAAATCACCAGATCATCTTTTTGGTCTGAATTTTTTCGACAGCGTTCTCTATATAATTGTCTTTCGTGCGTCAGTTCTGAGTTTTTTGATTTGAGTTGCATAAGTATCCCGAACAGACCAATTACTGCCTGCTGTTCTGTTTTTCACGGATTCTGTCCTGTTTTGCCTTACCTTCACTTTGCAAATTAAGAACTTGCTTTTTCTTTGCAAAAACCTTTTGGCAATCTTGAGAAACAATAGAACTTCAAGAATATCCTTATTTCCAGCAAGGTATAATTATTTTATTAAGGGTACTAACCTCGCTAATCAGATTATGATGAGTTGTGTATGAAGGGAGTTTTCAAGTGTGCGAGGGAAGATGATAAAAAGATTCAGGAGTGTCAAGCGCTCAAGCTTGGGGATGCCCCCGTGCACCCCCAAGAAATATTAAAGGAGACTCAAGCGTCTAAGCTTGGGGATGCCCCCGTGCATCCCCTTCTCCATCAACATTATCAGTTCGTCTTTCGTTTCGCTATATTTTTATCACTTCATGTGTTATGTGCTATGCTTGGAGCGTCTTGCTTTTAGTTTTCTTTTTAGTTTTTCATAACGAGTCGGAACCCAGCATTCCTTTATGTGGGAGAGAAACACGCTCCACTTCTACCTAGAACATAACATAGAATTTTCATGTCTATCTATGTTGTGTGTGTTCTTTGTCTTTTAATAGCTACTATCATGCTCTGCTCTTAGTATTCATGCTTATCTTTTCAAGAGCTTTTATTTAGTTGGTTGCTTGAACTATCTTTAATTACCATGCTCACCTTATTAAGAGAGTTTGCTTCCGTTGCATGGGTTAATGTGTCTATGATAAAGATGCTACTTTCATGATGGTGCTTAGTAGTTCAAGTTTTCTTATGGTTAATCTCAAATAGCTGGGGGGTTCCCAATGTGTTATTGGAGTACCAACTTGGTTTGTTTGCCTATGATGTGGTATGGTTTAGTAATATCTTCCTTCGAGAATTTATTTTGATTGACTTGGCGTATGCTCACGCATATTCAAGACTGTAAAGAAAGTCTGTCAAGCCTTGATGATCTTTTATTTCTGAGTAGCGATATAACTTCCATGCCTAATTCAATATTGCTTTGTCGCTCTGCATGATTATGACCGTCATTGCTCTCTTAGTTGGTCGCTCCCAGTCTTTTGCTAACCTCCACCTGTACTAAGCAAACTAACCATGCAATACATAGCTCATGGGAAAGTAGCCTAAAAACTATTGTGGTAAAGAATATGTTGCTTATGTATCTTATTTCTTATGAGTTGCTTGCTGAGCGGTAACCATGTTTCTGGGGACGCCATCAACTGTCACACTTTTGTTGAATATCATGTGAGTTGCTATGCATGTTCGTCTTGTCTGAAGTAAGGGTGATTTGCCATGGGTTGAATGAATATGCATATTGTTAGAGAAGAACATTGGGCCGCCAACCAAAGCCATGTATCATGGTGGAAGTTTTAGCTTGGACCTTAATCCTCAATCTCTCATGAGAATATGCCTATGCATTAAAGAGGAGTCCATCATCTATTTTCTATGTTGTCCCGGTATGGATGTCCTCAAGTTGAGATCTATCAAAAACGAGAAATCAAATGCGATCTATCTCCTTGAACCTTTGTACAGGTGGCATAGAGGTACCCCTTTGTGACACTTGGTTAAAACATATGTAATGCAATGATAACCCATGGGGATCCGAGCTAATTAGGACAAGGAGCGAGCACTATTGGTATACGATGCATGAGGCTTGCAACTTATAGGATGTTTTATACATGACACATATGAAGTACTACTACCGTTGACACAATTGCTTCCATGTTTTCAAAATAAAAAGCTTTAGCACTTAACCTTTCTTTTACCTTTATGTTGAAGCACCAACTACCGAGAGCATGATTGTCATTCTGAGTGTAATGTGCATTGTCCCAAAGTAGCATTGTCTTTTGCATGATTGTGATATCGTTTATTCTGAAATGATTGTATCTAGTCATCACTTAAACCTTGAAGGTGCCCCTGCATTTATGTTTTGCATCACTAAAGGGGGCAAGCTAGATATCACTTTATCATATTTGCACATCATACTCATTGCAAATCTATTTGATGTTTCAGTTTCATGTTGAAAAACTTTCAGTCATTTGTGATTTTCTCTTGAGGCAACTTAATTACTTTAGAATCATTGTCTCAGTAAGCTTTTGTCATATGACTATGAGAAAGTCCTATATGGTTAATAGCATGTCACCACAGAAATTATTCTTGTTATCATTTACCTACTCGAGGACGAGCAGGAATTAAGCTTGGGGATGTTGATACGTCCAAAACGTATCTATAATTTCTGCTTGCTCCATGCCACTTTTGGGTGATATTGCTATGATATTCATACACTTCCATACACTTTTGATCATATTTGGACTAACTTACTAATCCAGTGCACCCCAGTGCCAGTTTCTGTTTTCGGCTGTTTTTGTATTTCAGGTTTTCACGTTTCGAGAACTGCCCAGAAAAATCCAGAAAAATTATATAAAAAAATCAGCGATCCGGAAACAACACTGCGTCCGAAGGACAGCCTGGGGGGGGGCACAGGGGCTCCAGGCGCCCTGTGGGCGCCCACCCCCCTAGGCCGCGCCGGGGGGGCGCCTGGGCCCCCCGAAGCCCGTCTGGTGCCCCCTTTGGCATATATTTAGAGGGACCTCCGAAACCCTCAGAACAGGAACTCTTTTCGCGATCCCATCTCTGTTCCGCCGCCGCCGCCGCTTCCAAGATCGGGAGCACCAGGAGAACTCTTCCCGGCACCCTGCCGGAGGGGAGGATCACCACCGGGAGCTTCTCCACCACCATGGACGCCTCCCGGATGACTCGTGAGTAGTCTCCCTTGGACCATGAGTCCATGACCAGTAGCTATGTGATGTTCTCCTCCCGTTCTTGTGCTTCACTAATTAGTCCTCGTGAGCTGCCCTACATGATCGAGGCACCTATGTAATCCTTATGTTGTTGCTATGTTGAGTTTGCTGGGATCCGATGGATTATGAGATTATGTTCAGATTGATCTTGAGTAATATATTTGATTTACCTCTTTTATATTTATGTTCATAAGTAATTCTTGCATGTTCTCCGTTGTTATTTACTGCTTTGGCCGAGTAGTAGGTAGTGACTCCAAGAGGGAACGTTATGCTCGATTGTGGGTTCATGCCCCTCGATGACTAGCTTGAGTGACAGAAACATGAGTCTAGGGGATGTGTTGTTGCCACAAGGGGGAAAACAATGGTGCTTGTGCCCGCGGGTGCAAGGATTGTTTACTTTACGCAAAGTTCTTTTAATGCAGTTGTCTGTTGCATTGAGTTTACACTATGGGTGGGACTCGCAACTTAATACCAGCGAGATGTTCTGGATAGATATCTCAAGGTGGATGATTAGTAGTAGATATTGATGGATTTCGGTCTACTTACTTTGGCGTACCGCCCATGCTTTGAACCTCAACCTTTCTTGCAATGTAGTCAGCATTGGTTTGCGTTCGTGGTCGTGTCAATTGCCCAGCTGTAATTTGTTTACCTCACATAGCTGTTTTATCGTCTTTTGGGAGAGAGACATCACTAGTGAACATCATGAGACTCCGGTCCATATTACCATCATTGATCACATCCACTATTTACTTTTCGTTATTTACCTACTATTGCAAAAACTATCTATCACTACTATCATTGCTTTTAACCCTTTGTGAACTACAAGGCCGGAGAGATTGACAACCTCTCTGTACTCGTTGGGAGCAAAGTTATTTGTATCTGTGTGCAGGTCCATGTTGGTTGCTACTAATCTAGCGCCGTAGCAATTGACACCTACTTGTTGAACCTAGGAGTCTCTGGGGAATCGATCCTTGGCATCTTTGCTAGGGGAAAACACTTCTACTTACTGCATCTTACACCTTCCACTTGGGGTAACCAACGAGGGGTTCGAGGCCCATCAGCAACATATGATATCATGGCAATGCAATAATAAGCAAAAAGCAAAATAAAAGAAACCACAATGAATTTGGATGAGGAGAAGTTGAATATATTGCCAAAATGGGAAAGTGTTACATCTGGGGCATTGCAACAACCTCTCCCCAGAGCGGTACTACCTCTCTGGCAGAACTAGAACTCGTGTTTTTCTCTCTCGTTGGGCTATTTTGACCATGCTAAGCGGTAGTATCGCTCCTCCAGTGGTAGTACCGCTTGTGCACGACCTGAGTGCATAACGGTTGGATTCGGGGGTGCCTATAAAAGGGGGTCTTCTTCCCCAATGAACCTTATCCTTTGAGCTCGTGTTCTTCCCCCATTGTTGACCTTCTTTGAGCTTGCCTTCTCTCCATCCCTCCATGGATTCTTGCTAGTTTTGGGGAAAAAGAGAGAGGAGATCTAGATCCACATTCCCACCAATCATTTTCTCCTCTAGGTGAGGGGAACCCCTTGGATCTAGATCTTGGAGTTCTTGGTGTTCTCCTTCTTGTTCTTCCTCTCTTTTCCTTCCCTAGCATTAGTTTCTTTGGTGGGATTTGAGAGAGGAGGACTTGGGCACTCCGTGTGCCCTTGCCATTGCATTTGGCGCATCGGTTTGAGTTCTCCACGGTGATACGTGGAAGTTACAAGTTGAGAAGCTTATTACTCTTGGGTGCTTGGTACCCTTGAGCTTGTTCCTCTTGGGTGCTTGGGCGCCCTAGACGGTTGAGGTCATCGCGGAGCCATATTCCATTGTGGTGAAGCTTCGTGGTGTCATTGGGAGCCTCCAATTAAGTTGTGAAGGTAGCCCCAACCTTGGTGGTGTTCGGAGCTCAATCATTGTGGTGTAAAGCTCCGGGCAAGCATAGGGGTCTCCAATTAGGTTCTGGAGATCGCCCTGAGCAATTTGTACGGGTTTGGTGACCGCCCCCAAGGGTTGCCATTTGTACGGGTTCGGTTACCGCCCTCAAGGGTCCCTTAGTGGAATCACGACAACTTGCATTGTGCGAGGGCGTGAGGAGATTACGGTGGCCCTAGTGGCTTCTTGGGGAGCATTGTGCCTCCACACCGCTCCAAACGGAGATTAGCATCCGCAAGGGTGTGAACTTCGGGATACATCATCGTCTCCACGTGCCTCGATTATCTCTTACCCGAGCCCTTTACTTATGCACTTTACTTTGTGATAGCCATATTGTTTCTTGTCATATATCTTGCTATCACCTAGTTGTTTATCTTGCTTAGCATAAGTTGTTGGTGCACATAGATGAGTGATACGTCCAAAACGTATCTATAATTTCTGCTTGCTCCATGCCTCTTTTGGGTGATATTGCTACGATATTTATACACTTCCATACACTTTTGATCATATTTGGACTAACCTATTAACTCAGTGCACCCCAGTGCCAGTTTCTGTTTTCTGATGTTTTTGTATTTCAGTTTTTTCCATTACGAGAACTGCCAGAAAAATCCCGGAAAAATTATATAAAATCAGCGTTCCAGAAGGTTCCCGGTAGCCAAAGTACAGCCGGGGGGGGGGGGACCAGGGCTCCAGGCACCCTGGTGGCGCGCCCCCCCTGGGCCGCGCCAGGGGGCGCCTGGGACCCCCGAGCCTCGTCTGGTGCCCCCCTTTGGCATATATTTAGACCGTCTCCCAAAACCCTCGAGACGGAAACCCTTTTTCGCGATCTCATCTCTGTTCCGCCGCCGCCGCCGCTTCCAAGATCGGGAGCACCAGGAGAACCCTTCCCGGCACCCTGCCGGATGGGAGGATCACCACCGTGAGCTTCTCCACCACCATGGACGCCTCCCGGATGAGTTTTGAGTAGTCTCCCTTGGACCATGGGTCCATGACCAGTAGCTATGTGATGTTCTCCTCCCGTTCTTGTGCTTCACTAATTAGTCCTCGTGAGCTGCCCTACATGATCGAGGCACATATGTAATCCTTATGCTGTTGCTATGATGAGTTTGCTGGGATCCGATGGATTATGAGATTATGTTCAGATTGTGTTTGAGTAATATATTTGATTCACCTCTTTTATATTTATGTTCGTAAGTAATTCTTGCATGTTCTCCGTTGTTATTTATTGCTTTGGTCAAGTAGTAGGTAGTGACTCCAAGAGGGAACGTTATGCTTGATTGTGGGTTCATGCCCCTCGATGACTAGCTTGAGTGACAGAAACATGAGTCTAGGGGATGTGCTGTTGCCACAAGGGGGAAAACAACGGTGCTTGTGCCCGCGGGTGCAAGGATTGTTTACTTTACGCAAAGTTCTTTTAATGCAGTTGTCTGTTGCTTTGAGTTTACACTATGGGTGGGACTCGCAACTTAATACCACCGAGATGTTCTGGATAGATATCTCAAGGTGGATGATTAGTAGTAGATGCAGATGGATTTCGGTCTACTTACCTCGGCGTACCGCCCATGCTTTGAACCTCTACCTTTCTTGCAATATAATTAGCACTGGTTTGTGTGCATAATTCTGTCAATTGCCCAGCTGTAATTCATTTACCTCACATAGCTGTTTTATCGTCTTTTGGGAGAGAGACATCACTAGTGAACATCATGGGACTTCGGTCCATATTACCATCATCGATCACATCCGCTATTTACCTTTACGCTTTTACTTACTATTGCAGCATTACCTATCACTATTATCACTTGTGTTTGATCCTTTGTAAACTACAAGGCCGGAGAGATTCACAACCTCTCTGTACTCGTTGGGAGCAAAGTTATTTGTATCTGTGTGCAGATCCACGTTGATTGCTAATATATCTGGCGCCATTAGCAGTTGACACCTTCTTGTTGAAACTGGGAGTCTCAGGGAAATCGATCCTTGGTATTGCCAAGGGAAAACTTCCGCTACACTGCATCTCAAACCTTCCACTTGGGGTAACCAACGAGGGGCGAGAAGCCATCAAGCAAAGTTTTCTGGCGCCGTTGCCGGGGACTCCACTCTTCAGGATAGGGGAGTTGCACGCTATCTTTTACCTTTTCTTTTTATTCTTGTTAGTTTACCTTTCAGTTTTGCTTTAGTATCTTTTATCGAAAATCACAAAAATAGTTATCTTGCTTGCTTGCTACTATGGGTTCCACCGAGAACACCAAGTTGTGTGACTTCACTAGTCACAACAACGATGACTTTATCTGCACACCTATCACTACACCTGCCACTTCAGCACCTTCGTATGAAATTAAACCTGCTTTACTGAACTTAGTCATGAAAGATCAATTCTCCGGTGCTGGAGATGATGCTGCTTTACACTTGAACAACTTTGTTGAACTTTGTGACATGCAAAAGTACCAAGAAATAGATGGTAATATTGTTAAGCTTAAGCTTTTTCCTTTCTCTTTGAGAGGAGGAGCTAAAATTTGGTTTCAGTCTTTGCCTAGAAACAGCATAGATTCATGGGACAAGTGCAAAGATGCTTTTATTGGAAAATACTATCCACCTGCTAAAATTATCCAACTAAGAAGTAACATAATGAATTTTAAACAATTGGATAATGAACACGTTGCCCAAGCTTGGGAACGTATGAAATCTCTTATCAAGAACTGCCCTACTCATGGTTTGACTACTTGGATGGTTATCCAAACTTTTTATGCAGGCTTGAACTTTACCTCGCGGAACTTGTTAGATTCGGCCGCGGGAGGAACTTTTATGTCAACTACACTTGGTGCTGCCACAAAGCTTCTCGATGAGATGATGACCAAATATTCCCAATGGCACACCGAACACACTCCAACAGGTAGGAAGGTAAACTATGTCGAGGAGATTTCCTCCCTAAATGAAAAAGTTGACTTGATCATGTCTCTACTTTCGAAGCAATCTTCTGTTGATCCTCGTGATGTTCCTTTAAATTCTTTGATTGCTCAAGAACAAGTAGATGTGAACTTTATCTCTAGAAACAATTTTAATAACAATGCTTATAGGAGTAATTTTGGTAGCAATCCTAGACCGTTCCCCTCTAATTCTTATGGGAACAACAATGCTTATCCTAGTACCAAGAACTCCACTACTGAACTAGAGATTATGCTTAAAGATTTCATCACTACCCAAAAAGCTTTTAATAATAGTGTAGAAGAAAAACTAAACAAACTAGGTGATCTCTCTTCAAAGGTAGACAATTTAGCCAATGAATTAGAATTGCTTAAAATTAGAACTTCTCCTCTTGAGGAGAGGAAGGTCACTCCTATTAATGCTATTCAAGTGCAAATTAATGAAAATATTAGGATGATGGCTAAACTTAAAGAGAGATGGGCTAGAGAAAGGGAGGAAGAAGATAGAATTAAGAGCCTTCCTACCCACCACACCGTTTCTACTATCCAAGTTGTTGAGGATATCCAAACTCTTAGCACCCAATGCACTCCTGGTCCCGATGGACCTATTAATGGTGATGCTATGACTATAGAAACTACCAAACAAGTGAACCTAAAGGACACCACTACCACCTTACTTGATAGTAGTGACCTCGATTTTGACAATTGCACTCTTACCGAAGTTATTGATTTCCTTCACAAGATGTCTAGAGATCCCCGCACTAGCACAATTAACCTTGCCTTTACAGAGCATATCACTAATGCTCTTATCAAAGCTAGGGAGGAGAAACTTAGAGTAGAAGCCTCCATACCTAGAAAGCTAGAAGATGGTTGGGATCCTATGCCTTCTTGTCCAATTATTTTGGGACGTCCTTTTCTACGCACCGTTGGTGCTATCATTGACATGAAAGAGGGGAATATAAAATTTCAGTTTCCTCTCAAGAAAGGGATGGAACACTTCCCTCGAAATAAGATTAAGTTACCTTTTGAGTCCGTTATATGGGCTAGCTATTCTTTTACTCTTGATAAAACTTGATCTCTATGCATTATGCCTAGCTTAAAGGCATAAAAGAAAGCGCTTTTGGGAGGCAGCCCAATGAATAAATTTTATTTTGTTTTTGTTGTGTCTTGATGTTGTTACTACAGTAGCATCATCATTGTATCTTTGCTTTTCAATTTTGTGCCAAGTATAGCCTCTGATTGCAAGAAAGTTCAAAAGTTGTGACGTGCTGTCCAGGAAACAGATTCTGTCCTTGGATAGAAAAATTCGTATAAAATCACCAGATCATCTTTTTGGTCTGAATTTTTTCGACAGTGTCCTCTATATTATTGTCTTTCATGCGTCTGTTTTGAGTTTTTTGATTAGAGTTGCAGAAGTGCCCCGGAAAAAATCATTTACTACCTGCTGTTCTGTTTTTCACAGATTCTGTCTTGTTTTGCCTTTCCTTCATTTTGCAAACCTAGAGCTTGCTTTTTCTTTGCAAAAATCTTTTGGCAATCTTGAGAAACAGTAGAACTTCAAGAATATCTTTATTTCCAGCAAGGAACAATTATTTTATTATGGGTACTAACCTTGCTAATCAGATTATGATGAGTTATGTATGAAGGGAGTTTTCAAGTGTGCGAGGGAAGATGATAAAAAGATTCAGGAGTGTCAAACGCTCAAGCTTGGGGATGCCCCCATGCACCCCCAAGAAATATTCAAGGAGACTCAAGCGTCTAAGCTTGGGGATGCCCCCGTGCATCCCCTTCTCCATCAACATTATCAGTTCGTCTTTCGTTCCACTATATTTTAATCACTTCATGTGTTATGTGCTATGCTTGGAGCGTCTTGTTTTTGTTTTCCTTTAGTTTTCTTTAGCTTTTCATAACGAGTCGGAACTCAGCTTTCTTTATGTGGGAGAGAAACACGCTCCACTTCTACCTAGAACATAACATAGAATTTTAATGTCTATCCTTGCTGTGTGTGTTCTTTGTCTTTTAATAGCTACTATCGTGCTTAGCTCTTAGTATTCATGCTTATCTTTTTAAAGAGCTTTTGTTTAGTTGGTTGCTTGAACTCTCTTTAGTTATCATGCTTATCTTATTAAGAGAGTTTGCTTCCGTTGCATTGGTTGATATGTCTATGATAAAGATGCTACGTGCATAATGGCGCTTAGTAGTTCATGTTTTCTTATGGTTAGTCTCAAATAGATGGGGGGTTCCCAATGTGTTATTGGAGTGCCAACATGATTTGTTTGCCTATGATGTGGTATGGTTTAGTAATATCTTCCTTCGAGAATTTATTTTGATTGATTTGGCGTATGCTCACGCATATTTAAGACTATAAAGAAAGTCTGTCAAGCCTTGATGATCTTTTGTTTCTGAGTAGCGATATAACTTCCATGCTTGATTCAATGTTGCTTTGTCGCTCTGCATGATTATGACCGTCATTGCTCTCTTAGTTGGTCGCTCCCAGTCTTTTGCTAACCTCCACCTGTACTAAGCGGACTGACTGCTTGTGCATCCACATTCTTTTATACCAGTTATGCCATATGAGTCCACCATACCTTCCTACATGGTATTTACCTGCCATTCCTAACGGAGACTTGCATGTACCATCTCGAAATTATTCAAAGAAAGAAAAGCATTCCTATTTTGTGCCTCTGTTGTAAGTCCATGAGGAAGTAGTAGTTAATTCATAATCTTTTTAAGTTGGACAAGCTTCACCCCGGGATTGCATGTATAATATGCAAACCCATAATACGAGAAGGAACTGGCATTGAGTGCGCCCGGCTCAAAATTAATATAACAAACAAACCCTCCTTCACGCTTTGTTCATGAGAAATCAGAAAACTTTGGCAGTGATAAACAAAGGAGATTAAGAGGATGTGATCGTCCTTATTCGGGAGCCGTTCCTCGAAACTTGTCCATCTCAAGAAGTGATTGAGTTGTCTGCTAGCATTCGTTGACGAAACATGCATGATCTAATTTTTTTTATTATTACCTCTGTTTTAAAACCAAGAGCTCTGGTACATGTTTTGTCTTTGTTTCTGACTACAGGTTTTCAACCTTGCCAACAAAAGCCACGGTTCGAGAGTCTCCACCTTCTTTTAAAAGCACCAACTACTGAGAGCATGATTGTCATTCTGAGTGTAATGTGCATTGTCCCAAAGTAGCATTGTCTTTTGCATGATTGTGATATCGTTTATTCTGAAATCATTGTATCTAGTCATCACTTAAACCTTGGAGGTGCCCCTGCATTTATGTTTTGCTTCACTAAAGGGGGCAAGCGAGATATCACTTTATCATATTTGCACACCATGTTCATTACAAATCTATTTGATGTTTCAGTATCATATTGTAAAACTTTCAGTTCTTTGTGATTTTGTCATGAGGCAACTTAATTACTATAGATTCATTGTCTCAGTAAGCTTTTCTCATATGACTATGAAAAAGTCCTATATGGTTAATAGCATGTCACCACAGAAATTATTCTTGTTATCATTTACCTACTCGAGGACGAGCATGAATTAAGCTTGGGGATGTTGATACGTCCAAAACGTATCTATAATTTCTGCTTGCTCCATGCCTCTTTTGGGTGATATTGCTATGATATTTATACACTTCCATACACTTTTGATCATATTTGGACTAACCTATTAACTCAGTGCACCCCAGTGCCAGTTTCTGTTTTCTGCTGTTTTTGTATTTCAGTTTTTCCCATTACGAGAACTGCCAGAAAAATCCCGGAAAAATTATATAAAAAATCAGCGTTCCAGAAGGTTCCCGGTAGCCAAAGTACAGCCG
>LR738712.1:72222335-72251458 GCA_902687465.1 Secale cereale
GGAGGGGGGGGGGGGGCACCAGGGCTCCAGGCGCCCTGGTGGCGCGCCCCCCCTGGGCCGCGCCTGGGGGGCGCCTGGGCCCCCCGAGCCTCGTCTGGTGCCCCCCTTTGGCATATATTTAGACCGTCTCCCAAAACCCTCGAGACGGAAACCCTTTTTCGCGATCTCATCTCTGTTCCGCCGCCGCCGCCGCTTCCAAGATCGGGAGCACCAGGAGAACCCTTCCCGGCACCCTGCCGGATGGGAGGATCACCACCGGGAGATTCTCCACCACCATGGACGCCTCCCGGATGAGTTGTGAGTAGTCTCCCTTGGACCATGGGTCCATGACCAGTAGCTATGTGATGTTCTCCTCCTGTTTTTGTGCTTCACTAATTAGTCCTCGTGAGCTGCCCTACATGATCGAGGCACATATGTAATCCTTATGCTGTTGCTATGATGAGTTTGCTGGGATCCGATGGATTATGAGATTATGTTCAGATTGTGTTTGAGTAATATATTTGATTCACCTCTTTTATATTTATGTTCGTAAGTAATTCTTGCATGTTCTCCGTTGTTATTTATTGCTTTGGCCAAGTAGTAGGTAGTGACTCCAAGAGGGAACGTTATGCTTGATTGTGGGTTCATGCCCCTCGATGACTAGCTTGAGTGACAGAAACATGAGTCTAGGGGATGTGCTGTTGCCACAAGGGGGAAAACAACGGTGCTTGTGCCCGCGGGTGCAAGGATTGTTTACTTTACACAAAGTTCTTTTAATGCAGTTGTCTGTTGCTTTGAGTTTACACTATGGGTGGGACTCGCAACTTAATACCAGCGAGATGTTCTGGATAGATATCTCATGGTGGATGATTAGTAGTAGATGCAGATGGATTTCGGTCTACTTACCTCGGCGTACCGCCCATGCTTTGAACCTCTACCTTTCTTGCAATATAATTAGCATTGGTTTGCGCGCATAATTCTGTTAATTGCCCAGCTGTAATTTGTTTACCTCATATAGCTCTTTTATCGTCTTTTGGGAGAGAGACATCACTAGTGAACATCATGGGACTCCGGTCCATATTACCATCATCGATCACATCCGCTATTTACCTTTACGCTTTTACTTACTATTGCAGCATTACCTATCACTATTATCACTTGCGTTTGATCCTTTGTAAACTACAAGGCCGGAGAGATTGACAACCTCTCTGTACTCGTTGGGAGCAAAGTTATTTGTATCTGTGTGCAGGTCCACGTTGATTGCTAATATATCTGGCGCCATTAGCAGTTGACACCTTCTTGTTGAAACTGGGAGTCTCAGGGAAATCGATCCTTGGTATTGCCAAGGGAAAACTTCCGCTACACTGCATCTCAAACCTTCCACTTGGGGTAACCAACGAGGGGCGAGAAGCCATCAATGAGCCTAGTTGTTGTAGGTTTTGTGCTTGACAAATTAACCGCTAGGTTTATTCCGCATTTGTTCAAGCCTAAATCGTAATTATGTTAAAGCGTCTATTCACCCCCCCTCTAGGCGACATCCACGATCTTTCAATTGGTATCAGAGCCTCGTCTCTCTTTATAGGGCTTAACCGCCTAGAGCGTAAGGATGTCGACTAGGGGCTTAGGATTCTCTAACACTCATAGTTTCGATGGCACAAACTTTGATGTTTGGGTAATTCACATGCTTAATCTCTTTAGGGTCATGGACACTAATTTAGAGCGAATTGTAGATATGGGTTTTTCTCCTCCAAATGATCCTCAAAGATTATATTTAGAGGATGAGAAAAACTCTTATCTCAATGCTCAAGCTTCTAATGTGCTTTTCGATGCTTTGAGTAATGTAGTTATATTTCAACTCATGCCATTCCGGGATGCTCATGAGTTGTGGACAAAGCTTCAAGATAAATATGGTGTGTCCAAGAATTGTGGGAATGATTGTTCTTCCTCCACCTTCGGCAGTGTTGCTTTCTCAACTTCTTCTACTTCACCTACATGTGGATAGACACAAGGTAATGATATGGTGAGTAGTGGTGTTCATTGCAATGATGATAGTGGGCTTATTGTTGATGATGCTTCATCACTTTCTTATTGTAATGCTTCATCTTTGGACTTTAGCACTCCAAATGTTTCACATGCTTGTGTTGATAGTCCTTGCATATCATGTAGAAATTGCTTGACTAAATCTCATGATGATATGCTTGCTATGTCTTGTTGCCATGATAAAAATGCATATATTTCCTCGAATTGTTGTGCTAACAATGTAAAGGAAATCCAACGCCCCATGGAACAAGATGTGGGCTTGAATGGTGCTTCGAGGGATCCAACACCATCATCTATTGCATATTGTCTTATCTCTTATGGCTAAGGCTTCAAAGGTATCTCCCACTTTGAATCCTAATATATCTTGTGATGATAGTGATGATGACAAGAATGATGATGATGTTAATAGTAATGAAGAGAATGACAATGTTGCCTCCTTAAAAATTAAGGGGGAAATGATTTTTAAAGCTCTTCTTAAGAATAAATTAGCTCGTTCCAACTTTATGGAAATCATGTCTATTGCCATTGAGGGCAAGAAATATATTGATGAGTTGGAATCTCGTCTAGAGGAGCATGAGGTCACCATTGAGAAAATGGAAGGTCATGAGCGTGATTACGCTAATGAGATCGCGCACCTCTCTCAAGCTCTTGAACATGAACAAACCACCAAGGAATCTCTTGAGGAAACTTTTGCTCTAGAATTATCTAGAGTGAGGGAATCTCGTGATAGAGCTCTTGAGGTGGCCAATGATTTTGAAACTAAAAATTAGAAGCTTGAAGTTGCTCATGC
Source organism: Secale cereale (assembly GCA_902687465.1). NCBI lineage: Eukaryota > Viridiplantae > Streptophyta > Magnoliopsida > Poales > Poaceae > Secale > Secale cereale. The sequence goes on from LR738712.1 coordinate 72,225,145, forward strand.
TAAACTCCTTGAGGACTTTGAGCACCTCGAAAATGGCTCAAGGGTCATTAAGAGTGAGCTCATCAAACTCACCAAGTCTCATGCTCAAATTAAAGCCTCATATTAAAAAGAGCTTGCCAAGTTGTCTTCTCCTCTTGTTGTTAATAATGATTCTTGTGCTACTAACTCCACATCTATTGAGCTAAGGGCTCAACTTGAGTTGCTATCTAGCACTTATGGGAAATTGGAAGAAATTCATGTAAAGCTCACAAGATCTCATGATGATCTTCTAGTATCCCATAATGTGCTAAAGATATCTCATGAGGATATGATTGTCAAGGTAACATCTAGTGAGCCTCATGTGGATACTAGCACTACTTCAAGTCAAAATGCTATACTACCATGTGCTAGTCCTTGTAATTCATATACTCACAATATTGGTACATCTTGTGATGAATTACTTTCCTTGCCTTGTTGCTCTTGTGTTGATACTAACCATGTAGAGGAAATCAAAGAGCTCAAGGCCCAAGTCACTTCCTTGAAGATTGACTTGCAAAAGTGTCATGAAGGGAAGTCCACACTCAACAATATCTTGAGTGTGCAAAAATCCCCCAATGACAAAGGTGGACTTGGATTCAACTCCAATAAGAAGAAGAAGTCCAAGAGAAACAAGAAAAAGGGCCAAGAACAACTCAAGAATTCGGCCAAGATTATTTGCTTCAAGTGCAAAATTGAAGGCCATCATGTTAGATCTTGCCCATTGAAGAAGAAGATCATTAGTGACAAGCAACAATGGAAGAGGCCACAAGTTCAATCCCATGCTCAGCCGCAAGTTGAAGAAAGGCCACTTCCCAAGAATACTCATGGTAATGCTTCTCATTTTGAGAAATCAAGTGAGAAGAAAGTGAAGAGTAGATGTTGCTACTTATGTTGTGAGAAGGGTCACCTTGCTTCTTCAGGCACTAGTGGTAACTTGTCCAACCCAATTATTATTGATGATATATATTCTCTTGGGAAGGATAAGGTTGGAAATGTGTTTGCCAAGTTTGTTGGTACTCAAAGTGGTCTCAAGAAAAGAACCATTTGGGTTGCCAAGCCTATTGTGACTAACCTCTTAGGACCCAACTTGGTTGGGGATCAACAAGCTCAAACTTGATCAACAGGTGTTATTGGAGGGCATTGGAGACTTGGCTACATTATGAAGAATTAAGGGGTCTTCATCATTCATATTGTCTCAATCCAAGTCATTTGGATTATCAAGTTTCTATCTTCTATCCAATGTTCCTCCTTGCGGTAACTCGTGCTTAAATTGTTTACATTGAAAGTTACTTGCCCCTTTGAATGTTGTGGTTTTGTACCTTGCATGTGCTTGTATATGTTGTGCTTCCAATTTGCTTATCTTGATAAATCAAGTATGTGTATGTTGGTTTGCACATCATGTACGTGTGTGTCGTGTGTTGAGCCTTTTTGCATCTTGTTTATATCTTAGTTGGCTCTTGTGAGAGATTAATGGAACATCCCATTTTGGGGAGTGATGTGCTTTGTGCACCTCACAATCCTAAAAATGTGTGTACATGAGTAATACCATCTAGTATTGATATTACAAGATTATCTAGTCTCTATGTGGTATGTCTTCTCACGAGAAATTCAAATTCTATTTGGTCCATTAATTATCTCTTGTTTGATTCTCTTTTGCATCTTGTTAAGTCTTTCATTGGTATCACATTATGGGGGAGTAATATGCTATGTGTATATTACAAGCCTAGAAAATGTGTACATTTGAGATATTGTCACTTAGAATTGATATTGCAAATTATCTTGTTCCTAGGTGGCATGTTAGCTCTACAAGTTGCAAACTTGCTTTTGTGTTTGGCGTGAAGATGATGTTGAATATGTTGGCAATCTATCACCGGGAATTATTTCCAAATACCTCTTGTCTTTGAAAATTGGTAATCATTTATGTGGTGGAAATTATTGATCATCTTTACGTTGTCCTTTGGTTTTATTTGTCTTATCTCTTGCCAAGTTTGTGTCAACTCCCATTGCCTTCCATGCCACATGTGGATCTTGTTGTTTTATTGATTTTGTCGAGTGTTTTCTAGATATAGTGAAAGTGGCGATCCCACCTTGTGCATTTTGTATTCAAATGAAAATTCTCTTTAATGCACAATTCTTGGGGGAGCTATCCTATTTTCGATAGAACACTCATCTTGTGATCCATATCAAGTGTGTGTTGATCGAAGGCAAGCCATTTCTTTTTGGTACTTTGTGACATCATGAAACTTTGTAGATGGGTTGGTTTGTGTGACGCCCGAAGACCGACGTCCCAGAAGATTCCAGAAGATTCCAGATGTTCCGGGTTCTCCCGTGTGTTTCAGTTGTGCTTGCTTTATTTATTTTGCATTGCATCATGTCATCATGTCATCATGTGCATTTCATTAGCATGTTTTCAAAACTTGCATTCGTTCGGGTTCCCCAGTTCTCTCCGTTGCCCGTTCTGAGCCCAGACACACTCGCACGCGCCCGCGGCAACTCCGAATATTTATTTTTTTAAGTGGCGGGAAAATGTTCTCGGAATGGGGTGAAACTTGGCGTGTGGTCTTATTATAGTGTAGACAGGCCGTCGGCCAAATTTCATCGCATTCGGAGCTCGTTTGATAGCTCAACGGTTAAATATAGCGGCACTAGTAGCCGGTTAAAACGTCGGACGTTTTCGGTCTCCGAAAACCCGCGGGCCTTCCCCCCCTCTCTCTCTCTCTCTTCTCATCCCGAGGCCTTTTTCCACAGCCCACAAACCTCTTCTAGGCCCAACCTACCCCTTCATCCGACCGGAGCTGTCCGATCGGCATCCGAGGGCTCCAAAAGCCCCCAAAATCCCTAACCCTAGCTACCCTTGCTATATATAGACCCCTCCCTTGCCAAATATGGACACCTACTCCTTCCCCTACCTCCCAGCCGCCTCCCACCCCGCATTCCGTGCCCAGCCGCTCCGGATCTGCCACTTGTCGCCGCCAGATCATCCAGCCACCTCGCCGTTGCCACTTGTTGGCCTCCTATTGGCCAGCGCCGCCAGCCGCGCACCGCCCGACCAACCGGAAGCCGCCGCGTGGCGCACCGCGCCTCCCCACCGCGCCTGGCCCGTCCCCGGCCCGCCCCGGGCCGGATCTGGGCCCGAGGCCCGCACCGCGCCGCCGCGACCAAGCACCCTTCCTCGCCCGACCCGCTCCTCCTTCCGGTCGATCCCGGGCACGACTTAAAGGTATAAGCCCATCCTAGAATGATCTCAAGTTTGGTATCTTTGCACAACTCATGTAAAAGAGGGATTAAATTGCAAAAGAAGATAGTTGGCTTACACTCGCCACTTCACACAATACATTACATAAGCAAAACATCATTCAAAACATCACAATCCGACTACGGGTGAAGATCCAAAAAAAAAAATACCAAAAACAACCTAAAGCCACAGGTCCGGATCGAATCCTAGTAGAAACCACTACTGAACATCGAAACGTCACAAACAAACGGCCACTCTCTTCATCGAGCTCCTGGTGAAGGACTTGAACCAGCTCCTGCATCGAACTCGGCTGAACCTGCAACTGGTGTTGTAGTAACTGTGAGCCACGAGGACTCAGCAATCCCATAACCATGGGTAACAAGACTAGCAAAGCTTTGGGTAGGAAGAGGTAAAGTGGTGAGGCTGCAGCAGCGGCTAAGCATAATATGGTGGCTAACTTACGAGTACCAGAATAAGATGAGAAGCTACGCAAACGATCGCAAAAGAAGTGATCGCTAAAGATCCTAACTACATACGGTCAAACATAACCCCACCGTGTTCTCTTCTCAAAGTGAAAAGAGACAGTCACGGTTACTCACACAGTTGTGTGTTTTACTTCGGATCATCTGTCAAGTTTTCTACAACCGGACATTAACAAATTCCAATCTGCCACATAACCGCGGGCACGGCTTTCGAAAGATCATAACCCTGCAGGGGTGTCCCAACTTAGCCCATCACAAGCTCTCACGATTAGCTGAAGTGATAAATATAATATCATCACCCCTTATCTTAGGGAAAACCGATCAGGCTCGGCATCCCGGTAGCACAAGTCATTTCGACAAAGGTAAAACAAGTCCAGCAAGACCTCCCGGCGTGCCGACACCCTGATAGTAGCCGCGCGTATCTCGTCTCAGGCCACGACCGGATGAGCACAGCGTACAGCAACCGAAGACCCCAGGTGACTGGGTGGCACCGCACACGACTCTATTTGGGACCAACACCATCAGCACTGGCCCCCCCTGCTATGTAGAATTAAGAATCCTCGGGGACATGACCCCCTATGCAATTTAATTAATTATTAAGTTGTTATTATGAGCAAATTAAAAACCAATGTTGGGCCTTGCTGGAGGAGTTTTATTCAAAGTCGAACTGTCAAGGGGTCCCCATTTCACCCATCGTGTAAGGAACGCAAAAATCAAGGAACATAATGCCGGTTTATCGGCGCCTAAGGTGGCATGAGTGGAACAAAACACCGAGCAAAAGGCCAAGCCTTCCACCCATGCCCAGTATATAAGGTGTGTTAATAACAATTATAGATATTGTGATATATCCAACAACAAGTTCCCACCTGGAACGATCTTCATCTTCACCTGCAACTAACAACGCTATAAGAGGGACTGAGCAAGCGAGGCTGAGCAAGCGGGTAACATAGCCAAACAGTGGTTTTGCTAGGAAGGTTTCAAAGTTACAGGTTTCATGGCAACAAGGAGAGGCTGACATAAAGATGGGTAGCACGACATGTAACGATAGCATCGAGACAACTAAGCATGGCAATGGTAGTAAAGGTATCCAAGGGTATGATCATCTTGCCTGGGATTCCGCAAGGGAGAAGAACAAGTCCATGAAGTAGACGGAGCAACACAGTCGAGCGAATCCTCACAACTCCGGAACGAAACCGAAGCTAACAAGAGAAGCAACCGGAAAGAAGCAAACAACACGGTAAACACACATCTCATAAACATGGCATACGATGCACACCCAAGTATGATGCATGTCCGGTTTAAATATGCATGGCATGGCAAAGTGCACAAACAACACTACAAGTTAAGTGGAGCTCAATATGCAACGAGTTGCATATTGACGAAACACCACATTTAATTATTTAGTTGACTCTCATTTAATTACAAGACAAGATTAAATGTTGGTTAACATGGCAAGAGGTGAAGCAAAAGTAAACTACCTATTTAGGCATTTTAAATGAGGCCGGAAATAACAACAAAGATTCCGGAAACTCCTCATGCACATATTTATGAGTTTGGTACTGTTCTGCCTATAACCACATTTTAAAGTTGTTAAACAGCAAAACAAAGTGCATCATGTTATTCTACACATTTTTCTACCCCAAATACATATAAAGTTTATAAAATTTGGAGCTACGGTTATTTAGTTATGAAATAAATCATTTTAGCATGGCATTTGAGCAAAATTTAAATAAACAGCAAGTTAAACATTTTTAACTGGGGTGAAAGTGGCATATTATTAAACTACACAAAATTCTAAGCAATTTTCATATATAAAGTTTTCACATAAGATGCATGGTTATTTAGTTATTAAATGTATGATGTTGGGGTCTTTTCTATAAAACTGTTGTTCTAAGGAAAAAAAGGAAAAACGTCCTGACAAAAAAAAAACACGTAAGGGCTGAAACCCGGGTGGACTGGGCTTCTCACCAGAGGGCAAAAAGGCCCGTCAGAGAAGCTGGGCTGCGGCCGACGCAGCAGGCCGGGAAGGCCGTGGCCCAAGCGGTTCTGCGCGTGCGTAACTGCTGTCCCCGAGCAGGTGAACGACGGTGGCGGCGCCGCCGGCTGCGCTGGACCTCCGGCGAGGCGCGAGGGCAGCGCGAAGGCCAGGAACGGGCAGCGGGGCACGGATCCACGCCGGATCCGGTGAGGGGGGCTGGTTCCCGGTGGTTGGAGGCGACGCCCGGCGCGGTGGAGCTCGAGGTCGTCCATGGAGGCGGCCTCCTTGCTCCTGCGCGATGGAGCTCGCGGATCCCAGCGGCGGAGGAAGTGGTGGCGGGGCCGGCGAGGCGCGAGGGCAGCGAGGTGCTCGGGTCGTCGGCAAGAGGCGCGACGGCGACGCTCCGATCCTGCCCGGGATCGACCGGAAGGAGGAGCGGGTCGGGCGAGGAAGGGTGCTTGGTCGCGGCGGCGCGGTGCGGGCCTCGGGCCCAGATCCGGCCCGGGGCGGGCCGAGGACGGGCCAGGCGCGGTGGGGAGGCGCGGTGCGCCACGCGGCGGCTTCCGGTTGGTCGGGCGGTGCGCGGCTGGCGGCGCTGGCCAATAGGAGGCCAACAAGTGGCAACGGCGAGGTGGCTGGATGATCTGGCGGTGACAAGTGGCAGATCCGGAGCGGCTGGGCACGGAATGCGGGGTGGGAGGCGGCTGGGAGGTAGGGGAAGGAGTAGGTGTCCATATTTGGCAAGGGAGGGGTCTATATATAGCAAGGGTAGCTAGGGTTAGGGGTTTTGGGGGCTTTTGGAGCCCTCAGATGCCGATCGGACAGCTCCGGTCGGATGAAGGGGTAGGTTGGGCCTAGAAGAGGTTTGTGGGCTGTGGAAAAAGGCCTCGGGATGAGAAGAGAGAGAGAGAGAGAGAGGGGGGAAGGCCCGCGGGTTTTCGGAGACCGAAAACGTCCGACGTTTTAACCGGCTACTAGTGCCGCTATATTTAACCGTTGAGCTATCAAACGAGCTCCAAATGCGATGAAATTTGGCCGGCGGCCTGTCTACACTATAATAAGACCACACGCCAAGTTTCACCCCATTCCGAGAACATTTTCCCGCCACTTAAAAAAAATAAATATTCGGAGTTGCCGCGGGCGCGTGCGAGTGTGTCTGGGCTCAGAACGGGCAACGGAGAGAACTGGGGAACCCGAACGAATGCAAGTTTTGAAAACATGCTAATGAAATGCACATGATGACATGATGACATGATGCAATGCAAAATAAATAAAGCAAGCACAACTGAAACACACGGGAGAACCCGGAACATCTGGAATCTTCTGGAATCTTCTGGGACGTCGGTCTTCGGGCGTCACAACTCTCCCACACTAACAGAGGATCTCGACCCGAGATCCTAGAGATAGCACCGGGTAACAACGAAAAAGAAGAGGAAGAGGTAAAACAAAGTTGCTTCTTTGACAAACGAGTGAAAACCAAAGAACCTTGAGAGGTTGAACAAGTTGAAAGAAGAAAGCAACGGAGATGAACGAAGTTTAGAGCACTCCGGTAAAGGAGGAAGAAGGAACATTATGAGAACCTTGTAGGTTGAAAGACATGAACAAGAGTTTATGAACCAAAAGAATAAGGAACCGCAATGGTATAGCCAAGGAATATGAATGACAGAATTCGGACAGCACTCCGTCTGAAAATGGAAGGAATTAATAAGAACTTGAGGAGATGGAATGATACTTGATGAAATCAATAGCATATTGCCTCCGAAACAATTAAAAGAATGGCACAAGGTTAAGAAGAATTCAGACAGCACTCCGGTTAAAAAGATAGACAAAACTTGATAAGATGACGAAACTTGAATGAAGAATACAACACTCCGGTTAAATAGACAAGCAAAGGAAGAATATGATCTTGATAAAAACGAGATGATGGGACGAAGAGAGCACTATCACAATGCCTCCGGAATGAAAGAATAGCATATAAATGAAAGTAAGAATTGAACGGAGAAGAAAATGACAACTTCTCTCAAAATTGAATTTGAAAGAGCATCTATACCAAGATGGGTTGAACAGAGCTGTTGGAATTCAACAACGAAAAGAATAAGCTTGATGTGGGCTTATGGAAAACATCTCAAAATTAAGAGGTGACAACCAGCCACTAACGGAAACGATTAAATGGATTGAGATCAACAAGGAGATGAAAAAACTTATTTCACCGGAAGGATAAATGAAGAACTTGGGTCATTTATAAGCACCACAATACAACAATCCTTAGGGAAAGCTTTTAGGTGAATTATAACCCAAGATGACTCCAACGAATAAATTGAAGGGTTGAAAACATCTCCTGAACAAGGAAAATGATGTTTTTAAATATCTCATTCCTAACAACTCGTGAATCATGAAACATGAAGGAATTATCAAGAATGACATAACACCATCTGAAAAGGTAAGGGAGAAAAAATTGCACTTCAAAATGCAAGAAGAAGAATATTTGAGCTCCAACAAGAATCTTGATGAAGACTTCGAGGATGAATTAAAATGATGATGAACCACCATGAGAACTCCGGTAATGAGAGAATGAGAAGTGAAAGATGAAAAGAGTAAGATTCAAGGCCTGCGGTGAATTAGATGGAGGTTTGAAATGATATAATTGAAATAACATGGAGCTCCGGAAAACAAGATGAAGAACTTAGAACCGAGAATATGATATGATGAACAAGCTCCAGACAAAAGAATTAAAACACCTTGAAGGAATATAATAAGAATTACGTTGTGCATCTCCTTCACCAATTAAATTGATGATAACCAAAGGATTTGGCATACTACTTATTCTCGTTGGAAAGAATTAAAGAGAGGTCTAGCACAACCTTGGATAAATATTCAACGAAGCATCTGTAGGATTATGAAAAGAACGAGTGAATTAAAACGATAACAACGGAAGAGTAATCTTGAAATAACCACCATAAAAATGAAATTGAACGATGCAAGAGGACAAGCCACCGTAAGAAAATGAATCGAGTGAAAACAAGAGAATGAATCTCCGGGAAGAATATGGAGACGAACGAAGAGACATCAATGAAGAATATTTGGAGGACGAAGTTGAAAACTGAGAACGAAGAAATCTTCTGAAATGATGGCCTTCGGAGGATCACACTGGAAAGAATTCATGAAATGCTTTGGATGGTATAAAAGAATTCCTCACAATCGGAACAATAATGAGGATGGCATGAAGCTAGAAACACGAATCTTCAAGAGAACAGGCCAAGATTTAAGAGAAACTCTTCTCCGGTCTCTAGATGTTGAGAATGAAGACGAGAAATGCCATAAGAATTGTTGAGCACTCCGGAATGAAGAATTAAAAAGGTTGAACCAATGAAGAAAAAGAATTGAAAGCGGTCGTGGAGAAGGACTGTGACTGATGGGAATCATTCTTACGTCACACTTGAAAAGAATTTCAGAGTACTCCGGAAAAATTAGAAGAGTCAGGTAAGATCCTGGAAAAAGACCTGTGGGTTAGGGCCCACTCAAAAGAAATCACCGTTGGAAAAGATTGCTTAAGAGATATTGCACCGGTTGAATTAAATGGCTTGAGTAAGATGATAATCCTCAAAAATAATTGAAAGGGTTAAGAATGGAATTATGAATCTTCAGCACTCCGGATATGGATAGCAAGAGGAGAATGATTAATTGGCGCACCTGAATAAGAAAGCATTGTGAAATGAGGAAAAAGGATAAGATCAACACCGAAATCTTGAATTACATCCACCGGCAGAATTAGAGAACAAAAGAATGATGAACTTGAAGCTCTTGAGCATCTTCACGATAATCACCGGATAAGAACATTGAAGGGAAAAGAATGAAGAAATATCACATGAATAAAAATGGATATTTCATTTAGAATTTTTGGCTCTGAGAAGAAGAAGGGTGGGAGGGTGGGGAAAACAAAGACAACTTGAGATGAATGAAACAGACAAATCGTCGGATTTCTCAACGGCGTCTGTATGGAGTAACTTGAAGAGAAGGCACACCGGTTGGAAAGGATTAACATGAAAATCTCGATGGTCAATAAGGACTAGCACTCTCATAGCAATATGAGAACACCGATTAGGAAAAAGGTATGGAATCCACATTTGACATCGAAGCAACTCGAATACCAGAATCAAGACAAGAACAAAGGGTAGATGTGTAACATGATCTTCACAATATCATCCGAACAGGGAATTGAACGAATGAATTCTGCAGGTACATCAACTTGTCGAGAAGCCACTTGGAGAACAAAATGAAAATAAAAAGGAACAAGAAACAGATAGAACAAATACAAGATAGAAGTTTCGTTCGACATCTTCGTGCTGAAAGCTCATGGAACATGTTACAAAAGGGTTTTGTCATCCCCGGATCAGCATAGCCAAGGACCCTTTAAGATGCAACTCCCGATCAGAACAAGTCCATAAAACCACTTCACTCAATGTAGAACCCCAAACTTCATATCGTGCATTCGTTGGAAGAATGCCTAGACCTACTAGATGACCCACCTATAGATTTCCGAAAGTTTCCAGTTATGCAATCAGGTGTTGGGGATACACGGGAAGCACCGCGCAATCAACTCTAAACCTACATCCAGGTGTATCCATCCTTCAACACATAACCAGTCTTTCTCGGAAACTGTGTACCTCGGACCTTCGAAAAGCATCCACTATAACAAGCTATGGCAATACTCCCGAACTACCTCCCCAGTACTGGGTGATGTCGGGGTTATCTTGCCACTGGCCGTATAGGAGAGATTTTCGATGTCGGCCGTCTTAAGTATTTAGTACTGCCGCGATATGCTTGTGACAACAATACCCCGAAGCTCAACTCCTCGGTAACAGGAGGCATCGAGAACAATATCCTTGTCACAAGAACATCGAAACAATCCCAGAATACTCGCGGGATCCTAAAAAAATTTGGTGCAATTTTTGAAAGTAGAAGAGAAAAGAGTAATCGTCAGGAGTCCTCACCAGAGAGAAAGGGGGATGAGAAGCAAAGAAATCCTACTCTCCGATATATATATAGGACTCAAAACATTTTCAGTGTGTGCCTAGACTCAACCGTCAACGATTCGATCAATCAGTGGGGGCTTCTAGGTCGGAGAAGGCTCTGATACCAACTTGTAATGCCCAGGATGGGACTATACCTCCTACGTGTCGAGGCACGACTTAAAGGTATAAGCCCATCCTAGAATGATCTCAAGTTTGGTATCTTTGCACAACTCATGTAAAAGAGGGATTAAATTGCAAAAGAAGATAGTTGGCTTACACTCGCCACTTCACACAATACATTACATAAGCAAAACATCATTCAAAACATCACAATCCGACTACGGGTGAAGATCCAAAAAAAAATACCAAAAACAACCTAAAGCCACAGGTCCGGATCGAATCCTAGTAGAAACCACTACTGAACATCGAAACGTCACAAACAAACGGCCACTCTCTTCATCGAGCTCCTGGTGAAGGACTTGAACCAGCTCCTGCATCGAACTCGGCTGAACCTGCAACTGGTGTTGTAGTAACTGTGAGCCACGAGGACTCAGCAATCCCATAACCATGGGTAACAAGACTAGCAAAGCTTTGGGTAGGAAGAGGTAAAGTGGTGAGGCTGCAGCAGCGGCTAAGCATAATATGGTGGCTAACTTACAAGTACCAGAATAAGATGAGAAGCTACGCAAACGATCGCAAAAGAAGTGATCGCTAAAGATCCTAACTACATACGGTCAAACATAACCCCACCGTGTTCTCTTCTCAAAGTGAAAAGAGACAGTCACGGTTACTCACACAGTTGTGTGTTTTACTTCGGATCATCTGTCAAGTTTTCTACAACCGGACATTAACAAATTCCAATCTGCCACATAACCGCGGGCACGGCTTTCGAAAGATCATAACCCTGCAGGGGTGTCCCAACTTAGCCCATCACAAGCTCTCACGATTAGCTGAAGTGATAAATATAATATCATCACCCCTTATCTTAGGGAAAACCGATCAGGCTCGGCATCCCGGTAGCACAAGTCATTTCGACAAAGGTAAAACAAGTCCAGCAAGACCTCCCGGCGTGCCGACACCCTGATAGTAGCCGCGCGTATCTCGTCTCAGGCCACGACCGGATGAGCACAGCGTACAGCAACCGAAGACCCCAGGTGACTGGGTGGCACCGCACACGACTCTATTTGGGACCAACACCATCAGCACTGGCCCCCCCTGCTATGTAGAATTAAGAATCCTCGGGGACATGACCCCCTATGCAATTTAATTAATTATTAAGTTGTTATTATGAGCAAATTAAAAACCAATGTTGGGCCTTGCTGGAGGAGTTTTATTCAAAGTCGAACTGTCAAGGGGTCCCCATTTCACCCATCGTGTAAGGAACGCAAAAATCAAGGAACATAATGCCGGTTTATCGGCGCCTAAGGTGGCATGAGTGGAACAAAACACCGAGCAAAAGGCCAAGCCTTCCACCCATGCCCAGTATATAAGGTGTGTTAATAACAATTATAGATATTGTGATATATCCAACAACAAGTTCCCACCTGGAACGATCTTCATCTTCACCTGCAACTAACAACGCTATAAGAGGGACTGAGCAAGCGAGGCTGAGCAAGCGGGTAACATAGCCAAACAGTGGTTTTGCTAGGAAGGTTTCAAAGTTACAGGTTTCATGGCAACAAGGAGAGGCTGACATAAAGATGGGTAGCGCGACATGTAACGATAGCATCGAGACAACTAAGCATGGCAATGGTAGTAAAGGTATCCAAGGGTATGATCATCTTGCCTGGGATTCCGCAAGGGAGAAGAACAAGTCCATGAAGTAGACGGAGCAACACAGTCGAGCGAATCCTCACAACTCCGGAACGAAACCGAAGCTAACAAGAGAAGCAACCGGAAAGAAGCAAACAACACGGTAAACACACATCTCATAAACATGGCATACGATGCACACCCAAGTATGATGCATGTCCGGTTTAAATATGCATGGCATGGCAAAGTGCACAAACAACACTACAAGTTAAGTGGAGCTCAATATGCAACGAGTTGCATATTGACGAAACACCACATTTAATTATTTAGTTGACTCTCATTTAATTACAAGACAAGATTAAATGTTGGTTAACATGGCAAGAGGTGAAGCAAAAGTAAACTACCTATTTAGGCATTTTAAATGAGGCCGGAAATAACAACAAAGTTTCCGGAAACTCCTCATGCACATATTTATGAGTTTGGTACTGTTCTGCCTATAACCACATTTTAAAGTTGTTAAACAGCAAAACAAAGTGCATCATGTTATTCTACACATTTTTCTACCCCAAATACATATAAAGTTTATAAAATTTGGAGCTACGGTTATTTAGTTATGAAATAAATCATTTTAGCATGGCATTTGAGCAAAATTTAAATAAACAGCAAGTTAAACATTTTTAACTGGGGTGAAAGTGGCATATTATTAAACTACACAAAATTCTAAGCAATTTTCATATATAAAGTTTTCACATAAGATGCATGGTTATTTAGTTATTAAATGTATGATGTTGGGGTCTTTTCTATAAAACTGCTGTTCTAAGGAAAAAAAAGGAAAAACGTCCTGACAAAAAAAAAACACGTAAGGGCTGAAACCCGGGTGGACTGGGCTTCTCACCAGAGGGCAAAAAGGCCCGTCAGAGAAGCTGGGCTGCGGCCGACGCAGCAGGCCGGGAAGGCCGTGGCCCAAGCGGTTCTGCGCGTGCGTAACTGCTGTCCCCGAGCAGGTGAACGACGGTGGCGGCGCCGCCGGCTGCGCTGGACCTCCGGCGAGGCGCGAGGGCAGCGCGAAGGCCAGGAACGGGCAGCGGGGCACGGATCCGCGCCGGATCCGGTGAGGGGGGCTGGTTCCCGGTGGTTGGAGGCGACGCCCGGCGCGGTGGAGCTCGAGGTCGTCCATGGCGGCGGCCTCCTTGCTCCTGCGCGATGGAGCTCGCGGATCCCAGCGGCGGAGGAAGTGGTGGCGGGGCCGGCGAGGCGCGAGGGCAGCGAGGTGCTCGGGTCGTCGGCAAGAGGCGCGACGGCGACGCTCCGATCCTGCCCGGGATCGACCGGAAGGAGGAGCGGGTCGGGCGAGGAAGGGTGCTTGGTCGCGGCGGCGCGGTGCGGGCCTCGGGCCCAGATCCGGCCCGGGGCGGGCCGGGGACGGGCCAGGCGCGGTGCGCCACGCGGCGGCTTCCGGTTGGTCGGGCGGTGCGCGGCTGGCGACGCTGGCCAATAGGAGGCCAACAAGTGGCAACGGCGAGGTGGCTGGATGATCTGGCGGCGACAAGTGGCAGATCCGGAGCGGCTGGGCACGGAATGCGGGGTGGGAGGCGGCTGGGAGGTAGGGGAAGGAGTAGGTGTCCATATTTGGCAAGGGAGGGGTCTATATATAGCAAGGGTAGCTAGGGTTAGGGGTTTTGGGGGCTTTTGGAGCCCTCGGATGCCGATCGGACAGCTCCGGTCGGATGAAGGGGTAGGTTGGGCCTAGAAGAGGTTTGTGGGCTGTGGAAAAAGGCCTCGGGATGAGAAGAGAGAGAGAGAGAGAGAGAGAGGGGGGAAGGCCCGCGGGTTTTCGGAGACCGAAAACGTCCGACGTTTTAACCGGCTACTAGTGCCGCTATATTTAACCGTTGAGCTATCAAACGAGCTCCGAATGCGATGAAATTTGGCCGGCGGCCTGTCTACACTATAATAAGACCACACGCCAAGTTTCACCCCATTTCGAGAACATTTTCCCGCCACTTAAAAAAATAAATATTTGGAGTTGCCGCGGGCGCGTGCGAGTGTGTCTGGGCTCAGAACGGGCAACGGAGAGAACTGGGGAACCCGAACGAATGCAAGTTTTGAAAACATGCTAATGAAATGCACATGATGACATGATGACATGATGCAATGCAAAATAAATAAAGCAAGCACAACTGAAACACACGGGAGAACCCGGAACATCTGGAATCTTCTGGAATCTTCTGGGACGTCGGTCTTCGGGCGTCACAGTTTGTTTGGAACCATCCTCTCTTTTGGGAGTTTGATATCTTTCCTTTTGCATGTATCAATGGATATATCATTCCTTGATGTATCTTTTAAATAGATATCTTCCTAGTGATGATTTCTCCTTTTGGTATCCTATTCTCACTTGGTATTTATTTTTAATTTGGTATCGTTTCTTGAAAGTCTTGAGCATGCATATTTACCTCATGTATTTTCTTTGGCATGCTTTCTTTCTTTGACCCAATATATAGGGGAAACTCCACCTAGTCTCAATTTGGATGAGATGTGCATGAAATTCATTTTCATATATAAATACACTTATGTGTGTGGAGTTTGTCCTATGTATTTGTGTTTCTAACTCGGTGGTCCCAATGAGTTTGGGTACCATTTTGTTTCTGTTGTTGTTCTAGGAACAATTGGAGATGCATTGGATGCTCGGCTCACTCACAAGGAAGGAGTTGTCACCATGTGCTTATTGGAGTCAAGCTAGGATGATCAATGAACTACTTTCTACCTTCTATTGGTATCTTCTACATCATTCCAATGCTGTCTCGGTAACAAATATCATCATTTACTTCATGCTCACATTTCTTGCATCAACCTTGTGTAGGTTGTATTATGGCATGTTAGTCATTATTTCCTGTGATACTTGTTTCCTTTCTCAAAGCATCCTAACAATGATCTCTTGTTGCTAGTTGTGATGTCTTTGATTTTCGCTTGGTTGGAATTCATGTATATAGAATAAGACCATATCTAGCCATGTTCTATGCTTTCAAGCAAATATCTTATTGGTATATTTATGACTTCCTTGTGGATATATTTTTCTTTCCTTTTTGTAACTATTGCATGTGTACATCCTTCTTGTGGATTGATATCATCATGATTTTAATCTACCTAGAATCTTATACACTTGAGAGAAATTACACATCTAGTAGATATCCTTTTCTTTCACGTCCACCTTGTCTTTCTTGTATTATTTCTTTGGTGGCTCCGTGAAAGCTTTTGCCTTGAGTGCGGGTCTTAGCTTGTTGCATCTTGATGCACTCTTGTGTGGTGAAGATTTTTATTCTCTTACTTTTCTTGATGAGGCTTTTCCCATTTCGCTTGGTATCCCTCCTCATGACAAAGCTATCTCTTTCTTTTTCACCATCGGTTGTCACAAGCGTTGGTTATTCATTTTGCTAGTGAGTGTGCTTGTGAAACCCTTTGCTTGGTGTGTGTTGGAAGGACATGTCAAGCATCTTGTATCTCCTATATTCAAGACTCTGTTGATGCTTAATGCTCACCCTTACATTAATCTTCTCAAGTGTATTGCCATGACTCACACACATCATTTTGGTTGAGCCTACTCTTAAGTTGCCTCTTTTTCTTGTTGCTCAACCATTTGTTTGATTGTTTGTGCTAGGCTTAGTTTCCTACATGCCCGCTTGCACTTGTTGTGAGTTTCTATTGATTTTGGGGGAGTGATGATCCTATTTTGTGTACATTGTATCCAAATAAGGAATTAAATAATGCACAAATCATGGGGAACTTCTCTATGTTCTTTAGAACACTCCGATGCTCATATCATAATATCATTTATTCATGTGGCATGTAGGATCATTGGTCTAGTTGGTTCAATTGGTATCTTTTGATAGCTTGCTTCAATTGGTATCCTTTGATTGCTTGATTGCTTGTTTCTCTCTTTGTTATGTCTTTGTGGCATATCATTCTTTAGCAATCTTTGGGCCTCAATATAGGTTGTCTTCCTCCAAGTATTTACCATTGGGTATGTGTATTGCATTCCACTCTCTTGTTGAGAAATACACAATTTATGAAGGAACACAATTTATATTGGCCTTCTAAGCTTTTCGCCTATTTTGGCAATCGATGCCAATGGGGGAGAAGCTTCAGAGAGTTTTGTGGAGAAGTTTTGAGAGTCATCTCTTCTAGCTGTGGTTTTGTTCCTAAGATTTTGCATCTCATGCGCATACATTATTGTTGCATGGTATGGTTATGCATAATTCCTTATATAAACTCTCTTGAAAGTGACTGTCATCAATTACCAAAATGAGCGAGATTGAAAGAACATGTGGTGCCCCCATGTTTGGTTTTGGTAATTGATGACAATCTCTATGGACTAATGGTTGCCTTGAGTTATATTTGAAGGGTCTGTCCATAAGCTTTTCTTGGAGTCCATTTGCTGGTTTCAAGGAGAGTTTGTGATGACCAAGATGCTATTAAGTAATTATCCAAAGATTATTCTCGTGAATGTTGAGCTTATTGCAAGCATGTCTTGAAGAAGAAGAGTGTGTGATCATTCATGTTTACCTTCAAGACATCATCCAAGAAAGATTCTACGTTGATCAAGACTAAGTCAAAGAGTGAATCAAGTTAATCAACACACAAAGCATAGAAGATGTACCGAGAGGGATCAAGCGATCCGATGGTATGGTAAGCATTGTCAATTACGCTTTGTATACTAACCCATGGTCTTCGTGGGAGTTCTTTGTGGGGTTAGGTTGCGGTGTGCAAGTTCAAGTAGGATCATCACGAAGAGATCATATGCTTGAAGCTTGCCGTCCATTATGGTGGCAATGGACTTGTGAAGATGTGTCGAAGAGTGGCTCACCCATAGTGGAGTATGGGGGAGCAATCTACTAGTCTTCACCGAGCCAACGCTATCAAGAAAGGTGGTCCGGCTTGAGGGAGTCAAGATCGTCTTCATCCAGCTCAAGTGGACTATGAGCAAGGCAAAGGTTTGTCGTTGATAGATTTTCTATTTTTACCGGTCTCATGGTGGTAGTTTGGAGACCGGGTTATATGATCGATTGTCGTACTATCAAGGAGGGATCTCGATGAGTATCTTGATCGTATCGTTCGTATAGAGCTCAAACCATTGCATCCTTGCATCATCTTTATTGGTTCTTGTTTGGTTCTTCTCCTTGTGAGATTTGGAGCTTATGGTCATCTTGATGACAAGCTCGAGTTCATCGAAAACGGAGTTCACTCATGCATCTTCTATGATGTTTTCGATGTTGGAGGTTATGTCGATTCTTCTCTGATGGAGGGTTCACTCCTCTATATCCTATGCATACCTCCCCTGCCTCTTGTTACTATAACCAGTCGTTGTTTTGATGCTACTCGTCTTCCTCTATCCAACAAGCTTGAGTTTGCTCAATCGGGAGCTCACATGAAGAAGTTATGCAATTCTGGTTTTCTTGCATCCTCTGCTTTCTCTGTTGTGTTCCTGAAAGCCTTAAGCGGTAGTACTGCTCTCTCGAGCGGTAGTACCGCTTGTAAGCGGTAGTACCGCGACCCTGTGCCGCGCGTAGTACCAGTGCTTTCGGGGATGCGATTTTTGGTGTCGGGTTTTGCAGTAAGCGGTACTACCTCTCCCCTCAAGCGGTAGTGCCTCTTATAAGCGGTACTACCTCTCCCCTCGAGCGGTAGTAACTCTTATAAGCGGTACTACCTCTCCCCTTGAGCGGTAGTACCTCTTATAAGTGGTACTACCTCTCCCCAGAGCGGTACTACCTCTCTGGCAGAACTACAGCTCGTGTTTTTCTCTCTCATTGAGCTGTTTTGACCGTGCTAAGCGGTAGTACCGCTCCTCCAGTGGTAGTACCGCTTGTGCACGACCTGAGTGCATAACGGTTGGATTCGGGGGTGCCTATAAAAGGGGGTTTTCTTCCCCAATGAACCTTATCCTTTGAGCTCGTGTTCTTCCCCCATTGTTGACCTTCTTTGAGCTTGCCTTCTCTCCATCCCTCCATGGATTCTTGCTAGTTTTGGGGAGGGAAAGAGAGAGGAGATCTAGATCCACATTTCCACCAATCACTTTCTCATCTAGGTGAGGGGAACCCCTTGGATCTAGATCTTGGAGTTTTTGGTGTTCTCCTTCTTGTTCTTCCTCTCTTTTCCCTCCCTAGCATTAGTTTCTTTGGTGGGATTTAAGAGAGAAGGACTTGGACACTCCGTGTGCCCTTGCCATTGCATTTGGTGCATTGGTTTGAGTTCTCCACGATGATACGTGGAAGTTACAAGTTGAGAAGCTTATTACTCTTGGGTGCTTGGTACCCTTGAGCTTGTTCCTCTTGGGTGCTTGGGTGCCCTAGATGGTTGAGGTCACCGCGGAGCCATATACCGTTGTGGTGAAGCTTCGTGGTGTCGTTGGGAGCCTGCAATTAAGTTGTGGAGGTAGCCCCATCCTTGGTTTTGTTTGGAGCTCAATCATTGTGGTGTAAAGCTCCGGGCAAGCGTCGGGGTCTCCAATTAGGTTGTGGAGATCGCCTCGAGCAATTTGTACGGGTTCGGTGACCACCCCCAAGGGTTGCCATTTGTACGGGTTCGATGACCGCCCTCAAGGGTCCCTTAGTGGAATCACGACATCTTGCATTGTGCGAGGGCGTGAGGAGATTACGGTGGCCCTAGTGGCTTCTTGGGGAGCATTGTGCCTCCACACCGCTCCAAACGGAGATTAGCATCCGCAAGGGTGTGACCTTTGGGATACATCGTCGTCTCCGCGTGCCTCGGTTATCTCTTACCCGAGCCCTTTACTTATGCACTTTACTTTATGATAGCCATATTGTTTCTTGTCATATATATTGCTATCACCTAGTTGTTTATCTTGCTTTGCATAAGTTGTTGGTGCACATAGGTGAGCCTAGTTGTTGTAGGTTTTGTGCTTGAAAAATTAACCGCTAGGTTTATTCCGCATTTGTTCAAGCCTAAACCATAATTATTTTAAAGCGCCTATTCACCCCCCTCTAGGCGACATCCACGATCTTTCACTCTTTGTCGATAATATTGATGGGTATGGTATTTATTTCTGTGAAGAGGCTACTAGAATTGCTAAACTCGATGAAAAAGATAAACATAAACCTATTGTGGGTATGCTTGTTGTCTTTGTCAAGATAGGAGATCGTTGTTATCATGGCTTATGTGATCTGGGTGCTAGTGTTAGTGTTGTCCCGTTTAATCTTTACCAATAAATTATGAACGATATTGCACCTGCTAAGATAGAAGATATTGATGTTACTATTAAACTTGCTAATAGAGATACTATAACACCACTTGGGATTGTTAGAGATGTTGAAGTCTTGTGTGGGAAAATAAAATATCCCGCTGACTTTCTAGTTCTTGGTTTCCCATAAGATGACTTTTGTCCCGTTATATTCGCTAGACCTTTCTTGAGAATTGTTAATGCCAAAATAGATTGTGAGAAATAAATTGTTAGTGTAAGCTTTGGTGATGTATCTCATGAGTTTAATTTCTCCAAATTTCGTAGACAACCACGTGATAAAGAATTACCCAGTAAAGATGAAATTATTGGTCTTGCTTCCATTGATGTACCTCCTATTGATCCTTTAGCGCAATATTTGCTAGACTATGAAAATGATATGTTTATGAATGAAAGAATTAAAATAGATGAGATATTCTTTAAACAAATGCCAGTTTTGAAATACAATTTACCCGTTGAAACTCTTGGAGATCCTCTACCACCCAAGGGGTGATCCTGTGTTCGATCTTAAAAAATTACCTGATACTCTGAAATATGCTTATCTTGATGAACAGAAGATATATCATGTTATTATTAGTTCTAACCTTTCAGAGCATGAAAAAAATAGATTATTGAAAACTCTGAGGAAGCATAATGCCGCTATTGGATATACTCTTGATGATCCTAAGGGCATTAGTCCCACCTTATGACACCACAAAATTAAGACGAAACCTGATGCTAAACCAGTTGTTGACCATCAGCGACGGTTAAATCCTAAGATGAAGGAAGTGGTAAGAAATGAAATATTAAAGCATCTGGAAGCAGGTATAATCTATCCCATAGCTGATAGTAAATGGGTAAGTCCCGTCCATTGTGTCTCCAAAAAGGGAGGTATTACCGTTGTTCCTAATGATAAAGATGAATTGATTCCACAAAGAATTATTACAGGTTATAGAATGGTAATTGGCTTTAGAAAATTAAACAAAGCCACTAGGAAAGATCATTATCCTCTACCATTCATTGATCAAATTCTAGAAAGGTTATCAAAACATACACACTTCTGCTTACTAGATGGATACTCTGGTTTTTCTCAAATACACGTGTCACAAGAGGATCAAGAAAAACTACTTTTACATGCCCTTTTGGTACTTTTGCTTATAGACGCATGCCTTTTGGTTTATGCAGTGCACCTGCTACCTTTCAAACATGTATGACAACTATATTCTTTTGTGAAAATATTGTTGAGGTTTCATGGATGATTTTTTCGTTTATGGAATTTCTTTTGATGATTTCTTAGGCAACCTTGATTGAGTTTTGCATAGATGTGAATAAACTAATCTTGTCTTGAATTGGGAGAAGTGCCACTTTATGGTTAATGAAGGTATTGTTTTGGGGCATAAGATTTCCGAAAGAGGTATTGAAGTTGACAAATCTAAAGTAGATGCTATTAAAAACATGTTGTGTCCAAAAGATATCTAAGGTATACGAAGTTTCCTTGGTCATGCTGGTTTCTATAGGAGGTTTATTAAAGACTTCTCTAAAATTTCTAGGCCCTCTTACTAATCTTCTGCAAAAAGATGTCTGATGTCGTTTGAACTACGTAGGTATTTCCCCAAAGAGGAAGGGATGATGCAACACAACTATGGTAGGTATTTCCCTCAGTGATGAGACCAAGGTTATAAAACCAGTAGGAGAACCACACAACACTATGTAAATGGTACCTGCACACAAACAACAAATAATTGCAACTCGACGTAAAAGAGGGGTTTCCAATCCCTCCGGGTAGTTGATTGGTAAATATATAGATTGATAATTGCAAATAGAAGAACGACAAATAAAAATCAGCAAGGTATTTTTGTGTTTTTGATAATATAGATGTGAAAATAAAAGTTGCAAATAAAGGAAAAAGCAAATAGCAATATAGATCTGAAAGTATATGATAGGAAACTAGACACGGGGCCCATAGATTTTACTAGTGACTTCTCTCGAAAAATAGCAAGTGGTGGGTGAACAAATTACTGTTGGGCAATTGATAGAAAAGCGAATAATCATGACGATATCCAAGACAATGATCATGTATATAGGCATCACGTCCAATAAACGGAGTAATGCAATAAGAATGATGACATGATGTATACAAGATAGGCCCCATCTTTTTATCCCTAATAGCAATGATACATGCGTGCCTTCCTGCCCCTTTTGTCACTGGAAAACTGATGGGAAACGTTGCATGGAAAACAAAAAAAAAATCTACGCACACACGATACGTCTCCAACGTATCTATAATTTTTTATTGTTCCATGCTATTATATTATCTGTTTTGGATGTTTTATATGCATTAATATGCTATTTTATATTATTTTTGGGACTAACTTATTAACCTAGAGCCCAATGCCAGTTTCTATTTTTTCCTGTTTTTGAGTTTCGCAGAAAAGGAATATCAAACGGAGTCCAAACAGAACGAAAGTTCACGAGGATATTTATTGGACCAGAAGACATCCAAAGGACTTGGAGTGCACGTCAGGGGAGCTGTAGGGCATCCACAAGGACGGAGGGCGTGCCCCCACCCTTGTGGGCTCCCTGCTGCTCCACCGACCTATTTCTTCCGCCTATATATTCTCAAATATTCCAGAAACCCTAGACGGACGATAAAAAACCACTTTTCTGCCACCGCAGGTCTCTGAATTTGAGAGATCCCATCCGGAGGCCTTTTCCGGTACTCTGCCAGAGGGGGATTCGACCACCGAGTGCTTCTACATCAACAGCATTGCCCTTCCGATGAAGTGTGAGTATTTTACCACAGACCTACGGGTCCATAGCTAGTAGCTAGATGACTTTTTCTCTCTCTTTGATTCTCCATACCATGTTCTCCTCGATGTTCTTGGAGATCTATCCGATGTAATCTTCTTTTGCGGTGTGTTTGCCAAGATCCGATGAATTGTGGGTTTATGATCAGATTATCTATGAATATTATTTGAGTCTTCTCTGAATTCTTATATGCATGATTAGATATCTTAGTAATTCTCTTTGAACTATCGGTTTGGTTTGGCCAACTAGATTGGTTTTTCTTGCAATGGGAGAAGTGCTTTGCTTTGGGTTCAATCTTGCGGTGCTCAATCCCAGTGACAGAAAGGGACATGTATTGTATTGTATTGTTGCCATCGAGGATAACAAGATGGGTTTTTCATCATATTGCTTGAGTTAATTCCGCTACATCATATCATCTTACTTAATGTGTTACTCTGTTCTTCATGAACTTCAGACTCTAGATGCAGAATCATTTTGGTCGATGTGTGGAGTAATAGTAGTAGATGCAGGCAGGAGTCGGTCTACTTGTCACGGACGTGATGCCTATATTCATGATCATTGCCTTAGATGTCATCATAATTATTCGCTCTTCTATCAATTGCTTGGCAGTAATTTGTTCACCCACCTAATATTTGCTATCATGAGAGAAGCCACTAGTGAAACCTATGGCCCCCGGGTCTATTTTCCATCTTATTACTTTCCAATCTACTATTTTGGAATCTTTTACTTTCCAATCTATAAACCAAAAATACCAAAAATATTTACTTTAACCGTTTATCTATATCTATCAGATCTCACTTTTGCAAATAACTTAGAAGGGATTGACAACCCCTTTATAGCGTTGGGTGCAAGTTTGTTGACTGTTTGTGCATGTATTTGGCGATTTGTGCGTTGTATCCTACTGGATTGATACCTTGGTTCTCAAACTAAGGGAAATACATATTCTACTTTGCTGCATCACCTTTTCCTCTTCAAGGGAATAACCAACGCAAGCTCAAGAGGTAGCAAGAAGAATTTATGGCGCCGTTGTCGGGGAGATCTATGCCAAGTCAAGACATACCAAGTACCCTTCATTAAACTCTCATCTCTTGCATTTACATTATTTGCCATTCGCCTCTCGTTTTCCTCTCCCCCACTTCTAAAATGATTTTCGAAAGATTTTCCTTTTCTTCACCCTTCTTCCATTCGTCTTCCTCACTCGCTTTGTGTGTGCTTGTGTGTTGGATTGCTTGCTTTGTCACGATGGCTCAAGAAAATACCAAACTGTGTGACTTTTCCAACACCAATAATGATGATTTTATTAGTACTCCGACTGCTCCCGCCACTAGTGTGGAATCTTGTGAAATTGATGCCGCTTTGTTGAATCTCGTTATGAAAGATCAATTTTCTAGCCTTCCTAGTGAAGATGCCGCATCCCATCTAAACAACTTTGTTGATTTGTGCGATATGCAAAAGAAAAGAGATGTGGATAATGATGTTAAATTGAAGCTATTCCCGTTCTCACTTCGAGATCGGGCTAAAACTTGGTTTTCATCTTTGCCTAAAAATAGTATTGATTCATGGAACAAGTGTAAAGATGCTTTTATTTCCAAGTACTTTCCTCCCGCTAAGATCATCTCCCTTAGGAATGATATTATCAATTTTAAACAACTTGATCATGATCATGTTGCACAATCTTGGGAGAGGATGAAACTTACGATAAGAAATTGGCCTACACATGGCTTGAATTTATGGATGATAATACAAAAAAATTATGCCGGATTGAACTTTTCTTCTAGAAATCTTTTAGATTCGGCCATGGGAGGTACTTTTATGGAAATCACTTTAGGAGAAGCTACTAAACTCCTAGATAATATTATGTTAAATTATTCTCAATGGCACACCGAAAGATCCTCTACTAGTAAAAAAGTGCATGCAATTGTAGAAATTAATGTTTTGAGTGGAAAGATGGATGAACTTATGAAATTATTTGCTAGTAAGAGTACTCCTATTGATCTTAATGATATGCCTTTGTCTACCCTGATTGAGAATAATAATGAATCTATGGACGTGCATTTTGTTGGTAGGAACAATTTTGGTAACAACGTGTATAGAGGTAATTTTAATCCTAGGCCTTTCCCTAGTAATTCCTCTAATAATTTTGGAAATTCCTACAATAATTCTTATGGAAATTATAATAAGATGCCCTCTGATTTTGAGAATAGTGTTAAAGAAGTTATGATCTCACAAAAGAATTTTAATGCTTTAATTGAAGAAAAATTGCTTAAGATTGATGATTTGGCTAGGAACGTGGATATAATTTCTCTTGATGTTGATTCTTTGAAACTTAGATCTATTCCACCCAAGCATTATATCAATGAGTCTCTCAAAGCTATGAGAATTTTCATTGATGAGTGCAACGAAAGAACCGCTAGGATGTGTGCTAAACGAGATTTTTTTGTAAACGCGTGTTCTTCTAGTTTTAGTGAAAATAAAGATGAAGATCTTAAAGTGAATGATGTGACTCCTATTGAATATTTGTTTTCTAATATAAATCTCGATAAATATGGGACTAGAGATGAGTCAACTTTAGCTAAAAGGCGTCCCAATGATTTAGAGTTTTTAGATCTTGATTCAAAAATTGATAAAAGTGGGATTGAGGAGGTCAAAACTTTAAGTAGTAACGAACCCACTATTTTGGATTTCAAGAAATTTAATTATGATAATTGTTCTTTAATAGATTGTATTTCCTTGTTGCAATCCATGTTGAATTCTCCTCATGCTTACAATCAAAATAATGCTTTTACTAAACATATCGTTGATGCTATGATGCAATCTTTTGAAGAAAAGCTTGAATTGGAAGTTTCTATCCCTAGAAAACTTTATGATGAGTGGGAACCTACTATTAAGATTAAGATTAAAGATTATCATTGCCATGCTTTGTGTGATTTGGGTGCTAGTGTTTCCACGATTCCAAGAACTTTATGTGATGTATTAGGTTTCCGTGAAATTAATGAGTGTTCTTTAAATTTACATCTTGCGGATTCCACTATTAAGAAACCTATGGGAAGGGTTAATTATGTTCTTATTGTTGCAAATAGGAAATATGTGCCCATAAATTTCATTGTTCTTGATATAGATTGCAATCCTACATGTCTATTATTCTTGGTAGACCTTTCCGTAGAACTATTGGTGCAATTATTGATATGAGGGAAGGAAACATTAGATTTAGATTTTAATTTCCTTTAAGGAAGGGCATGGAACACTTTCCTAGAAAGAAAATTAAATTGCCTTATGAATATATTATGAGGGCTACTTATGGATTGCATACCAAAGATGACAATACCTAGATCTATTCACATTTTTATGCCTAGCTAAGGGCGTTAAGCAATAGCACTTGTTGGGAGGCAACCCAATTTTATTTTTGTTCTTGCTTATTTTGTTCCTGTTTTGCTTTGAGTTTTTCATCTAGTCGCTGGTTAGAGAAGTTTTTTAAGTTTTTATTAGTGTTTGTGCCAAGTAAGATCTTTGGGATGATTTGGAAGATAGTAGATTGGTTTTGCTGAAAAACAGTAACTTTTGCGCCCAGTGTTAGATTTTTTTCTGATTACTGGAACGTGATAAATTCTTGAATTTTTTGGGGGGTCTCTGATCTACAAATTTCCCACGCTGTCCTAATTTTTCAGAATTTTTAGAGATACAGAAGTATTACATTAAGTCGCATCTTTAGAGACTACCCTGTTTAAGACAGATTCTGTTTTCTTGTGTTGTTTACTTGTTTTGATGCATCTATGGCTAGTATCGGGGGGGGGGGGGGTT
>LR738712.1:72259599-72282799 GCA_902687465.1 Secale cereale
ATCCTTCAACTGCTCCTTCTGATGAGAAGATAGACATGGCTTCTTCATCCTGGCATAATCGGAACTAGTCACTTCACGTACTCCATATTCTTCTTCAGGCCTTGTTCGTGTAATCCTCCTCCCAAGGGGATTGAAGTGGATTGGAGAGGATTTTGGCTTGTAGGGGATCTAATCACCCTCAAACCCTGCCATTCCCCTTCAAAAACCACCTCAACCGAACAAGGCCTCAGAGGAGGATGATCCTGTTGTGCAAAGACAAGAGTATAATTAAATGCTAGCATCCCTGTTTGCTCGAAAAAAGGAAAGGAAAAATTTAAAATAGCACATATGAAGCACTTCTCAAGGACAATACCACTTTTTGATGACAATATCTAAACAGTAGCACGACACCAATAGAGATGACAAAGCTCAATCATATGGATGAAGTCAGTGGGCGAGTACTGATACGTCTCCAACGTATCTATAATTTTTTATTGTCCCATGCTATTATTTATCAAGTCTTGGATGTTTAATGAGCTTTGTCATTCATGTTTATATCATTTTTGGGACTAACCTACTAACCCAAAGGCCCAGTCCAGATTGTTGTTTTTTTTGCCTATTTCAGGGTTTTGCAGAAAAGGAATATCAAACGGAGTCCAAACGGAATGAAACCTTCGCGAGAGATATTTTTGGAGAAAATCACGCACGGGAAATGTCAGGACCAAGTCAGGGGACAGCTGGGCTGCCCTCGAGGGTGGCCCCCCTCCTAGGGCGCGCCCCCCTGCCTCGAGGCTGGGCGATGTGGCCCCCGGTGCCCTCCTTCTTCCTATATATACCTACGTACCCCAGAAACTCCATACGCAGAGAGAAAACCCTAATTCCACCGCCATAGCTTCTGTTCCCGTGGAAATCCCATCTTGGAGGCTGTTCTGGGAGGGGGATCCATCACGAAGGCATTCATCATCATCATCATCGCCCTCGCCATGAGTTGTGACTAGTTTACCATAGACCTTCGGGTCCATAGCTAGTATATAGATGGCTTCTTTTCTCTCTTCGAATCTCAATATAGAGTTCTCCTCGGTCTTCGAGGAGATCTATTCGATGTAATCTCTTTTGCGGTGTGTTTGTCGAGATCCGATGAATTGTGAGTTTATGATCAAGGTTATCTATGAAAGATGTTTGGTTCTTCTCTGAACTTTTTATGTGTGCTCATAATATCCTTGCAAGTCTCTTCGAATTATTGGTTTGGTTTGGTGTAATGCCCAGGATGGGACTATACCTCCTACGTGTCGAGGCACGACTTAAAGGTATAAGCCCATCCTTGAATGATCTCAAGTTTGGTATCTTTGCACGACTCATGTAAAAGAGGGATTAAAATGCAAAAGGAGATAGTTGGCTTACACTCGCCACTTCACACAATACATTACATAAGCAAGACATCATTCAAAACATCACAACCCGACTACGAGTGAAGATCCAAAGAAAGATACCAAAACAACATAAAGCCACAGATCAGGATCGAATCCTAGTAGAAACCACTACTGACTATCGAAACGTCACAAGCAAACCGCCAAACTCTTCATTGAGCTCCCGGTGAAGAACTGATCCAACTCCTGCATCAAACTCGGCTGAACCTGCATCTGGTGTGGTGAAGTAACTGTGAGCCACAGAGGACTCAGCAATCCCGTTCCCGGGTAACATGCTATTTAAGCCTTGGGTGAGGATAAGGCTGAAGAAAGAATAAGAGGTGAAGGAACAACAAGAGTCTGCAGCAGCAACTAGCACTAACTTACGTAATAGAGAGCGAGAAGAGAAGAGCCTCGGTCGAAAGATGATCACGAAGTGATCCTAACTAAAGCCGGTCAAACATAACCCCACCGTGTTCAACTCCCGAATCCCTATTCGGAAATTGACAGTCACGGTACACACGCTGGTAGTGTATTGGAAACATTCTGTCAAGTTATCTACAACCGGATATTAACAAGCTCCCATCTGCCACATAACCGCGGACACGGCTTTCGAAAGTTCAAACCCTGCAGGGGTGTTCCAACTTGACCCATTACAAGCCCACGATCCACGGAGTCGCAACTCCAAGGTGGGAAGACCCGAGTATTCTCGGAATCCCGTGCTCAAGTTAAACCGAACTAAGGTAAGGCTAATCCAGCAAATCCTCCCGGCGTGTCGACACCCTGATAGTAGCCGCGCGTATCTAAGTCTCAGGACACGACCGGATGGGTGATGCTACAGGTTATACAAGACACCTCGGGTTTCCCCAAGGCGGCCCTGCAGGACCCCCGTTTCGGACCAACACTCATGTGGAGCACTGGCCCGGGGTTGTTGAATTAAAATAAAAGGGATAGCTAGTCCACATGCAAGTTTTATTAGTTATTAGGCAAATAGTACCAATGTTGGGATTTGCTGGAAAAGACATAGCACTTAGCGGTTTATCAAGGGGGTCCCATACACCCCAACCGTGTTAGGAACACATAATCAAGGAACATAACACCGGTTTATACGGTTCCTAACGGCATGAGTGGAACAAAACACCAAGCAAAAGGCTTAGCCTTCCACCCTTGCCAATATATAGATGATTTCATTTTTTAGCATTTATATAGTGTGATATAACCCAACCAAACTTCAACATGAAGCAAGCATCTTCAAACTTCACCTGCAACTAGCAACACTATAAGAGGGGCTGAGCAAGCCTACGTATAGCCAATCAAATGTTTGCATAGGTAGGGTGGTTAAACAGGTTCATGGTTACAATAGGAGGCTGACAGGAAAGACATGGGCATCGAGGCAAAACTATAGATCGATACTTCTAGCAATAGGCAAAGATAGTAATGGTATCCGGGTTCGGTCATCTTGCCTGGAATTCCACAAGGGAGAAGAACGGATCCATGAAGAAGACGGAGCAACACAGTCGAGCGAATCCTCACAACTCCGGAACGCAACCGAAGCTAACAAGAGAAGCAACCGGAAAGAAGCAAACAACACGGTAAACATACAAGCATAAACATGGCATACGATGCACATCCAAGTATGATGCATGTCCGGTTTAATTGTGCATGGCATGGCAAAGTGCACAAACAAAACTACAAGTTAAGTGGAGCTCAATATGCAACGAGTTGCATATTGACGAAACACCACATTAATTATTTAATTAACTCCCGTTATTTACAAGACAAGATTAAATGTTTTTAACATGGCAAGAGGTGAAGCATAATAAAACTACACTATCTAGGCAATTTAAATGAGGCCGGAGAATAACAACAACATATCCGGAAAATCCTCATGAGCATGTTTAATAATTATAAAGCAACAACAATTAAACATTTTAGTGTTGTTAACATGATGCGGATGACATGATCAAGTTAATGCAATTTATAAAAGGTTGACTTAAAAGAGATATGAAGCATTTGTCACCGTGGTGGATAGAAAGGGTGCCACGGCAACGATCCGAAAATGATGCCACGCAACATATCGGTTCCGGTAACCCGTTGAGAGACCGGTGCAAAAGATAGAGGGCGTGAGCGAGCCAAACGAGATGAAAGGTGGGGCGATCCCGTTACTGGGTTCCCACGAGTAGGCGACGAGGCAACCGAGGAACATGACAAAAGGTCGGAACGGGCACGAAGCACACACGGGAAACATTTCATACAACACAAGCACACGGGTCATCGTCTCGGGTTATACCTTCGAAACACTCGTTTCGGGACGGTTCGAGATCGTAGAGGAAGGAGTCGTTCTCGTTCGGGGAGGAAGTAGTTGTACACGAGGTCGCCAACGAGTAGTCGTTCCGTTCGTAGAGGTACTTGAGGGTCTCGGCGACGGTAGTGGTACTTGTCCATGAAGTCGTTCTCGTTCGTAGTCGTTCATGTCATCGATGTCGGGGTACTTGTCGGGATCGTCGTCGACGTAGGGGTACACGTTCGTAGTGGGAAGTAGTTGTTCCGTTCGTCTTGGCGGTTCCACGACGGCGGTAGTTGTTCACGGTCATCGGTAGGGGTACTCGTTCCGTAGTTGTACTTGTGGGTCTTCGGCGACGTAGTCGTTCACGGTTCGTAGAGGTACTTGCATCGGAGGGGTACTTGTCACTTCCGAAGGTAGTCGTACGGTTCTCTGTCAAGACAACAGCAAGGCAACACAACACAACAAAAAATATAGGAGCCAAACAAGGGGCCGCACGGAGACGAGGCCACGGCAGCAGCAAGATCTCGGACGCGGACGGAGGGAGACGGATGCGGGGCGCCTCGAGGACGGACGAGGTAGCAGGACGAGGGGCTTCCTCGAGGGACTGAGGAACACGGCTCCGGTGCTGCTGGTCGCTGGAGAAGGTGAGGTCGCGGCCTTGGCGACGACGCTGGAGAGGAGGGTGGAGGCGCGGTGACCGGTGGCTACCTTGGGGGCGGACGGGGCTCCTGGCGAAAGGAGGAGCAGCGGTGGTGAGTCAGGGTGGCTCGATGAGCTCGGGGCTGACGAGGAGGGGAGCCGCGCGGCTGCTGCAGGCTACGAGGAGGAGGTCGGAGGAGAGGTCTGGCCTTGGGGCGCGGACGGAGGGAGAAGGACGACGGCTCCTGGCCGGCCTGGGGCGCTGGGCGGCAGCCATGCCTTGGCAATGGAGGGGGCCTCGGGGCGGTCGGGCGCTCGGGGTCGCGATGGGAGGAGGGAGCGAAGGAGCGGGCGAGGGAATCGGGGGTTCGGGACAGAGAGCGATGGGGCTCGGGGAGAGTGGGACTCAGCGAGGAGAGGGAGTCGGGGCAAGGGCGATAGGATTCGCTCCTGGCGGCGCTCGGTGGGAGCGAAGGGAGCGAGAGGGACTGGGAGGAGCGAGGGAGATGTGCGCTGGGGTCGCGCTAGGGTTACGGAGCGCTGCGGCCTGGGAGCCCTGGGCCGCGGGGAGGAGAGGCGGTTGGGCCTGAGGCCTTGGGCTGGAGTGGGCCAAGGAGCAGAAGGTGCGCTGGGAAGGAGGAGAAGGGCCGGCTGGGCCTGGACCAAAAAAGGAGGCCGGCTGGGAGCCTGGCTGCTCTCTTCTTTAACTTTATACGGAGTCAAGCAAGAAGAAAAGAAAGAGAAGAAGGAGGGGGTTTGGGCAAAACTAGCACAAGGTTAAATTTCTCGGGCTCGTAAAAATGAGCACGACCGGAGAAAAATAAAAAAAAGGCCAGATCGGAAAATAATTCAAACATATTTGAATTTATTTCAAATGGGTTTGAACTAAGACTTGAATATAGAAGTGTCAAAAAATGTTCGAATTTTTGGAGGAACCTCGAAACAACGGAAAAGAATTATTGGCAAGATTTTGAAGGTGAAACTTGAATTAAAGAAGCATGGGGAATATTTGCAAGTGTGTTGGTTAATTCCGAACAAATGGAATATTTATTAATATAGCTCCCTAATAATATTGAGAGGCTTTTATATGTTTTAAAGAGAAGTCATTCTTCCCTCGATTTAAATGGACCGAAGGTCCACACAATTTATTTAGGTTGAGATGCAAAATAAAATATGACATGATGGCATGATGACATGATGCAATGCAAAAATAAAAACACAAGCACAAAAGAAACACACGGGCAACCCGGAACATCTGGAATCTTCTGGGATCTTCTGGGACGTCGGTCTTCGGGCGTCACAACTCTCCCACACTAACAGAGGATCTCGACCCGAGATCCTAGAGATATCACCGGGTAAAAACGAAGAGGAAGAGGTAAAACAAAGTTGCTTCTTTGACAGACGAGTGAAACCACAAACCTTGAGAGGTTGAACAATCTTGAAAGAAAGAATGCAACGGAGATGAACGAATATGAAAACTCCGTTAGAAAAGAGGAACAAGGGGCATTATGAGAACCTTGAAGGTTAGAAGACAAGAATTAAGAGCTTATGAACCAAAAGAATAAGGAACCGCAATGGTATGGTCAAGGAATAAGAATGACAAAATTTGGACTGCACTCCGTCTGAAAATGGAATGAATTGAACAAGAACTTGCCAAGATGGATGATACTTGATGAAAACAACAACATATTGCCTCCGAAACAATTAAAAGAATGGCACAAGGGGTAAGAAGGATTCAGACAGCACTCCGGTTGAAAGAGAGGCAAACTTGATAAGATGAGGGAACTTGAATGAAGAATACAACACTCCGGTTAAATATACAAGCAAGGAAGAATATGATCTCGATAAAAAAACGAGATGATGGTTTGGAGAGAGCAACATCACAAAGCCTCCGGAACGAAAGAATAGCATATAAATCAATGAACGAAATGAACGGAGAAAAGTATGACAACTTCTCTCAAAATGAATTGAAAGAGCATCCTTACGGAGAAGGGTTGAACGTGGTTGATGGAAAATCAACAACGAAAGAATAAGCTTGATGTGGGCTTATGGAAAACATCTCAAAATTAAGAGGTGACAACCAGCCACTAACGAAAACAATTGATTGGATTGAGATCAACAAGGAGATGATAAACTTATCTCACCGGAAGGATAAATGAAGAACTTGGGTCATTTCTAAGCACCATAATAACAACAATCCTTAGGGAAAGCTTTTAGGTGAAATATAACCCAAATCACTCCAACAAATAAATTGAATGGTTGGAAAGATCTCCTGAACAAAGCAAAATGATGGATTTAAATATCTCATTCCTGACAACTTTTGAATCATAAAACATGAAGGAATTGACAAGAATGACATAACACCATCTGAAAAGATAAGGTAGACAGGATTGCAATTGGAAAGCATGATGAAGAATGCTTGAGCTCCAACAAAAATCTTGATGAAGGCTTCGAGGATGAATTAAAAACATGATGAACCACCATGACAACTCCGGTAATGGAAGCATGAGAAGTGAAGATGAAAAGAATAAGACTCAAGGCCTGCGATGAATTAGATGCATCTTGAAATGATATAATTGAAAAAAAACTTGGAGCTCCGGAAAACAAGATGAACAACTTAGAACCGAGAATATGATATGATGAACGAGCTCCAGACAAAAGAATTAAATCACCTTGAAGGAATAAGAATAAGAATTATGTCATGCATCTCCTTCACCAATTTAAATTGATGACAACCAAAGGATTTGGCATACTACTTATTCTCGTTGCAACGAATTAAAGAGAGGTCTAGCACAAGTTGGATAAATCTTCAACAAAGCACCGGAAGGATAAGTGAAAAGAACAAATGAATTAAAGCGATAACAACGGAAGAGTAAACTTGAATGAACCACCGTAAGAATATGGAGACGAACGAAGGGGCATCAATGAGGAATAGTTGGAGGTTGAAGTTGAAAACTAAGAACGAAGAAATATTCTGAAATGATGGCCTTCGGAGGATCACAATGGAAAGAATTCATGAAATGCTCCGGACGGGTATGAAAATAATTCCTCACAATCAAAACGATAATGAGGATGGCATGAAGCTAGAACCACGAATCTTCAAGAGAACGGGCCAAGATTTAAGAGAAACACTTCTCCGGTCTTCAGATGTTGAGAATGAAGACGAGAAATGTCATAAGAATTGTTGAGCACTCCGGAATGAAGAATTAAAAAAGGTTGAACCAACGATGGAAAGAATTGAAAGCGGTCTTGGAGAAGGGCATGTGACTGATGGAAATCATTCTTAGGTCACACTTTGAAAAGAATTTGAGTATAACTCCAGAAAAATTAGAAGAGTCAGGTAAGATCCTGGGAAAAGACCTGTGGGTTAGGGCCCACTCAAAGAAAATCACCGTTGGAAAAGATTGCTTAAAAGATATAGCACCGGATGAATTAAATGGCTTGAATAAGATAACAATGCTCAAAATAATTTGAATGGATTAAGAATGGAATTATGAATCTTCAGCACTCCGGATATTAATAGCAAGATGAGAATGATTAATTGGTGCACCGAAATAAGAAAGCATTATGAAATGAGGAAAAGGATAAGATCAACACCGAAATCTTGAAATACATCCACCGGCAGAATATTAGAATTAAGAATGATGGACGTGGAGCTCTTGAGCATCTTCACGATAAATCACCGGATAAGAACATTGAAGGAAAAGAATGAAGAAATATCACGTGAATAAAATGGATACTTCATTTAGAATTTCTGACTCCAATAAGAAGAAGGGTGGGAGGGCGGGGAAAACAAAGACAATTTGGGATGAATGAAACAGACAAAACATCAGATTTCTCAACGGGTCCGTATGGAATAACTTAAAGAGAAGGCACACCGGTTGGAAAAAGAATTTAACATGACCATCTTGATGATCAAAAGGATTAGCACTCCCATAGAAATATGAGAATACCGATTAGGAAAGGTATGGAATCAACATTTGACATCGAAGCAACTCGAATACCAAAATCAAAACGAAACAAAGGATAGATGTTGCAGCATAGTCTTCATAATATCATTCGAACAAAGAATTGAACGAATGAATTCAGTAGGTACATCAACTTGACGAGAAGCCACTTGGAGAACAAAAGGTAAATAAAAGGAACAAAGAGCAGATAGAACAAACACAAGATAGAAGCTTCGTTCGACATCTTCGTGCTGAAAGCTCATGGAACGTGTTACAAAAGGGTTTTGCAATCCCCGGATCAGCATAGCCAAGGACCCTATAAGATGCAACTCCCGATCAGAACAAGTCCATAAAACCACTTCAGTCAATGTAGAACCCCAAACTTCATATCGAGCATCCGTTGGAAGAATGCCTAGAACTACTAGATAACCCACCTATAGATTTCCGAAAGTTTCCAGTTATGCAATCAGGTGTTGGGGATACACGGGAAGCACCGCGCAATCAACTCTAAACCTACATCCAGGTGTATCCATCCTTCAACACATAACCAGTCTTTCTCGGAAACTGTTTACCTCGGACCTTCGAAAAGCATCCACTATAACAAGCTATGGCAATACTCTCGAACTACCTCCCCAGTACTGGGTGATGTCGGGGTTATCTTGCCACTGGCCGTATAGGAGAGATTTTCGATGTCGGCCGTCTTAAGTATTTAGTACTGCCGCGATATGCTTGTGACAACAATACCCCGAAGCTCAACTCCCCGGGAACAGGAGGCATCGAGAACAATATCCTTGTCACAAGAACATCGAAACAATCCCAGAATACTCGCAGGATTCCTAAAAAAAATTTGTGCAATTTTTGAAGATAGGAGAGACAAGAGTAGTCGTCAGGAGTCCTCACCAGAGAGAAAGGGGATGAGAAGCAAAGAAATCCTACTCTCCGATATAATATAGGACTCAAAAAGTTTTCAGTGTGTGCCTAGACTCAACCGTCAACGATTCGATCAAACAGTGGGGCTTCTAGGTCGGAGAAGGCTCTGATACCAACTTGTAATGCCCAGGATGGGACTATACCTCCTACGTGTCGAGGCACGACTTAAAGGTATAAGCCCATCCTAGAATGATCTCAAGTTTGGTATCTTTGCACGACTCATGTAAAAGAGGGATTAAAATGCAAAAAGAGATAGTTGGCTTACACTCGCCACTTCACACAATACATTACATAAGCAAGACATCATTCAAAACATCACAACCCGACTACGGGTGAAGATCCAAAGAAAGATACCAAAACAACATAAAGCCATAGGTCAGGATCGAATCCTAGTAGAAACAACTACTGACTATCGAAACGTCACAAGCAAACCGCCAAACTCTTCATTGAGCTCCCGGTGAAGAACTGATCCAACTCCTGCATCAAACTCGGCTGAACCTGCATCTGGTGTGGTGAAGTAACTGTGAGCCACAGAGGACTCAGCAATCCCGTTCCCGGGTAACATGACTATTTAAGCCTTGGGTGAGGATAAGGTTGAAGAAAGAATAAGAGGTGAAGGAACAACAAGAGTCTACAGCAGCAACTAGCACTAACTTACGTAATAGAGAGCGAGAAGAGAAGAGCCTTGGTCGAAGGATGATCACGAAGTGATCCTAACTAAAGCCGGTCAAACATAACCCCACCGTGTTCAACTCCCGAATCCCTATTCGGAAATTGACAGTCACGGTACACACGCTGGTAGTGTATTGGAAACATTGTGTCAAGTTATCTACAACCGGATATTAACAAGCTCCCATCTGCCACATAACCGCGGGCACGGCTTTCGAAAGTTCAAACCCTGCAGGGGTGTTCCAACTTGACCCATTACAAGCCCACGATCCGCGGAGTCGCAACTCCAAGGTGGGAAGACCCGAGTATTCTCGGAATCCCGTGCTCAAGTTAAACCGAACTAAGGTAAGGCTAATCCAGCAAATCCTCCCGGCGTGTCGACACCCTGATAGTAGCCGCGCGTATCTAAGTCTCAGGACACGACCGGATGGGTGATGCTACAGGTTATACCAGATACCTCGGGTTTCCCCAAGGCGGCCCTGCAGGACCCCCGTTTCGGACCAACACTCATGTGGAGCACTGGCCCGGGGTTGTTGAATTAAAATAAAAGGGATAGCTAGTCCACATGCAAGTTTTATTAGTTATTAGGCAAATAGTACCAATGTTGGGATTTGCTGGAAAAGACTTAGCACTTAGCGGTTTATCAAGGGGGTCCCATACACCCCAACCGTGTTAGGAACGCATAATCAAGGAACATAACACCGGTTTATACGGTTCCTAACGGCATGAGTGGAACAAAACACCAAGCAAAAGGCTTAGCCTTCCACCCTTCCCAATATATAGATGATTTCATTTTTGAGCATTTATATAGTGTGATATAACCCAACCAAACTTCAACATGAAGCAAGCATCTTCAAACTTCACCTGCAACTAGCAACGCTATAAGAGGGGCTGAGCAAGCCTACGTATAGCCAATCAAAGGTTTGCATAGGTAGGGTGGTTAAACAGGTTCATGGTTACAATAGGAGGCTGACAGGAAAGACATGGGCATCGAGGCAAAACTATAGATCGATACTTCTAGCAATAGGCAAAGATAGTAATGGTATCCGGGTTCGGTCATCTTGCCTGGAATTCCACAAGGGAGAAGAACGGATCCATGAAGAAGACGGAGCAACACAGTCGAGCGAATCCTCACAACTCCGGAACGCAACCGAAGCTAATAAGAGAAGCAACCGGAAAGAAGCAAACAACACGGTAAACATACAAGCATAAACATGGCATACGATGCACATCCAAGTATGATGCATGTCCGGTTTAATTATGCATGGCATGGCAAAGTGCACAAACAAAACTACAAGTTAAGTGGAGCTCAATATGCAACGAGTTGCATATTGACGAAACACCACATTAATTATTTAATTAACTCCCGTTATTTACAAGACAAGATTAAATGTTTTTAACATGGCAAGAGGTGAAGCATAATAAAACTACACTATCTAGGAAATTTAAATGAGGCCGGAGAATAACAACATCATATCCGGAAAATCCTCATGAGCATGTTTAATAATTATAAAGCAACAACAATTAAACATTTTAGTGTTGTTAACATGATGCGGATGACATGATCAAGTTAATGCAATTTATAAAAGGTTGACTTAAAAGAGATATGAAGCATTTGTCACCGTGGTGGATAGAAAGGGTGCCACGGCAACGATCCGAAAATGATGCCACGCAACATATCGGTTCCGATAACCCGTTGAGAGACCGGTGCAAAAGATAGAGGGCGTGAGCGAGCCAAACGAGATGAAAGGTGGGGCGATCCCGTTACCGGGTTCCCACGAGTCGGCGACGAGGCAACCGAGGAACATGACAAAAGGTCGGAACGGGCACGAAGCACACACGGGAAACATTTCATACAACACAAGCAAGCATCACACGGGTCATCGTCTCGGGTTATACCTTCGAAACACTCGTTTCGGGACGGTTCGAGATCGTAGAGGAAGGAGTCGTTCTCGTTCGGAGAGGAAGTAGTTGTACACGAGGTCGCCGACGAGTAGTCGTTCCGTTCGTAGAGGTACTTGAGGGTCTCGGCGACGGTAGTGGTACTTGTCCATGAAGTCGTTCTCGTTCGTAGTCGTTCATGTCATCGATGTCGGGGTACTTGTCGGGATCGTCGTCGACGTAGGGGTACACGTTCGTAGTGGGAAGTAGTTGTTCCGTTCGTCTTGGCGGTTCCACGACGGCGGTAGTTGTTCACGGTCATCGGTAGGGGTACTCGTTCCGTAGTTGTACTTGTGGGTCTTCGGCGACGTAGTCGTTCACGGTTCGTAGACGTACTTGCATCGGAGGGGTACTTTTCACTTCCGAAGGTAGTCGTACGGTTCTCTGTCAAGACAACAACAAGGCAACACAACACAACAAAAAATACAGGAGCCAAACAAGGGGCCGCACGGAGACGAGGCCACGGCAGCAGCAAGATCTCGGACGTGGACGGAGGGAGACAGATGCGGGGCGCCTCGAGGACGGACGAGGCAGCAGGACGAGGGGCTTCCTCGAGGGACTGAGGAACACGGCTCCGGTGCTGCTGGTCGCTGGAGAAGGTGAGGTCGCGGCCTTGGCGACGACGCTGGAGAGGAGGGTGGAGGCGCGGCGACCGGTGGCTACCTTGGGGGCGGACGGGGCTCCTGGCGAAAGGAGGAGCAGCGGTGGTGAGTCAGGGTGGCTCGGTGAGCTCGGGGCTGACGAGGAGGGGAGCCGCGCGGCTGCTGCAGGCTACGAGGAGGAGGTCGGAGGAGAGGTCTGGCCTTGGGGCGCGGACGGAGGGAGAAGGACGGCGGCTCCTGGCCGGCCTGGGGCGCTGGGCGGCAGCCATGCCTTGGCGATGGAGGGGGCCTCAGGGCGGTCGGGCGCTCGGGGTCGCGATGGGAGGACGGAGCGAAGGAGCGGGCGAGGGAATCAGGGGTTCGGGACAGAGAGCGATGGGGCTCGGGGAGAGTGGGACTCAGTGAGGAGAGGGAGTCGGGGCAAGGGCGATAGGATTCGCTCCTGGCGGCGCTCGGTGGGAGCGAAGGGAGCGAGAGGGACTGGGAGGAGCGAGGGAGATGTGCGCTGGGGTCGCGCTAGGGTTACGGAGCGCTGCGGCCTGGGAGCCCTGGGCCGCGGGGAGGAGAGGCGGTTGGGCCTGAGGCCTTGGGCTAGAGTGGGCCAAGGAGCAGAAGGTGCGCTGGGAAGGAGGAGAAGGGCCGGCTGGGCCTGGACCAAAAAAGGAGGCCGGCTGGGAGCCTGGCTGCTCTCTTCTTTAACTTTATACGGAGTCAAGCAAGAAGAAAAGAAAGAGAAGAAGGAGGGGGTTTGGGCAAAACTAGCACAAGGTTAAATTTCTCAGGCTCGTAAAAATGAGCACGACCGGAGAAAAATAAAAAAAAGGCCAGATCGGAAAATAATTCAAACATATTTGAATTTATTTCAAATGGGTTTGAACTAAGACTTGAATATAGAAGTGTCAAAAAATGTTCGAATTTTTGGAGGAACCTCGAAACAACGGAAAAGAATTATTGGCAAGATTTTGAAGGTGAAACTTGAATTAAAGAAGCATGGGGAATATTTGCAAGTGTGTTGGTTAATTCCGAACAAATGGAATATTTATTAATATAGCTCCCTAATAATATTGAGAGGCTTTTATATGTTTTAAAGAGAAGTCATTCTTCCCTCGATTTAAATGGACCGAAGGTCCACACAATTTATTTAGGTTGAGATGCAAAATAAAATATGACATGATGGCATGATGACATGATGCAATGCAAAAATAAAAACACAAGCACAAAAGAAACACACGGGCAACCCGGAACATCTGGAATCTTCTGGGATCTTCTAGGACGTCGGTCTTCGGGCGTCACATTTGGCCTACTAGATCTATAGTTCTTGCAATGGGAGAAGTGCTTGGCTTTGGGTTCAATCTTGCGGTGTCCTTTCCCAGTGACAGTAGGGGCAGCAAGGCACGTATTGTATTGTTGCCATCGAGGATAAAAAGATGGGGTTTTCATCATATTGCTTGTGTTTATCCCTCTACATCATGTCATCTTGCTTAAGGCGTTACTCTGTTCGTATGAACTCAATACACTAGATGCATGCTGGATAGCGGTCGATGTGTGGAGTAATAGTAGTAGATGCAGAATCGTTTCGGTCTACTTGTCTCAGACGTGATGCCTATATACAATGATCATGCCTAGATAGTCTCATAATTATTCGCTTTTCTATCAATTGCTCGACAGTAATTTGTTTACCCGCTGTAGAATATCGCTATCATGAGAGTAGCCACTAAAGAAAACTATGCCCCCCGGGTCTATTCTCAACATATCAATCTACATCTACTTTACTTTTCTTGCTTTTATTTGCTGTTTTGTTAAACTAAAAATACCAAAAATATAAATTATCATCTCTATCAGATCTCACTCTCGTAAGTGACCGTAAAGGGATTGACAACCCCTTATCGCGTTGGCTGCGAAGTTCTTATTTGTTTGTGTAAGTGCGAGGGACTCACGCATGGTCTCCTACTGGATTGATACATTGGTTCTCAAAAACTGAGGGAAATACTTACGCTACTGTGCTGCATCTCCATTTCCTCTTCGAGGGAATACAACACAAGCTCAAGATGTAGCAAGAAGAATTTCTGGCGCCGTTGCCGGGGAGGCTTACGCAAAAGTCATATACCAAGTACCTATCACAAACCCTTATCTTTCGCATTACATTTATTTGCCTCTCGTTTTCCTCTCCCCCACTTCACCCTTGCCGTTTTATTTGCCCTTCTTCTGCCGTATGTTTACCGTCCGTTTGTCTCTTGTTTGCTTGTGTGCTATGTGCCCTCAACTAGCTTGCATCTTTGCTTGCTAAAGTATGGATCATCATCCACTTGCTAATCTCTTTAAGAGATCCCATTATGTTGAGCCTATTGCTAGTGAGCTGCGTGCACTAGATTATCTTTATGGGGTTTTGCTTAAAATTTATGAATCTGAAAATTGTGAGGAATTGTAAAAAGAAAAAGTGATTCATGTTAGCTCCTTAAATAAAAAGCATGATTGCAATGATGTTACTATAAATTCTATTGATGTCAATTGTGCTAATAATATGCAAATTCCTAAGCTTGGGGATGCTAGTTTTGCTTTGTCTACTACTTGTTACAATGATCATGATTGGGGTGATTCTTCTTATGATCTTGAAAATTTATTTAATCCCCGTGATGAATATAAGATTGATAATATTTGCATTAATATTGAAAGTGGGTTTGGAAGATTGTCAACTTTAGATCTCACATACTTGGAGAATGTTCAATCTAATGAAACTTTTGATAAAAGTGGGTTTGGAGAGGTCATGACTTTAGTTAATGTTAATCCCACTATTTTGGAAGAGTGTCAACTTTGCATGCA
Source organism: Secale cereale (assembly GCA_902687465.1). Lineage (NCBI taxonomy): Eukaryota > Viridiplantae > Streptophyta > Magnoliopsida > Poales > Poaceae > Secale > Secale cereale. The sequence goes on from LR738712.1 coordinate 72,274,820, forward strand.
TGTGGATCGTGTTGAGAATATGTTATGTGATAGTTATTTTGTTGAATTTGATCATGATCCTACATGCAATTATTATGCGAGAGGGAAATATGGTTGTAGAAATTTTCATGTTACTAAATTACCTCTCGTTATGTTGAGATTGCTATTGTTTCTTTCTCCTTCCTTGCATATGCTAGATCTTGCTTGTCTTGGTAATTTGTTTTCCTATAAGATACCTATGCATAGGAAGTATGTTAGACTTAGATGTGTTTGTCACATGTCTTATGATGCTCTCCTTGTGCTTCAATCCTTGTCCTTTATGTGAGCATTATTGAATTATCGTGCCTAGCTAGGGGCGTAAAACGATATCACTTGTTGGGAGGCAACCCAATTTTTTGTTTTTTTGTTTTTGTTGCTGTTAGGGAATAAATATTTCATCTAGCCTATGATTAGATGTGTTTTCATGTTTTGTTTAGTGTTTGTGCCAAGTAGAACCTTTGGTAAGTCTTGTGTGAAGTTTATATGATCTTGCTGTGAAAAACAGAATCGTTAGCGCTCGCTAAAGTAGTCGTGGGATTTTACTGGAGCGTGCTTTTTAGTCGATTCTTTTTTCTGATGATTGGTAGACAAATTTCACAAATGTACCAATTTAGTTTGATTTTTTTGGAGTTCCAGAAGTATGCGAACCCTGCAGATTACTACAGACTGTTCTGTCTTTGACAGATTCTGTTTTTCGTGTGTTGCTTGCTTATTCCGATGCATCTATGAGTAATATTGGAGGATATGAACCATAGAGAACTTGGAGTACAGTAGGTTTAACACCATTTTAAACAAAGAATGAATTCCTTGCTGTACCCTTGAGTAATGGTTTGCTTTCTCTTACTAACGGAGCTCACGAGAATTTTTGTCTAAGTTTTGTGTTGTGAAGTTTTCAAGTTTTGAGTATTGCTTTGATGGACTATGGAACAAGGAGTAGCAAAGGCCTAAGCTTGGGGATGCCCATGGCACCCCAAGTAAATTCAAGATAATCAAAAGCCTAAGCTTGGGGATGCCCCGGGAAGGCATCCCCTCTTTCGTCTTCATCCATCGGTAACTATACTTGGAGCTATATTTTTATTCGCAACATGTTATGTGTTTTGCTTGGAGCGTCTTGTATAATTTGAGTCTTTGATTGTTAGTTTGCCACAATAATCCTTGCTGGAAACACCTATTTGAGAGAGTTAAACATGGCCTAGAAATTATTAGAACACTCTAAATGCATCACTTATATCTTTTGAGTTGAATAGTTTTTGATGTAGGGCTTCACTTATATCTTTTAGAGCATGGTGTTGGTAATATTTTGTAGAAATTGTTGAACTCTCATGCTTCACTTATATCTATTTGAGAGTCTATTAAAATGGCATGGTAAAGTGTTTAGGTTAAAGAAACTAGTCTTCACATGATAAACATCCAATATCAATGTAGTAAATATTTTCACACCAAGTGCATTGAAGAGATGTTGGATGCTTGATAATTGTTTTGAGACATGAGGATAGTGATATTAGAGTCATGCTAGTGGAGTTATTAAAAAAATTGAGAAATACTTGCGTTAAGGTTAGTGATTCTCGTAGCATGCACGTATGGTGAACCGTTGTGTGACTAAGTTAAAGCATGAGGTATTTGTAGAGTGTCAACCTTTGTGTGGAGGTCGGGGGCGCGCGATGGTTAACTCCTACCAACCTCCCCCTAGGAGCGTGCGTTGATTGCTTTGTTTTGATGACTCGTAGATTTTTGCAATAAGTATATGAGTTCTTATGACTAATGTTGAGTCCATGGATTATACGCACTATCACCCTTCCACCATTGCTAGCTTCTCTTGTACCGCGCAACTTTCGCCGGTGCCATAAACCCACTATATATCGTTCCTCAAAACAGCCACCATATTGTTCCTCAAAAAAACCACCATACCTACCTATCATGGCATTTCCTTAGCCATTCCGAGATATATTGCCATGCAACTTTCCACCGTTCCGTTTATATGACACGCATCATATTGTCATATTGCCATGCATGATCATGTAGTTGACATCGTATTTGTGGCAAGGCCACCATGCATAATTTTTCATACATGTCACTCTTGCTTCATTGCACATACCGGTTGTCGTGGAATTAGCACGACAGATGTCCGGTTTAGAGGACTTAGGTGTGAGGCCATCGCGCGGGTTAGCTTGAAGAGGTTAAAAGCACACAAAGGACACAGAGGGTTTATACTAGTTCATCCCCTTCGATGAAGGTAAAAGCCTACGTCTAGTTTGGTGTGGTATTGCTTTGGCGTCGATGAACAGGGAGCGAATCGCTTGCGTGTGTCTCGAGTTGTTGTTTCTCCTCCTTGAACCGTCGCCGGGTCGTCCCTTTATATAGGAGGCGACGCCCGGTCTGGTTTACAGAATCCCGAGGCCGGCTCATAAACGTGTCCGCCTCGGTCTCTACTCTTTCTATCTTATATCCCAAGTTACATGATATGACGGTTTACAAACCGTAGGCCTTATACATGGGCCCTAAACCTCCATGGGCTGCAACCTTTTGTACATATTCTACTGGGCTTATGATAATACAACTATGTCAGTGTAATCCGGATCTTCCTGGCCGGTTTATACCTGCTAGTAATATCCCTGACATTAGGCCCCAGATTAATTTGAACTTGTTCATGTCAGTCTTCTAAATCTTGCATAAATCTCTTCCCTACAATTTATCTGCTTTGTAAACCGGCCATGACGTCATCTTCTGGAATCGCCTTAATCCGTCGTGACGTCATCTCTGCACTTTAATGCTCACCTCTGCCTGTTACCTTTATTAAATGCCGCACCGAAAATCGAGGCGACAGCGCAATATTTATCCAATCTCTGGCCTCCTCGATTCCCGCGCTTACCATTTTCACCCCTTCGGCTTATAAATACCGCCGGGGCATGCCTTCTTTTCCCCTTTTGCCTTCGTCTTCTCCATCTCCATTGCTCGAAGCTCCGCCGCCGCTCTTCGAGCTCGTCGCCGTCCTCGAGCCAGGCCGCTGCATCACCCTGATCGTGACCAGAGCACTTCACCGCCGCCCTCTTCTTCGTCAGGTACTCCTTCTCCCTCATTGTATATCTCAATCTAGGGTTCCTTCTATAGCTTCCGCCATGAAACCCTGAAGCTTTTACTGTTCGTCCCCATAGGTCAACCTTGCTGTATGCTCAGATAGATTTAGCTTTGACCTGAATCCATGCGTTTCTGCTCTGCCATTATAGCCCTAGTTCCTCTACCTTTATCAGTTTGGATTAGATCTGTAGAGAGACCTCCGCAGCCTTTCCTGTATATTACTTGCGTTTTATTCCATCTCTTTCCTTGTGCCGTAGATCTAGATTTACTTCAGCTCTTTGTGGAAACTATTTCTTCATGCCTTAGATCTGTAGCTTGTCTTCTCCGGTTTAGTCAATCATATGCTTTTTTTGACGGGTTAGAAGTAAGCCCATATCTGTAATTGACGGTTTAGCTTCCTCTTTCTCTGTTATGATAAACCGGTAGCTGTTCGCCTCGCATCTGCTTCCGGATTGTCAATGCCATTAGTCCCTTGTCTAAACCGTCGATTAGGTCCATAACTTTACACAATGCTCCGGCTTATACTTTAGCAATTGGTAAACCGGATTTTGCACTATACTTTTCAGCGTTTCCTTATTCAAGATGACTGCCAAGCAGTTCGTTGCTTGCAACTGGGCTCCTTCCCGCATTACCGAGGATGATTTAACGAACGCCGCTTCAATTGGTATTCTGGGTCCTAAGGAGGTTCTGAACTGGCGGGCCCCAGGAGATGAGTGTCCACCTACCCCTAAGGAAGGAGAGGTCATTGTTTTCTTTGATCACCTGGCCCGGGGTTTTAGCCCTCCCGGTTCAAAATTCTTCCGGGATGTGCTAGCTGCTTTCCAAGTCCATCCTCAAGACGTAGGTCCCAATTCTATGTCAAATATCTACAATTTTCAAGTCTTTTCAGAGGCATATCTTCAAGAAGCACCATCAGTGGATCTGTTTCGAGATTTTTTTTCCATCTAAACCGTCGAACGGAGTTTACTGATGGGCCGCATCAAGAATTGGGTGGCGTCAGTATCCAAAAGAGAAAGGATGTGAGCTTCCCTCACGCTACCCTTCACAGCCACCCTAAGGACTGGAACCAAACATGGTTCTATTGTAAAGATACTTCTCCTGAAGGAGAAAACCCACTGCCGGGTTACCGTGCCTACCGCCTGCCAACGGATCACCCCTTGCCGCAGCGCCTCAGCGCTCCAGATCATGCCCGGTTTTCCCCTCAGCTCTCAAAACTCAGGGCCTTTGTAGCCAATGGCTTAACCGGAGTAGACTTTGTTCGCTGCTGGCTCGCCTGGAGCATTCTTCCACTGAGTCCGCGCTCCGGCCTGATGTGTGAGTATACTGGTAAACCGGATGATCCTCAGCGCCACATTGATATAATACTTCCTGAAAAAGAAGTTACTGAATCCGCGAAGAAGATGTTGAACATCACTTTGGAGGAGTGCAGCCGGACCAATTTAGCTCCATTATGCGAAACCAATAAACCGCCAATGGTAAGTCCTTCCCGCTTTTTCCTGTTTGTTTTAATCCGGCCATATCAATTGTCTTGTATTCATTTCCTTTCTTCTGAACATGCTGACGACCCCTTCTGGAAAAGGAAACCTCAAGATAAATCGGCCAAGCAACCGTGCCGGAAAACTTATGCTATTAAGAAGAAGAAGGCTGCTGCTACCTCCGGTTCACATCCTAAGGAGGATGATCCGGATTCGGAGGTCCGAATTAAACCTTAAATGCCTTCATCTCCCTTTATCTAAATTTATGTTAACAGTGCCTTTCCACAGGATCTGGCGGAAGGAAGTAAAGCGGCAGGAGTTGAGGTAATTTCTCTCTCTTCTGACTCAGAACCGCTGCCCCCCAAAATCCACCGGGTGTCCCGGAAATATCCCTTTTCTCATCCTTATGCTCAATTGGATCCCAACTTTCTTTTGAAGAAGCAACAACATGAAGCACGCCGGACCACGCGCCATAGTGGCCATGTGGTGGAATCATCTGGAATACCTCTCACTCCAACTCGCAGGCGTCGCTCCGAGGTTTTATTTTCTCCAACTCTCCTTCATCCAAAAGCCGGGCTCATACGTAAACCTCTTACACCGTCTGATCCTAACTATCAGGAGGCTCCTTTGTCCTCTTCCGGCGAGTCAACTGCCATGCAGGTCCCCGTGCTAAAGACCGTGCCTGGGTAAGTCCCTTTCATGAGCATCCAGTTTACTTTTATGTTTGTAACTTCATGATACTCATTGTTCCTTTGATATTTACCAGAAAGCTGAAGCCCAGCAAGAAGGCGAAAGCAACCAAAGAGGCTGCTGAAACCACTACCGTTGAACCGGCCGGTGATCCGGAAGAGGTTATCCCTCTAGAAGATAATCCTGCAGCTCAATTTGATGACCCTACTCCCATGGATTGTGATGAAATTGCTGCTCCGGGGAATGATAATACAGAGAACGTGATTGAACCGGCGAGCCCTGTCCGGGTTAGCACTCCTCGGGCTAGCTCGGCTCCTGTCAGCCCGGCGCATACTGCTGTCCCTCTCCAGCCTACTTCCGCTTCATCCCCGGACATTGAAGTAACCGGGTTAGGCTTCACTGCTCCCACTGAGCCTGTCATCTTGGCCAAGCACACTGCCAAGGATGAAAAACTTTCACAAGAGAAAGGCAAGTGGAGCACGGACTTATCCAGTTATACCGAGTTGAGTGCCCAGGAACTTCATTCCGGGTATCTGAACCGGCTCTTTGCCAGCCGCGAGTATGAAGCCGGGTTAGTTAACATGATGAAGGATAAGTACGAGGTAATTTCCTTTCCTTTTACTTGTCTCTGTTTTGTGTTCTTACCATCCCGTCTTCAGGCCATAGTAGCCCCCAAGTGCCGGTTTAGCTTCATTGTAGGTGAACCGGGACTTCCAGTATATCTGAAAATGAACTTACATTAGCCCCCAAGTGCCAGGGGTATAACTTGTTTTATGCGTTTGGGACTTGTCTGAATTTCTCTTTTGATACTTCAATTGCACATTAGCCCCCAAGTGTCAAGTGGATATCTTGTTATATGCTTGAGACTTGATTGACTTTGTCTCTCTAATCCGTTTGATTTCCTCGCAGGCTGACTTGACCTGGAGGGCTTCGGAGGTAATTGAACTCCGGGATAGGTTGGCTGTTAATGAAACTGCTTCCGCCAAAGCCAAGGAAGAGCTTGTGCTTACTTTAACCAATATGGAAAAATTGAAAAAAGACTTTGAAGCGGAGCGGTCCACATGGGAAGTGCAGAGGAATGCTCTTGAAAAAAGAGCAAAGGATGCTGAAGCTGCCCTTAATCCGGTTACACAGGAGTTGACCGGTTTAAGGCAGCAAATTGAACTTATGACCTCTGCTATCCTTGGTGAGCACTCAACTGCATATGTTTTTCATCTTTGCAATCTTTGTTCCGCTCCGGTTTTAACTGTGATAAACATATGTAGGGCGGCGCATAACTCATCTTGGAGATGATGTCCGGAAGAAGCTCAAGGCCTTTTATACCCTGGTGGAGCAGCTGTATTCCGGCGCTCAAAGGGTTATAAGTGCAATGTCCCATCATAAACCGGCCCCAACTACCATCCAAGGTACTTTGGAGAAGCTATCTGTCCTGCCTGTGCGCCTGGTGGAAGTGAAGAAATCTGCTGCACGGGCCGGCTCTCTTATAGCACTGACCCGGGCCAAGGCATGGGTTCCGGACTTTGATCCGGAGGAGGCTATGAACGGATATCCCAACAATAAAGAGGATGGATCCACCTTCTCTGCCGAAGACCTCCGTGCCTTAACCAAAGAGATGCGCCCACTCGCCAGCAAACTTGCCGATGAAGCTGATCTGACAAGGTATCATCCGGCCTATGACCTAGAAAATGAATGGGTGGAGCAGCCGGTTTACGACACTGAGAATCTGATCCCACCGGTTCGTGGCCATACTTTCGCTCCAGATGTTGATCCGTCAGATCTTATTAACAAGGAAATGTACTTCCGTGCCCTCTCCAAGATTGATTGGCGCGTTCCTGATTTCCAGCCACTACCTGAAGATGAAGAAGATCCGGAACAAGCCGACCCTCAGCCTTCGCAGCGTGAAGAGGAATCATAAACCGTCCGATTTAATTTGTAATGGCTGAACACTTTGCCCAAAACTTTAAATTATTCGGGCCTGCAGGTGCCTTGTAATAGGATAGTTAAACATTGTCTTTGTCCCAATGCGAATGCTACAACTTGACTTGGCGTCTGCCAATTTAATCCTTTGTTTTACCATGGTTGATCCGTTTATGTTATCTGTGCCTGCATAAATGAAGCTAAAAAGATGTCCTTGTGGTTTACCACCGGACCTATTATGCTGTTCAGATATATTGAAAGAGTATCTGTTTTATACCCAAAAATACCTCATACCTCTGATTAAGTGTGCCTGACGTCCTTAATCCGGTAGGCATAATTGAAAGTGTAGATGCTGATGAGGCTCTTGGCTCTCTTGGCATTTGCCTGATGCCTGATCCGGGTTATGATGAACGCCGGTTTAACTCATGCTGGTGTTTATAACCCAGACTTTTAATTTTGCAGCTATATGGTCAACTTTGAAGTTGCCCAATCCCGGATCAATAGATTTTGTGAACAACAAAACTTGTAAAATCACAGAAACAAAGCTTTTTGGTAAATAAGACCATGTAGTCGAGGCTTTTTACGAGCTGGCAGGCTCCAAATTGTGGCTTTTTATGAGCTGACAGGCTCGAAATCGAGGCTTCTGATTCGAATGCGATTAGTAAACTGGACCAAAGGGGTTGAGCTAGGATTCAAATGCGATCATGTAGCCCCCAGCGGCCTTGAGAGTTTTTAAGAGGTTTCTGATTCGAATGCGATCAGTAAACCGGACCAAAGGGGTTGAGCTAGGATTCGAATGCGATCA
>LR738712.1:72282922-72299617 GCA_902687465.1 Secale cereale
CATGTAGCCCCCAGTGGCCTTGATAAGTTTTTAAGAGGTTTCTGATTAGAATGCGATCAGTAAACCGGACCAAAGGGGTTGAGCTAGGATTCGAATGCGATCATGTAGCTCCCAGTGGCCTTGAGAAGTTTTTAAGAGGTTTCTGATTCGAATGCGATCAGTAAACCGGACCAAAGGGGTTGAGCTAGGATTCGAATGCGATCATGTAGCCCCCAGTGGCCTTGAGAAGTTTTTAAGAGGTTTCTGATTCGAATGCGATCAGTAAACCGGACCAAAGGGGTTGAGCTATGATTCGAATACGATCAAGAAGCCCCCTAATGAGTTTGGCTATATTCTCTTTGGTTCGAATACGACCTATGTTTGAACAGGAAGCCTCCAGGTGATCATGGAGGCCGGGTACCTATCTGGGAGTTGTGCTGTGTGGCAAACCCTCTTTGGTCCCTTCATACATAATTGTCATGCATATCAAAATAGATAGATCAAAGCATCTTGCTTTCTTGATGAAAATGATGTATATCAAGAGAGATAAACTTTAGATGGATATCACCTGAATGAATTCCCATATGACACTTCTACTTGAAAAAGATGGCTGATCCCCCGGTTTACTGGGGGTGCCGGTTTATTTATTAATCATAATATATAAAGGATACATGAAGCGGAGCCCATGGCTCAAGTATAGTAAGGCCGCAGGAGAGCGATGTTCCACGACCGCTTCGTCTCTTCCGCTGCTGTACGTGAGTCTTTATGCTCTCGAACGTCAATCATGTAGTATGAACCGTTATGTAGGTTCTTGCTGACCACGAAGGGTCCTTCCCAAGGTGGGGATAACTTGTGCATATCTGTCTGGTCTTGGATGAGCCGGAGCACCAGATCCCCCTCCTGGAACGTCCTGGTCTTAACCCGGCGGCTGTGATATCGGCGCAGGTCTTGTTGATAGATTGTTGATCGTGCTGCTGCCGTGTCCCGTTCCTCATCCGGACGGTCTAGGCTGTCCTATCTTGCTTGCTCATTGGCCGCTTCAACATAAGCTGCCACCCGCGGTGAGTCGTGCCGGATGTCACTAGGGAGAACCGCTTCAGCACCATATACCATGAAGAAGGGCGTATAGCCTATAGACCTGTTAGGTGTAGTGTTGATGCTCCAAAGGACAGAAGGTAACTCCTCAACCCAGCAGCCTGGTGTTCTTTGCAAAGGAGTCATAAGCCGGGGCTTGATGCCTCTCAAAATCTCTTGGTTGGCCCTCTCAGCTTGACCATTGGATTGAGGGTGAGCTACGGAAGATACATCCAGGCAAATATGTTCCCTTTGGCAAAACTCTTCCATCTCTCCTTTAGATAGATTGGTGCCATTGTCAGTAATGATGCTGTGTGGAAAGCCAAAACGGAAAATTACCTTTTTGATGAATTTAACCGCTGTTGCCGCATCACACATACTGACAGGCTCTGCCTCAATCCACTTTGTAAACTTGTCCACTGCTACCAACAGATGGGTTTTCTGATCTTGGGATCGTTTAAAGGGCCCAACCATATCAAGCCCCCAGGTCGCAAACGGCCAAGTGATTGGAATCATCCATAGCTCCTGCGCCGGAACAAGAGCACGCCTTGAAAACTTCTGACAAGCATCACATCTCCGGACTAGATCCTCCGCATCAGCATGAGCCGTTAACTAGTATAACCCATGACGAAAAGCCTTGGCTACCAATGACTTTGAACCGGCGTGGTGACCACAATCTCCTTCGTGTATCTCTGGAAGAATATCACAGCCTTCTTCCGCTGATACACATCGCTAAAATGCCCCAGAAACGCTACGATGATGAAGTTCTCCGTTGATGATGGTCATAGATTTGCATCGCCGGATTATCTGCCTAGCCTCAACCTCATCATCTGGCAACTCTCCTCGGCTCAGATATGCCAAGTAAGGGATCGTCCAATCCGAAATAACATGAAGAGCTGCAACTAGCTGTGCTTCCGGATCAGGAACAGCCAAATCCTCCTCCGATGGTACCTGTACCGACGGACTCTGCAATTCATCCAAGAAGGTGTTTGGTGGAACCGGTTTACGCTGAGAGCCCAGCCGGCTTAACGCATCGGCCGCTTCATTCTTCCGCCGGTCTATGTGATCCACCTGATATCCTTTGAAGTATCCTGCAACCGCTTCAACTTCTCGCGTGTAAGCTGCCATGAGCGGATCTTTCGAGTCCCACTTGCCAGACACCTGTTGTGCCACTAGATCCGAATCACCAAAACATTTGACCCGGCTCAAGTTCATCTCCTTAGCCATCCGCAGGCCGTGAAGGAGGGCTTCATACTCAGCAGTGTTGTTAGTGCAAGGGAACATTAGTCGGAGGACATAGCAGAACTTGTCTCCTCGTGGGGAAGTTAAAATGACTCCAGCCCCCGAGCCTTCTAATTGTCTTGAACCGTCAAAGTGGATAGTCCAGTATGTATGATCCGGATTTTCCTCTGGTGCCTGCAATTCTGTCCAATTGTTGATGAAATCTACCAGTGCTTGGGATTTAATAGCAGTACATGGTACATACTTCAATCCGTGTGGGCTAAGCTTAATACCCCACTTTGCCACTCTGCCAGTGGCTTCTCTGTTCTAGATTATATCCCCCAACGGAGCTGAGCTAACAACAGTAATTGGGTGGCCCTGGAAGTAGTGCTTCAGCTTCCGGTTTGCCATGAACACACCGTACACCAACTTCTGCCAGTGCGGATACCTTTGCTTTGACTCAATGAGAACCTCACTGACGTAGTAAACCGGGCGCTGAACCGGATATTCTTTGCCTGCTTCCTTGCGTTCCACCACAATTGCCACGCTAACTGCACGAGCATTGGCAGCCACGTACAGTAGCAACGGCTCGTTGTCAACAGGGGCAGCAAGAACATGCGGCTTTTCTAATTGCCGCTTTAAATCCTCGAACGCAGTGTTTGCAGCATCGCTCCATATAAAACGATCCGTCTTCTTCAGCATCTGATAAAGCGGAATTGCCTTCTCTCCCAAACGGCTGATGAATCGGCTCAATGCTGTAATCCGGCCTGCTATGCGCTGGACATCATTGATACAAGCCGGTTTAGTCAAGGATGTGATCGCCTTGATCTTCTCCGGATTAGCCTCTATTCCTATGTTTGACACTAAGAATCCTAGGAGCTTGCCTGCCGGAACACCAAAAACGCACTTCTCCGGGTTAAGCATCATCTTATAAACCCGGAGGTTGTCGAAGGTTTCCTTTAGGTCCTCTATAAGTGTCTCCTCCTTCCTTGACTTCATCACAATGTCATCAATATAAGCATGGACATTTTTTCCGATCTGCCCTTTGAGACAGTTCTGCATGCAACGCTGGTAAGTTGCTTGGGCACTCTTAAGCCCGAAAGGCATAGATACATAGCAGAAGGCTCGAAAGGGAGTTATGAAAGCTGTCTTCTCCTGGTCCTTAACTGCCATCTTGATTTGATGATACCCTGAATATGCATCCAAAAAACTTAGCTGCTCACATCCTGCCATAGCATCAATAATCTGATCAATACGGGGGAGAGCAAAAGGATTAGTTGGACAAGCCTTGTTTAGGTCTGTGTAATCCCCACACATCCTCCACGTTCCATTTTTCTTTAACACCAGCACCGGATTAGCCAACCACTCCGGATGGAACACTTCAACTATGAATCCTGCGGCTAAAAGCCTGGCCACTTCTTCTCCTATAGCCTTGCACCTCTCCTCATTGAAGCGGCGCAGATACTGTTTGACCAGTTTAAACTTCGGAACAATATTAAGACTATGCTCAGCGAGTTCCCTCTGTATACCTGGCATGTCAGAAGGTTTCCATGCAAAGATATCCTGGTTCTCACGGATGAACTCGATGAGCACGCTTTCCTATTTGGGGTCTAGGTTAGCGCTGATAGTGAACTGTTTGGAAGAATCGCCTGGAACAAAGTCAACCTGCTTGGTTTCCTCCACCGATTTAAACTTCAATGCCGGATCATGCTTTGTAGTTGGCTTTTTAACGGGGACATATCTGCTGGATCAATGTTGTCTTCGTAGAACTTCAACTCCTCTGTAGCACACACTGCCTCCGCATAGGCTGCGTCTCCTTCCTCGCATTCCAATGTGATCTTGCGACTTCCGTGAACCGTGATGGTTCCCTTGTGACCCGACATCTTGAGATGTAGATAAACATAGCACGGTCTAGCCATGAACTTGGCGTAAACCGGTCTCCCAAACAGAGCATGATATGGGCTCCTGATCTTTACGACCTCAAAGGTCACTGTCTCTGACCTAGAATCTTGCTCATCCCCAAAGGTGACTTCCAGATCAATTTTCCCAACTGGGTAAGCCGATTTACCTGGCACCACTCCATAGAATACTGTGTTGGACTGTCTCAACTTCTTATCTGTCAACCCCATACGCCAGAAAGTCTCATAGTATAAGATGTTGATACTGCTGCCGCCGTCCATGAGTACCTTAGTGAACTTGTAGCCACCCACCTATGGTGCTACCACTAGGGCCAACTGGCCCGGATTATCAACCCGTGGCGGGTGATCTTCTCTGCTCCACACAATAGGTTGTTCCGACCAACGTAGAAAACGTGGCGTCACCGGTTCAACTGCGTGCACAGCCCGTTTCAGAACCTTTTGATCTCGTTTGCACAAACTTGTGGTGAAAACGTGATACTGTCCACTGCTTAGCTCCTTCGGATTACTCTGGTATCCGGATTGCTGCTGCTGTTGACGCTGCTGATTGCCTTGGTTATTGTAACCACCTTGACCATGCTGTTGGTTCTATTGATGCTGATCGTTGCTGTTGTTGCCGGGATAATTGTTGTTACCGCCGTGATATCCTGGTCCGGAACCATTACCCTGGTAACCCGGACCCTGAAAACCGGAACTTGAGCCGCCGCCCGGGGGTCCGTGGTTATATTTGGCTTGTCTCATGGCCTCTACCATGATCCGGCATTCCCTCCATGAATGTTTAGACGGGTTTCCCTCTTTGCTGTGTTTAGGGCAAGGCGCGTCTAACTGTTGCTCTAGACTGAGGAATTGCCCTTCACCACGAGGAGGTGGTTTACCTTTGCGGCGCTGCCCGTTTCCCTGAACGTTGGTATTGGCCACAAAATCAGAACCTCCCTCTGCTTTTCGCTTACCATTGTAACTCGTTCCTACCGGATTAGCTTGCGCTGGTTTACCGGCCTTGTTCACCTTTCCGGACTTGTCTTCGTCTGCATCTGGGTACTTGGTGTTATCAGAATCCCCATATTTCACCAGAGCGCTCATGAGCGTGCCCATGTCATTGCAATCGCGTTTGAGCCGTCCCAACTTCAGTTTCAGAGACTCAAACCGGCAATTATTTTCCAATGTCACTATCGCCGTACTAGGGTTGATACTATTGGAAGAGTGCAGGATTTTTGATACTCGCCGCACCCAGCTGCTCGTGGGTTTCTGCTCTCCTTGAACACATGCTGCTAAGTCTACCATCGACATTGGCTGCTTGCACGTGTCTTTGAAATTTTTGATAAACTGGCAACGCAACTCACCCCATGATCCGATGGAGTTAGGTGGTAAGCCCTTTAACCATGTCCGGGCATCATGGTAAAGTACTTGGCGCACGCTGCTTCATCCACATCAAGCATCTCCATAGCCATCTCATAACTCTCAACCCATGCCTCGAAAGCCAGATCCGCTGTGTAGTTGGGTACCTTGCGCGGGCCTTTGAAGTCCTTGGGCAATTTCACGCTTCGTAAAGCGGGGATGAGACACTATACCCCAAAGGAACTTGCCGTGGCCCCCGTTTCTGCCGTGGCTGTGTGAACTGGCGTTGCTTGACGGGTGTCCTCACGGCAACATGCCTAGCCCGGTTTACCGCCTCTTGGGCGTGTACTTCTGCTCCCGCCGGATTATCCTGCCTGTGACGGTGACGTCTTCACTCGCTGCTAGACACGGCCGGTTCATCCCAGTGCCTAGTGTAACTCCGGCTTGGGCGGGGGGTTGAATGAATCCTCTCCCTGCTATACGAGTACGCCTGCTGCTGTGTCAACCCCGTGTCCAGCAATTCCTTAGCCCGGCGTGCCTCCATCGCCACGGGGGATGTTCCCTCAATGGGTAAAGCGGCCAGTCGTGAAGCGGCAGCGACAATGTTGTCCAACGGGTTAGAATAATGGCCAGGAGGGGTGGGGATGTGCGGCGTTGGCACAACTTGGTGGTTTCGCTCTGCGGCCGGCGGCTGAACCGGCTCGCTAGTCCCTGCCCCCCCCGGTTTACCTCTGCGTAATTGCTGGCTCCCGCTCCTGGTGTCCCAAAGAGATTCCTTGCCTGGTAAACTGGCGGTAAACGAGTTTGCTGTCTTCTGTACATCACCTCCTGTGCCGAGGTCTGATCCACCCCGAGCCGGAAAGCTTGGGAGTCTAGCTCTGCTTGCCTCGTAGCCATCCTGATTTTCTCTGCGTCCAGATCCCGTTTAGCCTGCTCAATCCGGCCCTTCAGCTGAAGGATCTCCGCATCATGTTGCGCCTTGTTGGCAGGGGCCACTTCTGCTGTTGCAAGTGCCGTCAATTCTCCAACCAAGGTGGATAGAGCATCAAAGGGCGACGGGGTTTGGTTGCCTGCCCCAGCACCCGCTAACTCTGAGGTGAACGCCCCAGTCACCGAGGGCTGCTGCATAGACTGTGATCCGGCCATGAAAACAGCCACCCGGTTTGGCGGATCAAAGGGGCCCAGAATACTATTGCCATCGGATACACCCTCAGATCGACCGTCCTGCAACAGATACAAAGATTTGGTCTCTCCAGAGGAAGATTCATCGTCAGAGTAGACAACTGTCTCGCCACCAGAATCCGATCCGTCCTCGGCCTGGACTCCATGTAGTGCTCCAACGAAAACACGCTTTTACGGCAGGCTGAATCCAGGCCGATCTCGCACGCTGAGCCGGCTCGACGATGTTGGGGAAGATGTCCGGCTCAGGTCCCGGTTCACCAATCTTGCCGATGAAAACGTGGATGCCGCCGAAGGGGACCCGGTACCCGTATTCGATTGAATCGGCCTCCGGGCCCCAGCCTGCGTCGTCGATGTAGATCCGGCCACGACGACTCTTGGTCATCCGGCCAACTGCGTAACCCTTGAGCCTTTCAAAGCTGCCCTTCAAGAACTCGAAACCATCATGCGATTGCCCCACGGTGGGCGCCAACTGTCGTGGAATTAGCACGGCAGATGTCCGGTTTAGAGGACTTAGGTGTGAGGCCATCGCGCGGGTTAGCTTGAAGAGGTTAAAAGCACACAAAGGACACAAAGGGTTTATACTAGTTCGGCCCCTTCGATGAAGGTAAAAGCCTACGTCTAGTTTGGTGTGGTATTGCTTGGGCGTCGATGAATAGGGAGCGAATCGCTTGCCTATGTCTCGAGCTATTGTTTCTCCTCCTTGAACCGTCGCCGGGTCGTCCCTTTATATAGGAGGCGACGCCCGGTCCGGTTTACAGAATCCCGAGGCCGGCTCATAAACGTGTCCGCCTCGGTCTCTACACTTTCTATCTTATATCCCAAGTTACATGATATGACGGTTTACAAACAGTAGGTCTTATACATGGGCCCTAAACCTCCATGGGCTGCAACCTTTTGTACATATTCTACTGGGCTTATGAATACAACTATGTCAGTGTAATCCGGATCTTCCTGGCCGGTTTATACCTACTAGTAATATCCCTGACACCGGTACACCACCGGAGGCATTCATATAGAGTCATACTTTGTTGTTGTAGTATCGAGTTGTAATTTCGTGTTGTAATGAGAAGTGTGATGATCATCATTATTAGAGCATTGTCCCATGGGAGGAAAGGTTAAATCTATAAAGCCCCTCCACAAAAAAAATGAGAAAAAAAAGAATGGCCCAAAAAAAGAGAAAAAAGGGGACAATTGCTACTATCTTTTTCCACACTTGTGCTTCAAAGTAGCACTATGTTCTTCATTGTAGAGAATCTCATGCTTAGTCACTTTCATACTAGTGGGAATTTTCGTTATAGAACTTGGCTTGTATATTCCAACGATGGGCTTCCTCAAATGCCCTAGGTCTTCGTGAGCAAGCAAGTTGGATGCACACCCACTAGTTTGTTTTGTTGAGCTTTCATTCATATTTAGCTCTAGTGCATCCGTTGCATGGCAATCCCTACTCACTCACATTGATATCTATTGATGGGCATCTCCATAGCTCGTTAATACGCCTAGTCGATGTGAGACTATCTCCCTCCTTTTTGTCTTCTCCACAACCACCTCTATTCCACCCATAGTGCTATATCCATGGCTCACGCTCATGTATTGCGCGAAAGTAGAAAGGTTTGAAAAGATAGAGTATGAAAACAAATGCTGGGCTGAAATCGGGGTTGTGCATGATATGAATATTTTTGTGTGATAATAAGGGAGCATAGCCAACACTATATGATTTTGTAGGGATAACTTTGTTTAGCCATGGTATTTTGAGAAGACATGATTGCTTGGTTAGTATTGCTTGAAGTATTGTTATTTCTTATGTCAACATAGACTTTTATCTTGAATCTTTCAGATCTGAACATTCATGCCACAATTAAGAGAATTACATTGAAAAACTATATTGGTTAGCATTCACATAAAAAATTCTTTCTTTATCATTTACCTACTCGGGACGAGCAGGAATTAAGCTTGGGGATGCTTGATACGTCTCCAACGTATCTATAATTTTTTATTGTTCCATGCTATTATTTATGAAGTCTTGGTTGTTTAATGGGCTTTGTCATTCACTTTTATATCATTTTTGGGACTAACCTACTAACCCAAAGGCCCAGTCCAGATTGCTGTTTTTTGCCTATTTCAGGGTTTTACAGAAAAGGAATACCAAACGGAGTCCAAACGGAATGAAACCTTCGCGAGAGATTTTTTTGGAGAAAATCACGCACAGGAAACGTCAGGACCAAGTCAGGGGACAGCTGGGCTGGCCTCGAGGGTGGGGGGCGCCCCCCCCCTTCCCAGGGCGCGCCCCTTGCCTCGAGGCTGGCCCGTGTGGCCCCCGGTGCCCTCCTTCTTCCTATATATACCTACGTACCCCAGAAACTCCATACACAGCGAGAAAACTCTAATTCCACCGCCGTAGCTTCTGTTCCCGTGGAGATCCCATCTTGGAGGCTGTTCCGGGAGGGGATCCATCATGGAGGCCTTCTTCATCATCATCATCGCCCTCACCATGAGTTGTGAGTAGTTTACCACAGACCTTCGGGTCCATAGCTAGTATCTAGATGGCGTCTTCTCTCTCTCCGGATCTCAATACAAAGTTCTCCTCGGTCTTCGAGGAGATCTATTCGATGTAATCTCTTTTTGCGGTGTGTTTGTCGAGATCCGATGAATTGTGAGTTTATGATCAATGTTATCTATGAAAGATATTTGGTTCTTCTCTAAACTTTTTATGTGTGCTCATAATATCCTTGCAAGTCTCTTCGAATTATAGGTTTGGTTTGGCCTACTAGATCTATAGTTCTTGCAACGGGAGAAGTGCTTGGCGTTGGGTTCAATCTTGCGGTGTCCTTTCCCAGTGACAGTAGGGGCAGCAAGGCACGTATTGTATTATTGCCATTGAGGATAAAAAGATGGTGCTTTCATCATATTGCTTGAGTTTATCCCTCCACATCATGTCATCTTGCTTAAGGCGTTACTCTGTTCGTATGAACTCAATACACTAGATGCATGCTGGATAGCGGTCGATGTGTGGAGTAATAGTAGTAGATGCAGAATCGTTTCGGTCTACTTGTCTTGGACATGATGCCTATATACAATGATCATGCCTAGATAGTCTCATAATTATTCGCTTTTCTATCAGTTGCTCGACAGTAAGTTGTTTACCCACCTTAGAATATCGCTATCATGAGAGAAGCCACTAGAGAAAACTATGGCCCCCGGGTCTATTCTCAACATATCAATCTACATCTACTTTACTTTTCTTGCTTTTATTTGCTGTTTTATTAAACTAAAAATACCAAAAATATAAATTATCATCTCTATCAGATCTCACTCTCGTAAGTGACCGTAAAGGGATTGACAACCCCTTATCGCGTTGGCTGCGAAGTTCATATTTGTTTGTGCAGGTGCGAGGGACTCGCGCGTGGTCTCCTACTGGATTGATACCTTGGTTCTCAAAAACTGAGGGAAATACTTACACTACTGTGCTGCATCTCCCTTTCCTCTCCGAGGGAATACAACGCAAGCTCAAGAGGTAGCAAGTACCAACCTTTGTCAGGAGGCTTATTGTGTAGAGCATACAGATGTAGCACTTCTCCAGAACCATCTGTTGCAATCTACTGTGGTGGCCATGCTTAATATATACTCCTCGATTAGATTAATGTTTCCAACATCTTCTTGTGCAGTTCCACTAAAATATATGGTATCTTCAAAGCAATCAAGCAACGTTGTCGGTGTGACATTTCGGTTGAACTGCACAAAACACTGCAGTGCAACAAAAGGTCACAATGGCAACGAGGTGAAGTAGATAACCCTGTTTACACAGAGGTGCAAAGGAAACAACTAGTGGTCAATAACGGTGGATGACACAGAAGCCAACAAAAAGAAGCATCTACCTTATCTAAATGGGAAATAAAGCAAGACATTAGCATTTCTCAAATGGTGGCATTGATTAATATTAACAGAGAGATTATATTAACAATAAAATTCGTTAAACATGTAATTTGCTTTTAACTGTGGCATTGCATCAATTTTCCAGCGGCATTATTAGAGGGTGCTTGTTTACAGGGACATTTTGGTGGAGGGACTAAAAAAACTCCGTGTCAATCCCATCTAAACCAAACAGGAGGGACTTTTAGTGACTAAAAGTGGGCATTTGGGACTAAAGAAAGAAGACCCCGAGGGAGAGTCTTTTTGGGACGTTTTTCAACAGTTGCCCCTGCCACGCATCGCACCTTGTCTCTATTAGTTCATTACTAGGGGTAACATGGTATTTTAGCATGTCATTTAATAACCTCTAGTCCATGTTTAGTCCCTGGAACCAAGCAGGTAGGGACTAGGGAGTTTTTAACCAAACAGGGCCTTAGATTAACAACAACTAAAGAGTTGCACGAGACAGTGGACGCACCAGCACCATGTGCATCTACCGATGTACTGGGGTGATGCACGGTATGTTGCAACAAAGAACAAACAACCAAGGAGCATATTTGTGTTGGTCCTAGTTTTGTTATCTTTAGACACCTTTCCCTATGTGAGCGCAGCAAATCTAGTCCTGCTCAAACTCTACAGCCTTGTCCCCCAAAACAAAAGATCAGTTCGTTACAGATGTGTGTACTGCGTTTGTCATTGTTTTCCCTTTTCGACCAACGTAGGTGCTGGATAGCCAGTCTGTACTAGTACTTTCCCCACTTCCTTTCCTCTGTGAACCACATCCTAGATTTATGCTATACAACTTTCCCCACTACTTTCCCCCATTCCTGTCCTCTTTGAACCACGTCTTAGATTCATGCGATACAACTTTCCCCACAACTTTCCCCCTTCCTTTCCTTTTTGAACCACGTCCTACATTCATGCTATACAACTTTTCCCACTACTTTCCCCCATTCCTTTCCTCTTTGAACCACGTCCTAGATTCATGGTATACAACTTTCCCCACTACTTTCCTGTTTGATCCAACACCTAGATTCGACTGCAGAAGCGGGAAAAGCCCACATGCAGCTAGAGCAATGCATGTGGAATAAGTAAATTATACCTTAAGGTTCTTGGGGTGTGGTTCGGTGGGCGACCGGAGGCCGTTCGATCCACACTATGTACGGCGGCGAAGAAGAAGGGGTCGGAGGCCCTCCCGCGCCGCCGCTGGGTGAGAGTGAACAGCTACGCCGGTAGTGGATTCCCTCCCTCGCTGATGGCGACAACGTTAAGCCTCCTTCCCTTCCCGGCGGACGGATCCTGTCGGCTCTTTGACCAGCAGTGAGGGGAGAGAGAGAGAGGCCAACAAAGTCTTGTTTAGATCTGGAGAGGGTGAGAGAGTGTGAAGAGAGTAACTACAAGCAGACCAGCAGTGAGGGGAGAGAGAGAGAGGCCAACGAAGTCTTGTTTAGATCTGGAGAGGGTGAGAGAGTGTGAAGAGAGCAACTACAAGCACTGAGGCTCCAGCGTGTATATATATACTGGAGAGAGTGTGAAGAGTGCAAACTCTAGAAATCAAGCGTCGAGGCTGCAACTTATGCGTGATGAGGTGATTATACGGTCACTACGAGATTGTATAGCTCCGTATCCATCCATTTTGACCAGTCAAAGAATCCTCCTGGCACGAATTATGCTCAAGTGTAGTTATCGAACCCGAGAGCTCAAGTTTGATGAGCGAACAGGCTAACCAGCTACACAACCCTCCCGTTATGTTCAATGAGAGGAAAATAACCTTTTATACATTCCTGCATTCGTGTGACAAGCATGTCGTATTATTATTTATTGTGTGTGGGAGTCCTTGGGATTTAAATCATAATCGTGTCATGTGGCTTTGGTGGTAAGACTATCCACAGTAGTGCAGAAATAATGCAGCCTTAGTCACCTTACCTCTCTCCACGTAGTATGTTGGGTCCCACCAGTCAGAGGGTGAAACAAACAAATTAATAAGAAAAATTAAAAGCGCCAGCGGTGTATCTTACCTCACACATCTCGCTACTGCTCGAGAACACTGTCCAATTGATCCCTCTGTTCTCTCACATACTATTTTAAGTGAATCCTTATTATAACATGCACACAATTTTGGGCACTTGTATTCGACCTAAGTCAGTGTGCCACCGTATCTCGTATGACTCCCTCCGTCTAGGTGTAATAAGTCATGTTAGAAGGTGCAGCGGGACCAAGGTGCAAGCAGATTGGAGGAGAAGGAGAAACTTGACCGGTCATTTCTCCAATCAAAGCCCTGATTTCTGTATCTAAACGCAACAATTAATCCAAACAACTAAGAGATGCCGTTTTAGCTACCATGCAGGGCCACGTATTAACTCGCATGCAAGCCGACTTTGATTTCTTGATTGATCAACGCGTAGTTGCACTCCATGCATTGGGTTTCCGGGGGAGATAACAAGGCAGAGTATGGAGCGTTTGGTTACATTGCTTAGGATGGTCATCGTTTGTACGTACTCCATTTGTATCTCACTTCCCGTGGCTTCGCACTCACACGATTTTCCTATTCTATGAACCCGTGTGTGCGTGTGCGTGTGCGTGTGTGTGTTTAACAACATGTGTGTGTTAGAGAGAGCGACAGATCGACCTACTCCTACAGAGAGATGGTGTGTAGTGTATGATTTTAGCCGCGAGAGGCGGTGCATCCTCTCATTTCCGGGCATCCGGTAGGGACACGTGGACATCTGCCACACCCGCTCCTGACCAGCCTGGCCCACCCAAAGCCCCTCCATCGCCCGCGCGCTTCCCGCCCAAAACGGTCAGCGCCACTCCAAAGAATCGGTGCCGCATTCATGCCCAGGCAGAGCGGACGCGACCTCTCACTCGCGCCTGCGTTGAAGGGAGAAGCGGATTCAAGAGTGATGGTTGCTTCATCCATCCAACTTACTGCTGGGTCTATGTGATTTGATGGCTCATTGGTCATTATTACTGAGGTGGTAGGACTACTGGATGTCCCACGCTTTCGGCGAAAGGAGTGTTGGGGAACGTTGCATGGGAAACAAAAATTTTCCTACGCTCACCAAGATCAATCTAGGAGATGCATCTACGAGAGGAGAGTTGGATCCACATACCCTTGTAGATCGCTAAGCGGAAGCGTTCAAGAACGCGGTTGATGGAGTCGTACTCGCCGCGATTCAGATCGCCGAAGATCCTAGCACCGAACGGACGGTGCCTCCGCGTTCTTCACACGTGCAGCCCGGTGACGTCTCCCACGCCTTGATCCAGCAAGGAGAGAGGGAGAGGTTGGGGAAGACTCCATCCAACAGCAGCACGCCGGCGTGGTGGTGGTGGAGGAGCGCGGGACTCCAGCAGGGCTTCGCCAAGCGCTGCAAGAGACGAGGAGGGAGAGGGGTAGGGCTGCGCCAAGAGGGAGACGTTCTCGTGTGTCTAGCAGCCCCAAAACCTCACATATATATAGGGGGAAGGGAGGGCTGCGCCCCCTTTAGGGTTTCCCACCCCTAGGGGTGCGGCCAGCCCTAGAAAACCCATCTAGGGTGCGGCCAAGGGGGGGGAGAGAGAGGGGGCGCCCTAGGGTGGGCCTTAAGGCCCATCTGGACCTAGGGTTTGCCCCCCTCCACACTCCATGCGCCTAGGGACTTGGTGGGGGGGGGGGCGCACCAGCCCCCTTGGGGCTGGTCCCCTCCCACACTTAGCCCACGCAGCCACCTGGGGCTGGTGGCCCCACCTGGTGGACCCCCGGGACCCTCCCGGTGGTCCCGGTACATTACCGATATCGCCCGAAACTTTTCCGGTGACCAAAACAGGACTTCCCATATATGAATCTTTACCTCCGGACCATTCCGGAACTCCTCGTGACGTCCGGGATCTCATCCGGGACTCCGAACAACATTCGGTAACCGCGTACATACTTTCCCTATAACCCTAGCGTCATCGAACCTTAAGTGTGTAGATCCTACGGGCTCGGGAACCATGTAGTCATGACCGAGACAACTCTCCGGCCAATAACCAACAGCGGGATCTGGATACCCATGTTGGCTCCCACATGTTCCACGATGATCTCATCGGATGAACCACGATGTCAAGGATTCAATCAATCCCGTATACGATTCCCTTTGTCTATCGGTATAGCACTTGCCCGAGATTCGATCGTCGGTATACCGATACCTTGCTCAATCTCGTTACCGGCAAGTCTCTTTACTCGTTCCGTAATACATCATCCCGTGATCAACTCCTTGATCACATATTGTGCACATTATGATGATGTCCTACCGAGTGGGCCCAGAGATACCTCTCCGTCATACGGAGTGACAAATTCCAGTCTCGATTCGTGCCAACCCAACAGACACTTTCGGAGATACCTGTAGTGCACCTTTATAGCCACCCAGTTACGTTGTGGCGTTTGGTACACCCAAAGCATTCCTACGGTATCTGGGAGTTGCACAATCTCATGGTCTAAGGAAAAGATACTTGACATATAGAAAAGCTTTAGCATACGAACTACACGATCTGTGCTAGACTTAGGATTGGGTCTTGTCCATCACATCATTCTCCTAATGATATGATCCCGTTATCAACGACATCCAATGTCCATGGTCAGGAAACCGTAACCATCTATTGATCAACGAGCTAGTCATCTAGAGGCTTACTAGGGACATGGTGTTTGTCTATGTATCCACACATGTATCTGAGTTTCCTATCAATACAATTCTAGCATGGATAATAAACGATTATCGTGAACAAGGAAATATAATAATAACCAATTTATTATTGCCTCTAGGGCATATTTCCAACAGTCTCCCACTTGCACTAGAGTCAATAATCTAGTTCACATCGCCATGTGATTAACACTCACAGGTCACATCGCCATGTGACCAACATCCAAAGAGTTTACTAGAGTCAGTAATCTAGTTCACATCAATATGTGATTAACACTCAATGAGTTCTGTGTTTGATCATGTTATGCTTGTGAGAGAGGTTTGTAGTCAACGGGTCTGCAACATTCAGATCCCTATGTACTTCGCAAAACTTTATGTCATATCGTAGATGCTGCTACCATGTTCCACTTGGAGCTATTCCAAACTGTTGCTCCATTATACGTATCCGGTATCTCCACTTAGAGTTATCCGGATAGGTGTTAAGCTTGCATCGACATAACTCTTTACGTCGAACTCTTTATCACCTCCATAACCGAGAAACATTTCCTTATTCCTCTAAGGATAATTTTGACCACTATCTAGTAATCCACTCCTGGATCACCTTTGTACCCTCTTGCCAGACATGTGGCAAGGCACACATCAGGTGTGGTACTTAGCATGGCATATCGTATAGAGCCTATGACAAAACCATAGGGGACGACCTTCATCCTTCCTCTTTCTTCTGCCGTGGTCAAGCTTTGAGTCTTACTCAACTTCACACCTTACAAATCAGGCAAGAACTCCTTCTTTGACTGACCTATTTTGAACTCCTTCAAAATCATGTCAAAGGTGTGTGTTTCTTTTGAAAGTATCATCTGGCGTCTTGATCTATCTCTATAGATCTTGATGCCCAATTATGTAAGCAACTTTATCCAGGTCTTCCTTTGAAAAATACCTTTCAAACAACCCTTTACTCTTTCCAGAAATTCTACATCATTTCGGATCAATCATATGTCATTCACATACACTTATCAGAAATGTTGTAGTGCTCCCACTCACTTTATTGTAAATACAAGTTTCTAACAAACTTTGTATACCCAAAAACTTTGATCACTCCATCAAAGCATATATTCCGACTCCGAGATGCTTGCTCTAGTCCATAGAAGGATCGCTGGAGCTAGCATATCTTTTAGCATCCTTAGGATCGACAAAACCTTTCTGATTGTATCATATACAACCTTTCCTTATGAAAACTGGTAAGGAAACTTGTTTTGTCATCCATCTGCCAGATTTCATAAATGCAGCTAATGCTAACATGATTCCGACGGACTTAAGCATCGCTACGGGTGAGAAAATCTCATCGTAGTCAACTCCTTGAACTTGTGGAAAACTCTTCGCCACAAGTCGAGCTTCATAGACGGTGACATTACCGTCCACGTCCGTCT
>LR738712.1:72306844-72323267 GCA_902687465.1 Secale cereale
TGGCAGGGAGACATGACTAGATCGCTCGATGTATCGGTGTGTGTGTGTGGGAGAGGGTGGGGGAGGGGTAGGCAGAGGCCTAACTATAGAGGTAGAGCGACTCGTATATGTGTTGAGAAGGAGAGGCCCAGCTATGTCTTGAGCGAGATCGGTCGACATCCATACATAACTGAAGGACAGGAAATAGGATGGGACAGAGAGAGGAGAGAGAGAGAGAGGGAGGGAGAGGGGTAGAGTGCTGGATGGGTGATGGAGTTGCTTCTCGAAGATGGTGGGAGAGGCCTACTAGACAAACTAAGGGTGGCACTGCAATATTATCAATAAGAGTGGGGATGTGTTTCTGTGTGTGCATGTGCGTGATAGATCTGTCGGGACACATCCATGGATGATGAAGGGGAGCCATGTGTTTGGTAAGCAAACCTAACTAGATCGGTAGATCAATTGTTGTTTGTCGGAGGAAGGGAGAGACATAACTAATGAGGTAGATCGATCAACACGTGGGGAAAAACGAGTTATAAGGACCTAGCTAGCTATATGTATAGCGGGAGATCAGTCGGTGTACGTCCATTTGTTAGAGGCAAATAAGGCCCGGCGAGACAGATAGACAGAGAGAATGGAGCTAGGAGGTGGTGCGAGAGGTCCAGCTACTAGCTAGATAGGGGGAGGAGTGTGCGGTTGTGCGGTTGATGAAAAGAGGGGCGAGAGTTTACACGTGTGTGGGACCGTATGAGAGACATGAGGCAAGGACACAGAAAGGAGGAGATTGAAGGTGCGTGTGTATGTTGTAGGCAGACATCGCTGGAGAGGTTTATCGATCGGTGTGTGTCAGAAAGGAGTTGTGGAGACCGTGGGAAAACGACCTAAAGAAAAATAAATGAATGTGCGAGATGGATAGAATGCTGAGGGAGGGGGAGGGCGAGGAGGGCGTGTGCATGCACGAGAGAAAGTTAGTGGTAGCTACAATGGTTAGAGGATTGTGTGGGTGTAAGAGAGTAATAAAGATCACAATTTGATATGAAAGTGGATTCATATATTTGAATAGGAGATCATAGTGTTTTAAACATATGCATGCATGAATATAGCGGTGATACGCGTGTTGTGGTTTTGCACATGTTATACCATAATGTGATAATGTATGGCGTTTGCAACTCACAGCTAAATGCCGAACAATCTAAACCATACTATACATCGAACAATCTCATATTTTATTTGAATTTGTGATAATGTGTGGCGTTTGCAGCTTACAACTAAATATCAACAATCTAAACAATACTATATATCGAACATTCTCACATTTTATTTGAATTTGTGGTAATGTGTGGTGTTTGCAACTCACATCTAAATACTTGTAGGCGTAGGGGGCGGGGCACCATACATAATGTGATAAACACATTATACATATGAGAAATGGTTTAGTTTGTGAAGATCTAGCTAGATCTTCAAATGTACTATGATTTGAAATCAACATAAAGTGGATTCAAAAATCGAGTTCGAGTTCATATAGTACACATAGTTCATATGTAACTCGACACTAATCATGTGGTGTGCTGTGAAGATAATACACAAACGATGGTTTAACTTGACAATAATGAAGATTGTAGATCTTATTAAAACAGAGAACGAATTCAAATGCTTTGACTTCACAACAATCATTATTGTAGATCTTATTCAAATAGAGAAAAAAATTCAAATTTAGTTCATATTGAAGCGGTAGTATATACATTTGGAATGCACTAAAACGTTCATTTGAGTACTAGGTTGCATGCATTATACACGTAGCAAAATATTTTAATTGAACATAACATGAATTCAAAGTTTTGAATGACATTTGTAGTGCGAATTGATTTGGTACAATACATGTTAGGCTTGTCCGAAATTTCAACCCGCGCCTTGTTAACCCGAAATATTTAAGATATATCTTTGTCCCGTTGTGCTCCGTCAACTCCTCCATCTCAACCCGCGCCTTGCTATTCCAAAATTACAACGCACGCAAAAACTCCCACCTGTTGTGAAATCCCGACACGCGAAATGCCCGTGATACTCCTGAACCGAAAGAACCGCCTCAAATCGATGGGGGTACTTTCTTAACTTACCCCACATTTCGGACAAGCGCGTCCCTAAGCCATGGTTCCCCACTCCCATCCCATCCGCCTACCCATTCATACACCGAGGCCAGCAAAACCGGCGAAGCCCCACACCCTCCTTCGTCTGCCACCCAGCCGGAGGCTCTTCCCCGATGACGTCATCCACAACAACACCTCGACGTCCCTCATCCACCGTACCGGATGAGGATCCGTCGTTGATCTAGTCTTCTCGCCGGTTCAGCCACACCGTCCTCCACCTCCAAGGAGCTGCCCCGGCGTTCCCCTCGTCTTTTGCGCCACCTCCATTCTCACACCATCGTCTTCACCTGCACCACCGGAAGAGCATCATCATCACCGTTTCCTCGGATGAAGCTGCGGCCTAATCGGCGACACCAAAAAGGTTGTACATTAATCGCCGCATTTTCTTCTTGATTCGATCTCACGGTGCTGCCGGCACTCGGTCCCGAGCCGACATGGCGCGGCTCCATCCACGGCGGCGTCGCCGACCACTTCCTCCATGATGTCGCTCCCTCGGCGGCGACGTCCACATCAGTAGGAGCTGCTGCTGCTTTAGCTCTCGCTCGCGCTGCTGCTCTGCTCTTGCTCTCGGTCCCCAGCCTGGTCTGCTCTTGCTCTCGCTCTTGCTCGTGCTACTGCTCTCGCTCTTGCTCTTGCTTGTGATGCTGCTCCGATTTAGCTACACTTCAGTCGACTGAATTGGCTTTTGGGCCAGTCGATTTTTGATACGTCTCCAACGTATCTATAATTTTTGACTGTTCCATGCTATTATTTATGATGTTTTGGATGTTTAATGGGCTTTGTTATACACTTTTATATTATTTTTGGGACTAACCTATTAACCCAAAGGCCTAGTCCAGATTGTTGTTTTTTGCCTATTTCAGGGTTTTACAGAAAAAGAATATCAAACGGAGTCCAAACGGAATGAAACTCCGGGAGAGATATTTTTGGAGCAAAATACGCACGGGAGACTTGAGAACCATGGTGTAGGGCACACGTGGTGTCCACGAGGGTGGGGGGTGCCCCCCTATAGGGCGCGCCCCCTGCCTCGTGGGCTCCAAGTTTGGCCCCCGGTGCCCTCCTTCCTCCTATATATACCTACGTACCCCAGAACCATCACAACAACAAAGAAAACCCTAGTTCCACCACCGCAACCTTCTGTTCCCGTGAGATCCCATCTTGGGGCCTGTTTCGGAGCTCCGCCGGAGGAGGGATCTACCACGGAGTGCTTCTACATCATCATCATCGCCTCACCATGAGTTGTGAGTAGTTTACCACAGACCTTCGGGTCCATAGCTAGTATCTAGATGGCTTCTTCTCTCTCTTTGGATCTCAGTACCAAGTTCTCCCCGGTCTTCGAGGAGATCTATTCAATGTAATCTCTTTTTGAGGTGTGTTTGTCGAGATCCCATGAATTGTGGGTTTATGATCAAGATTATCTATGAGAAATATTTGGTTCTTTTCTGAACTCTTTATGTATGATTATAATATCCTTGAAGGTCTCTTTGAATTATTGGTTTGGTTTGGCCTACTAGATCTATAGTTCTTGCAATGGGAGAAGTGCTTGGCTTTGGGTTCAATCTTGCAGTGTCCTTTCCCAGTGACAGTAGGGGCAGTAAGGCACGTATTGTATTGTTGCCATCGAGGATAAAAAGATGGGGTTTATATCATATTGTTTGAGTTTATCCCTCTACATCATGTCATCTTGCTTAAGGCGTTACTCTGTTCTTATGAACTTAATACTCTAGATGCATGTTGGATAGCGGTCGATGTGTGGAGTAATAGTAGTAGATGCATAATTGTTTCAGTCTACTTGTTTCGGACGTGATGCCTATATATAATGATCATGCCTAGATAGTATCATAAGTATTCGCTTTTCTATCAATTGCTCGACAGTAATTTGTTCACCCACCGTAGAATTATGCTATCATAAGAGAAACCACTAGAGAAACCTATGGCCCCGGGTCTATTCTCGACATATCAATCTACAATCTACTTTACTTTTTACGCTTTTACTTTCTGTTCGTATATCCAAAAATAGCAAAAATATCAAACTATCATATCTATCAGATCTCACCTTCGTAAGTGACCGTAAAGGGATTGACAACCCCTTATCGCGTTGGCTGGGAAGTTCTTATTTGTTTGTGTAGGTGCGAGGGACTCGCGCGTGGTCTTCTACTGGATTGATACCTTGGTTCTCAAAAACTGAGGGAAATACTTATGCTACTGTGCTGCATCACCCTTTCCTCTTCGAGGGAATACAATGCAAGCTCGAGAAGTAGCAAAAAGAATTTCTAGCGCCGTTGACAGGGAGGCTTACGCAAAAGTCATATACCAAGTACCTATAACAAACCCTTATCCTTCGCATTAAATTCATTTGCCTCTCGTTGTCCTCTCCCCTCACTTCACCCTTGCCGTTTTATTTGCCCTTCTTTTGTCGTGTGTTTATCGTTCGCTTGCTTCTTGTTTGCTTGTGTGTTGGATTGCTTGCTTGTCACTATGGCTCAAAACAATACCAAATTGTGTGACTTCTCCAATACCAACAATAATGATTTTATTAGCACTCCGATTGCTCCTATTACCGATGCTGAATCTTGTGAGATCAATGCTGCTCTGTTGAATCTTGTCATGAAAGATCAATTTTCCTGCCTTCCTAATGAAGATGCCGCTACCCATCTAAACAACTTTGTTGATTTGTGTGATATGCAAAAGAAAAGGGATACAGATAATGATATTGTTAAATTGAAGTTATTTCCGTTTTCACTTAGAGATCGTGCTAAAACTTGGTTTTCCTCTTTGCCTAGAAATAGTATTGATTCGTGGAATAAGTGCAAAGATGCTTTTATCTCTAAGTATTTCCCTCCTGCTAAGATCATCTCTCTTAGAAACGATATTATGAACTTTAAGCAACTAGATCATGAGCATGTTGCACAAGCTTGGGAGAGAATGAAATTAATGATACATAATTGCCCTACACATGGTTTGAACTTATGGATAATTATTCCAAACTTTTATGCTCGCATGAATTTTGCTTCTAGAAATCTTTTAGATTCGGTCGCAGGAGTCACTTTCATGGAAACTACCTTAGGAGAAGCTACCAAACTCCTAGATAATATTATGGTTAATTATTCTCAATGGCACACCGAAAGATCTACTAGTAAAAAAGTGCATGCTATTGAAGAGATTAGTGTTTTGAGTGGAAAGATGGATGAACTTATGAAATTATTTTCTGCTAAGAGTGTTTCTTCTGATCCTAATGATATGCCTTTATCCACGTTGATTGAAAATAATAATGAATCTTTGGATGTGAATTTTGTTGGTAGGAATAATTTTGGTAACAATGCTTATAGAGGAAACTTTAATCCTAGGCCTTTCCTAGTAATTCCTCTAATAATTATGTGATGCGGGGCATCCCAAGGTCATCCCCATGGACCTACCATCGTCTCACCAAGTGCCAAGTGGACCCATGACACGCGCTCGAGCATGAGCTCTCGAGACCGAGGAGACTTCACTCCTCTCTCTACGTCACTTTGATTCACATGAGACATGTGAAAGTGCAACTAATCCCCGGGTGGTTTTGGTAATTAATAACAACATATATATCATTGAACTAATATTATCTTGAGAATCATTTCAGAGAAGTTCGATGATATGGGTATGGAAATGTCTGAAGAAGTGGACCCCTCAAAATGCTAAGACAAGCATTGGCAAAAGCTCAAGACTCCATTTTTGGTTTAGTGATCAAAGATCACATTGAGTCCATAGGAAAAGCCAATACTATTAAAAGGGGATGAGGTTGTGTTAATGTTCTTGTTGCTCAAGTGCTTGGTGATCTAACTCCCTCAACTATCAGCACTATTCACTACTTAACACACACCCATAAGTAATCTCGGTCAAACCAACTCTGTCTCACCGAGATGAAGTTATCTCTACAAACCCTAACATCTCGGTCACACCGATTTATCCAACTCAGTCCCACCGAGATGAACCACTTCAGTTGTTTCTCCAAACACTAGCTTCTCGGTCAAACCGATTCTGAGTTTCGGTCTCACCGAAAAAGGGCTGCCAACCTTCTGTGATCAGTTGACATCAATTCGGAATATCCGAGTTTATATTTTCGGTCTCACCGAAATGGCAAACCCTAACCTTTGACTCACTTCGGTCTCACCGAGATGGTATTTTCGGTCCCACCGAAAATCCCAACGTTCACTATATTTGAACTTTCGGTCTGACCGAGTTTTCACTTCGGTCTGACCGAGATTGGTCAAATGTGTGTGTAACGGTTGGATTTTGTGTGGAGGCTATATATACCCCTCCACCCCCTCCTCATTCGTGAGGAGAGCCATCAGAAAGTACTACCATTCCTACCATACACTTTCTGAGAAGTGAACCACCTACCCTTGTGTTGAGATCAAGCCATTCCATTCCTACCATATGAAACTTGATCTCTAGCCTTCCCAAGTTGCTTTCCACTCAAACCTTTCTTCCACCACAGCCATATCAGTGAGGAGAGTTGAGTGTTGGGGAGTTTATCATCTGAAGCACAAGAGCAAGGAGTTCATCACCATCAACACCGTCTATTACCTTTTGGGGGGTGGTGCCTCCTAGATTGGTTAGGTGTCGCTTGGGAGCCTCCGTCTTGATGATGTGGAGTTGAACCAAGAAGTTTGTAAGGGCAAGGAGATCGCCTACTTCGTGAAGATCTACCCCAAGTAAGGCTAGTCCTCCGTGGGCGTAGGCCGTGATGGAATAGACAAGGTTGCTTCTTCGTGGACCCTTCGTGGGTGGAGCCCTCCGTGGACTCGCGCAGCCGTTACCCTCCGTGGGTTGAAGTCTCCATCAACGTGGATGTACGATAGCACCACCTATCGGAACCACGACAAAAATCTCCGTGTCACCAAACTGCGTTTGATCTTCTCCACCTCCTTTTTACATGTGCAATTTACTTTCCGCTGCATATACTCTAGAATTGCATGTGTAGGGTGTTACTTGAATTGATCTTGTTTGTGAAACTGCCAAAAACTTTGCATGATCTAAAGGCAGATTTTTTTATATTGTCAAGTAGTCTAATCACCCCCCCTCTAGACCTACTTCGATCCTACAAGTGGTATCAGAGCTTTGGTCTCCATTGCCTTGGTTTCCATTGCATTGGACTCCATAAGCTTGGTTTCACAACCTAGGAGAGTATGGCGTCTAGTGAGGGTAATTATCGTAGAGGTCCTTACTTTGATGGTACAAATTTTGCTAGTTGGAAGCATAAAATGAAAATGCATATTCTTGGTCATAACCCTGCCGCATGGGGCATTATTTGTGTTGGCATGCAAGGTGATTTCTTTGAAGAAGGAAAAGTTCCGGATCGCGAAGCTACACCCGAAGAGTTGCGGATGTTGCAAAACAATGCTCAAGCTTGTGACATTCTCTTCAATGCTTTGTGTCCCGAAGAGTTCAACAAAATCAGCCGTCTTGAGAATGCTAAGGAGATTTGGGATACTTTGGTTGAAATGCACGAAGGTGCTGAATCTGTGAAGGAATCAAAGCTAGATATTCTTCAAGGTCAACTTGACAAGTTCAAGATGAAGGATGGTGAAGGAGTCGCTGAAATGTACTCTAGGCTTGCTCTCATCACAAATGAGATTGCAGGCTTAGGAAGCGAAGAAATGACCGACCGATTCATCATTAAGAAGATTCTCAGAGCTTTGGATGGAAAGTATGACACCGTGTGCACTTTGATCCAAATGATGCCAAACTACAAGACTCTCAAGCCAACTGAAGTCATTGGAAGAATTGTTGCCCATGAAATGACACTTAAGGATAAGGAAGAGCTTCACAACAAGTCAAGTGGTGCTTACAAAGCTTCAAGTGATGCTCCTACTACCTCAAGTGACAAGCTAATTTCCAATGAAGAGATAAGCCTAATGGTCAGGAACTTCAACAAGTTCTACAAGAATAGAGGCAAAGAAAGAAGCTCAAAGTCTAGATCATATGATGGAAAGAGATCTTCTAGTCGTGATCGAAACTGCTACAATTGTGGAAGACCCGGACACTTCTCAAATGAGTGTACGGCTCCCCACAAGAGAAGAGAAGAATCTCCAAGAAGAAGAGCAAGAGATGAGTCACCTCGGAGAGAGAGAAGGAGTAGAGATGATCGTTATGAACGTAGACCCTCTCGGAGAAGCAAGGATTCGGAGAGGAAAGACAAGTCATCAAGGAGCTACACAAGAAGAAGACATCAAGCTCATGTTGGTGAATGGGTCTCCGGCTCCGACTCTGACAGTCAATCCGATGGAAGCTATCACTCCGACTCCGACTATAGTCAAGATGAAGGTGTTGCCGGACTTGCACTCGTATCCTCCAACTCCAACTCCTACGACTTATTTGATTCACCAAATGAGGGAATTGGAAGATGCTTCATGGCTAAAGGTCCCAAGGTAACACACCCTGAATTCATTGACTTTGATAGTGATGAGGATGACTTACTTGGTGAAGATGAGCTCTTGCATGATAAATCTAGTGAGCTTAGTAATGATGAAAATGCTAGTAGTCTTTATAGTCGAGAAGAGTCGAATGACAATGCTATGAAGGAGATTGAGCGTCTAACTAAAGAACTAAACACTCTTAAGTTAGCTCATAAAACAACTCAAGAAGATCATAGAGAGCTCCTAAGATCTCATGAGAAGCTACGCTTCGAGAAGCTCACTCTAGAGCAAGAACATGAGTTTCTAAAAGCGATCAATGACGATCTTCGAAAGAAGAGTTCTTCATATCTTGCCAAACGATTTCTCTTGTCTAATTTCTTGCCACCTATTAAGACTAAGCATGACAAGCATAAGAAAAATTCTTCCTCTAGTAGTAACAATAACAATGTTAAATCCAATATTGTTGCTTCTAGTAGTTCTCTTGATTCCACTAACAATGTTTCAAGCCAAGTTACACTTGAGCAAGAAAATAGCTTATTGAAGGAAATCATAGAGAAAGGTGTCTACAAGAGTCTTGCCGGAAGCAAGAACTTTGAGGAGATTGTTCGCAAACAAGGAAGACACCGGAAGAATCAAGGGATTGGTTTTGAGCGAAAGTTCAACGCCGAAGGTGTTGAGTGGGAAGAAGGTCAATACCCTACTCCACAGTTTGTCTCACAAAAGGAGAAGTATGATCCTACTTCTTCCAATGTGGAACAAGCTCAAGATGATCTTCCACCACAAGACCACAAGCTAAAGGCCAAGGACAAGCTTCAAGAGGAGATTGATGCATTCATTGAAGCACCTCAAGCCATGGTCAAGTGGGTTCCCAAGGACACATCAAGTTCTGCTTCGTCAAGCTCAACTACAACACCAAGGATTCCCATCAAGATGATGTGGATCCCAAAGAAGAAGAACTAGTAGGTTCTTGAGGGTGACTCCGCCAACAAACTTCACTCATATTCATTTTGGCAAGAACTTGTGCAATCAACTTCCACATCATGCACTAGTTCATGGAGTCACAAACCCTCTTGTTGGTAAGTCAAGGGACAAGGTAATCATTGCTTTCATGGACATCATCTCTTGTGTACTTCACTCTATGTCCATGGATATTCTTGTTTGTTCCTTGTGGGACTAACCCATGTAGGTATTGAAAGTGCCCTAATTCAAGGATAGCTCTCAACTCTTGATGATCTACATCAACATTGAGCATCCACATCTTCAACATCTACATGAAGTCTTCTACGACAACCCAAGGTTAGTTTGACCCTTTAAAAGGGGTTCTCACATCTAGGGGGAGCTTTGCTCTAAAAATTGAGCTAAAGCATCTCCAAATGATGTGAACACATAAATGCTTTATGTAAAAGTGGTAACCCCACTTGTGCTTAAACGATGAGTATGACCTATGATCAAATGTTCTCATTTGGCTCCTAAGTCAATATACTCATATATAGATGACCTAGTCATTGACAATTTGTGTGCTAGTAGCTAGAGTTTTGGTTGTGCATGTTTGACACATATTTCAGTTGCTATCTTATTGTGTGAGCATGTTGAATGCATGATTCTATTCATTCAAGGACATCCATTTGTGGTTTTGATTGTTTTGGTTTCTTTTTCTGGCCAAATGGATGGACAAGAATGCCTAAGCACCTTCCCTAGCTATCTATGCTATCTTGTCTCAAATTCTATTCATGCTTATATCACAACTTTGAACAAGTCTTTTTCGGACAGTCCGAGTGAGGAGCACTCGGAACCACCGATTCGTCTAAGGCTGACTTCCAAAACCTTCTAAGTCCATTTCGGTCTGACCGGCTTCCCAATCTCGGTCCAACCGAAACACTTAGATTGATCTAGGTTTCATCTCGGTGAAACCGAGTTCAAAATCTCGGTCTGACCGATATGCGTAACTGCACTGCAATTATGCATCTCGGTGACACCGAGTTTTTCAACTCGGTCCCACCGACAGCACGGGGTTATATATACTGAGGGCTGCGCGCGATCTATTCCTTTCAAACGTTCGCCCTCCAAGACCCCTGCTGCCGTCGCCCTGATCTAAGGATCGTCGCCGTCGTCGCCTGTGTGCCCTCGCCGCAGGTCTCCGCCGCCGTCAACGGTAATCTTCTCCGCCGTTGCTGCCGTAGAGGGACACCACCAAGTTAGGGTGTGTCCCGATCCCTTTCATGCTCCACTTCTGATTCTTGCATGATAGGACTGCCCTGATTCAATCCACGTTTGATATGATCCCAATACATTGTTCAGA
Organism: Secale cereale; assembly: GCA_902687465.1. NCBI lineage: Eukaryota > Viridiplantae > Streptophyta > Magnoliopsida > Poales > Poaceae > Secale > Secale cereale. The sequence continues at coordinate 72,317,662 of LR738712.1, forward strand.
TCTTCTAGTTTCGAGGAAAATTCTTAGGTTTAGGTTTCCACGGAATGCATCTCGGTGAAGCCGATTCCTGAAACTCGGACTGACCGATTTGGTCTCTGACCATTGCACTACATAGTTCGGTCTGACCGAGTTGTGGAAATCGGAATGTCCGAATTGAAGTTTCTGTGAAACCCTAAGTTTTCGGTAGGACCGAAACCCATTTCGGTCTGACCGAAAGCGGTGTGTAGGTTCTGTTGAACACTTCGGTTACACCGAAACTTGAAATCGGTTTGACCGAAATACATTCTGTGAAAACTCAAAACTAAGTTTTTAAACTCATTTTTCTTTGCAAAAACTTCTGCAGTTGTGATAACTCTTCTACTCTGCCTACACCTTATCTTTTCACAGGTTTTTCAGCCATGTCAGATGTCAGTGACAGCCAAAACAGGTCTGAATCACCGTTTGCTGAAATTCCAGAGGCAGATACAAGTCCTGCTAGCAGCTCTAGTGATGATGGTGAGAGGAGCACCCCTAGTGGTTTGCCTCCCGCAGCTACGAGAACCAGGAAGAAGAGAACTTCTGATGATGAGGATTCCGACTTTGTTGCTGAGGAAGTTACCTCCAAGCCCAAGAAGAATGTGGTTGCCAAAGAGCACCAAGGGCAGCAAACAAGGAAAGGCACAAGTAAAGTGAAGCAATCAGCAGTTGCCAAAAAGCTCATCTTGGAAGAGCCAGCTCCAAGCAAGGTGAAGAAGACTTCCAAGAGGAAGAGAGTTGTATATGCTGAACCTCAAGATGTTGCTGAAGAAGAAGAAGAAGAAGCACCCCAGCCTCCTCCTTAGAAAGCTAAGTTCATGGGTGATGCCATTCGGGCTCAAGCCTCCTCCAAGCCCAAGAAGCCTGCTCAAGCTAAGGCAGCTCCAGCGAAGCCCAAGAGAACAACCAGAAGCATTCCAGCTTCTGAGAAGAACAAAGGTGAGATGCCACCTTCTGAGTCAGATGAAGAGCATGTGTTGCTCAAGCTCCGTCCCAAGTTGCCACTCCACAATGATGCTCATCCTCAAGCTGAGGACATGAAGGCAAGGAAGGACAAAGGTCTCAGGCTATGGAGACAGTCTGATCCATATGCCGTAAGGAGAAGGACTGCTGTGGACCCCAGATTCCACACCAGAGAGCAGCAGGATTTCTATGAGACCGTGCTAATGGATAAGAAGCCCATTGTTGCTGACACCAGGTATGTTGACTGGAAGTACATTGACAGTGAAGAGCACCGGGACTTCTTTCCCCATGTGCATGAGAGCTTTACTGCATGTGGAGTTGCTGATTTTGTGGGTCAAGAACTGACAGCATGGAATGACGAGATGATCATGCAGTTCTATGCCACAGCCCACTTCTATCCTGATGGCAAGATCACCTGGATGACTGAAGGTCAAAGGTTTTCTTCAACTGTTGAAGAATGGGCAGAACTTCTGAACGCTCCTGTGCAGAGAGAGGACGACATTGATGTCTATGGGATTCCTAAGAAGAGTCATGATTCTATGAAGAATATGTGCAAGGAGATCCCAGCTGCTGATTTAGAGGGATGGAAGCTCGGCTCAGTGTATTATCTCCAGGCAGGTCTGACCACCACTAACACTATTCTGAGGCATACTTTGATGCCTAAGTCAGGTGACCATCGGATGATACGAGGCTATTCTATCAACATGCTGCACATTCTCGATGAGAAGGCACCTTTTAAGGTGATGGACTTGATGGTAGAAACCATTAAGAGGACTGCAGCTGACCAGAAGAGGTCGTGTGGGTTTGCTCCGCAGATACAGATGCTCATCAACGCCAAGTTTGGCACGGGCAAATTCATGTTGGATAGGAAGCACTTGCCACTGCAGCCAGAGCATGAGGACAACGTAGTTGTGATGGATGAAGAGGATCCCACCTCAGTTGAAGGGCAAGCCAAGATCGAAGCTGACAAAGAGGCAGCAGCAGCAGCAGTAGCTAAGCCAAAGAGCTTTGGAGAACAGATTCTTGAAGCAACCCAGAGAATTGAACAACGCCTGGCCAGCATTGAGCAATCTCAGGAGAGCCTTGAGAGGATTGTCGAGGACAAGATCCACGCTCTAGACGTGAAGCTGACTGAGATTCAGGTGTCTGTCAACAAGCTTGAGGCAGACATGGAGGAGACTAGGCAGGAGAGAGCAGAGCTTATGCAGGATGATATAGTCCAGGACTCTCATCGCCAGACTGCTCCGGTTCCCAGAGGATCCAGATCTGCAGCTATCCCAGTGACAGACTCCAGGGCTACCACTTCAGCACCAGCTACAGCTCCAGCAGTTCCTACAGCTCCAGCATCCACTCCTCCACCGCAGACATCAGCAGAGGTCTTCGCAGATGCAGCTATCTCTACACCGACATCGACCCAGACGGGAGCAGCCAGCCGAGCCCGCAGTGACGTTTAGCTCTATACCTTTTCGAACTTTTTGGTAACTTGTTGCCAAAGGGGGAGAAATTGTTATAGATCATAGGGCTTCGAGAGAGAGAGTGCTCTTTCGTCTTTCGTCTTTTTCGTCTTTTGCCGGTTTTCCTTGAGATACATTGGTTTCTTTTGGTTCCTGAAACTTTAAGTGTGCTTGCTACTACGTTTGATGCTACCTTAATGAGTGCTTAGCCATACTATGCTTTAATGTGTGCTTATTGCTTATCCTATGCTATTCCTTATTGTATGGCTATTTACTCTTGTCTTGGTGATTAAGTGCATGTTATTCATTCTTATCATTTTGTGCGCTCCACCAAGATGTATGTGACATGGAAGAGTGACCCATAATCCTAATCGATTGTGCATTTGCATTCAAACGCAAATTTTAAATAATGCACAAATTTAGGGCGAGCTCTTGTTTATCACATACTTCTCAAAGCGACGATATTATTCTTTGATTATATCTTTTGTCGAAGCTTTGATCTATATGTTGTCATCAATTACCAAAAAGGGGGAGATTGAAAGTGCAACTAATCCCCGGGTGGTTTTGGTAATTAATAACAACATATATATCATTGAACTAATATTATCTTGAGAATCATTTCAGAGAAGTTCGATGATATGGGTATGGAAATGTCTGAAGAAGTGGACCCCTCAAAATGCTAAGACAAGCATTGGCAAAAGCTCAAGACTCCATTTTTTGGTTTAGTGATCAAAGATCACATTGAGTCCATAGGAAAAGCCAATACTATTAAAAGGGGATGAGGTTGTGTTAATGTTCTTGTTGCTCAAGTGCTTGGTGATCTAACTCCCTCAACTATCAGCACTATTCACTACTTAACACACACCCATAAGTAATCTCGGTCAAACCAACTCTGTCTCACCGAGATGAAGTTATCTCTACAAACCCTAACATCTCGGTCACACCGATTTATCCAACTCAGTCCCACCGAGATGAACCACTTCAATTGTTTCTCCAAACCCTAGCTTCTCGGTCAAACCGATTCTGAGTTTCGGTCTCACCGAAAAAGGGCTGCCAACCTTCTGTGATCAGTTGACATCAATTCGGAATATCCGAGTTTATATTTTCGGTCTCACCGAAATGGCAAACCCTAACCTTTGACTCACTTCGGTCTCACCGAGATGGTATTTTCGGTCCCACCGAAAATCCCAACGTTCACTATATTTGAACTTTCGGTCTGACCGAGTTTTCACTTCGGTCTGACCGAGATTGGTCAAATGTGTGTGTAACGGTTGGATTTTGTGTGGAGGCTATATATACCCCTCCACCCCCTCTTCATTCGTGAGGAGAGCCATCAGAAAGTACTACCATTCCTACCATACACTTTCTGAGAAGTGAACCACCTACCCTTGTGTTGAGATCAAGCCATTCCATTCCTACCATATGAAACTTGATCTCTAGCCTTCCCAAGTTGCTTTCCACTCAAACCTTTCTTCCACCACAGCCATATTAGTGAGGAGAGTTGAGTGTTGGGGAGTTTATCACTTGAAGCACAAGAGCAAGGAGTTCATCATCATCAACACCGTCTATTACCTTTTGGGGGGTGGTGCCTCCTAGATTGGTTAGGTGTCGCTTGGGAGCCTCCGTCTTGATGATGTGGAGTTGAACCAAGAAGTTTGTAAGGGCAAGGAGATCGCCTACTTCGTGAAGATCTACCCCGAGTAAGGCTAGTCCTCCGTGGGCGTAGGCCGTGATGGAATAGACAAGGTTGCTTCTTCGTGGACCCTTCGTGGGTGGAGCCCTCCGTGGACTCGCGCAGCCGTTACCCTCCGTGGGTTGAAGTCTCCATCAACGTGGATGTACGATAGCACCACCTATCGGAACCACGACAAAAATCTCCGTGTCACCAAACTGCGTTTGATCTTCTCCACCTCCTTTTTACATGTGCAATTTACTTTCCGCTGCATATACTCTAGAATTGCATGTGTAGGGTGTTACTTGAATTGATCTTGTTTGTGAAACTGCCAAAAACTTTGCATGATCTAAAGGCAGATTTTTTATATTGTCAAGTAGTCTAATCACCCCCCCCTCTAGACCTACTTCGATCCTACAACATGGCTGCTACCCTCATCAGAGACTCTTTGCATATTCAGGCACCTCGGGAGCAACCATGGAGAAGCCAAGGAACAAGAAGAATCAATGGAGGAAGAAGGAGGAGAAAATAGCCGAGACTCACACAGCCCGGATGATCTGGACGAAGTCCCGGACGATCCGGCCAGAGCATGGATGATCCGGACAAACGTCCGGACAATCTGGACAATGCACGCCCTGACACCCGAAGCTCCACGCCGAAGCCGGATCATACGGACCCCGACCCGGATCATCCGGACACCCTCGGACATCCGGACCAAGACTCGAACATCCGGGCCACCCGCAGCAGATCAGACATGTCCGAATCATCCGGACGCCGCCCCGGATCATCTGGACCCCCGAAGTCCGGATCATCTGGACCAATGTCCGGATCATCCGGATAGTGTCTGCGTGCATGACTATTGGGACGAAGCCCATGTACCCCTTCGCCCCTCCTAGCCTATATATGTCACTCTACCTAAACTATCTAGGGTTAGCTTTGTGTTAGCTCATACAAAATCTTAGTGGTTCCTCTCCGACGAGACCGCGGCCTCCTCGGAGAAGATCCACCGGATTCAAGACCTACTTAACGGAGAAGAACATCAAGACCTCCTCATGGAGATGACTACCGCCACTTGTATCGTCCTTAGTTGATCGTGTATCGCACTTTGTGTACCCAGATCTAGCATTTGTGTGACCTAAGTTTGTTGATTTGAGTGTTTTCTCCTTGTCTCTCTTGTGTTTTCCCCGTGCCCCTCATGTTCTTCCTCGGGATCCCTCCTTTTCGAGAAAGATCGGCCACGTAGGGTTCCACCCTACATCATCTATGGTATCATGAGCCTTGGTTGATCACGAATTTGGAGCCCCACACCTTGTTTTCTAGCTTGTTTTTGTTGTTTTTTGTCCAAATTCGAAAATCCCCACAAAAATAGCCCCACAATTTTTTTGTGATTTGTGTGTTTTAATGAGATTTTGTTGATTGTGATCCGTGGTTGAGTTGTGTGACAAGTGGGTTACCCGTTTCCCCACCTCCCCCACCCTCAAATCCGCCCAAAAACCCCGAAG
>LR738712.1:72323405-72335932 GCA_902687465.1 Secale cereale
CCCCCCCGGATCATCCGGCTGTCCACCCGGATCATCTGGCCGCCACCTGGATCATCCGGCCAAACGTCCGGATCATCCGGCTTCCTCTGACGAAACTGCATTTTGCAGTTTTTCGCAACCTTGTTTCCGCTACCGCAAAAACCCTAGACACCTCTTCCGCTATACCCTCGACATATCCACCACCACCACCATTGCCTAACCAACATCACTACGGTCTTACCTCTTTGCGTCTTGGATCATTTGAGTTGTGGTTTTCTCCGTTTCCATTTGTGTTTCGGCTATCTCGGAGCGGAACGACGTCGACAAGACCACCTCCCAACCTCGTCAAGGACGGTAACATCGACGACACTTCGTTTACTACCTTGCAATTGCATTGATAGACCCTCATCGACCATTTTGGGTAGCTTTCCTACCGAGACTAGCCATTTGAGTATTGCCGAGCCACGACACTTGTGCACATTAGTGATAGTCATAGACATTACATACGACATCATCATATCTCCATGTGACACAAGAGTGTTCCGCATAAACAATAGCTACCTTGATCCGAGAAGCATGCATATGTGGCCAAAGAAAGAGCTCAAAAGCTTTTAAGAAAAAGAGCCATCCAAAGCTTATAAGCAAAAACACTATAGCATCAAACGCCTTGCATCAAAAGAGATCATATGAGAAAGCCATACATCATCTTATGCTAAAGCATCGGCAAATCATACACTCATAGCATACTTGTGCTAGGAAGTCGTTACATTGCTCTTATAGGTCGTGCACAAGTGCGTATCCGCCTATTAAGCAATCGGTTAGCGTCTCTCTAGCATTGTGCAACACAAGCATTTAATGTGGATCCCACATTTTCACTCACTTTTGGTTGCACAACCACATTTATCTATCCGTGCGTGTGTTCCGTGTGCTACCTATTGCTTGTGATCTACTTGTTGCATGAGCCAATTGTGAATCATTTTCAACATCATTGAATCTTACTCACTTTTTGCATTGAATTTTGCCACAATCCTAACCAAGCTCCTCTCAAAGCTTTACTTGTGTATGTGTGAGAATCTACAAGACTTGGTACCAATAGTGCTATTTCCGGGTTACATTATTGAGCGATCATTGATCCATTGTCAACTTCGGTCAAGGTACATTTGGTATTGTCTTCTCCTTTCTCCCACTCACATACTTGCTTGTGACGATGGATAGGCCAAGTACATCTACGAACCCGCTCTTCGATGATCCTCAAGAATCGAACAACTACGTCACCAAACTACATCTCTTCGGTGTCCAATGAGCTCTACATCAAGAAAGTGAAGCTATGCGAGAGCACATTGAGCAAGTTGCCGCCGACACGCGACAATTTGTAGCAAGAACAAGAGAGCAATTCGACATCATCAACACCAACATGGCTACTCAATTCGATGCACTACGGACTTTGATAGTCAACCGACGCTCTTCTTCCACATCTTCTCAAAGACGAAGCCGCTCAAGTCGCCACACCGACTCCACGGATGACTCAAGTATCCCTACATCGAACACTCTTCGTCAAGCCGCACGTCAAGCTCGACATGACAATCGGAATCCACTTCATGAAAAGAGCTCCCAAGACCTACTTGACGAGCAAGAAAGTCGACATCGTCAAAACCAAGCTACACTTGAGCAAGCACAAGAACGACAAAGACTACACCAACAACAACAAGAGTGAGCACGTCAACACCAAGAAGAACAAGATGCCGAAGCTCATCGTCAAGCACAACACCGCCGAGAAGCTCAAGCTCTTGAGGCGCAACTAGCATTACGTGATTCACATTGCAATGTGGCAACTCGCAATCGACACACTCGTCAAGAAGAGGATTTCCTTCGCGATGAGATGCAAGAGAGGCGCCACCAAGCACGAATGAAACAAGAAGTTCCTCCTCAAGCACGACAAGAGCAACAACCTCAACAAGAACCACAAGCTCGGCAAGTACACCATGACAATGAACATCTACTCCGCCAAGAGCAACATGAGATTGACAACCGTCCTAATCAAGAACGCCCTCCCAATAGGCAAGCAAACAATGAAGAGCATCGCTATGGCAAGCTTAAGTTCACCATGCCAAAGTTTTCCAGAAGCATTGATCCCAAAGACTACCTCTCATGGGCATTGAAGGTCGACAAGATCTTCCGCCTACACAACTTTGATGAAGAGAAGAAAATTGCAATGGCCTCCCTTGAGTTCCAAGACTATGTGCTCATTTGGTGGGAGCAAATCATCGAGAGAAGAGAAGCCAAAGGCGAACCTCCCATCACCACTTGGGATCAAATGAAAGAAGTCATGAGAGCACGCTTCGTGCCAACACACTACAACCATGACTTGTTCAAGAAGCTACAACTCCTCAAGCAAGGTACCAAGTCCGTTGAAGAGTACTACAAGGAAATGGAGATTGCCATGATACGAGCAAACATCACGGAAGATGAAGAACAAATGATGGCGAGATTCTTGAATGGACTCAACTATCCTATCAAGAAGATTGCGGACTTTCAACCATACACCAATCTCCTCGAGCTAGTACATCAAGCCACCAAAGCGGAGCGACAAGTTCAAGAGGACTACAAGTACTCCAAGTTCACCTCCAAGAACTTCGGCTCCTACAACCAAGCTTCAACGACTTCGGCTACTCCTACCTCTACCACGTCATCTACAAACTTCGGTGACAAGTCCAACTACAAGAATGCGACTACATCAAGTCTGCCACCTTCTACAAACAACTTCAAGCCAAAAGCTTCATCATCTACAACCCCAACCGAGGACAACTCAAAGATGAGTTCCATCAAATGCTTCAAGTGCCAAGGGCGAGGCCACAAGTCATTTGAGTGCAAGACCGTTCACCATGATCATCAATGATGACGGATCTTATGACTCAATGAGCGACGATGAAATGGAAGCCCACGAACATGTAGCTATGCATCGACAAGTGAATGAAGATGAAGACCATCAAGTGTTTTGCGACAATGACTCGAGTCCCAATCTCGTTGTCTCCAAGGTCTTAACACTCCAACATCAACAATATGACGACCAACGATGTCACATTTTCCATACCAAGGCCGGCATCAATGGACGCTCCGTCAAGGTTATCATCGATGGAGGAAGTTGTCATAACTTGGCAGCGAAGAGCTATGCGACAAGCTACAATTGGTCAAGACAAAGCACCCTCATCCCTACAAGGTCCAATGGCTTAACGACGCCGGAATCCTTCGAGTTGAGCATACCGTGCAAGTTTCCTTCAAGATAGGCGCCTACGAGGACACACTTGAGTGTGATGTGGTCCCTATGTCCGTGTGCCACCTTCTTCTTGGACGACCATGGCAATATGATCGTGGAGTCACACACAATGGATGGACCAACCACTATAGCTTCAAGATGAAAGGAAAGAAGTTCGTGCTACGCCTAATGTCACCAAGTCAAGCAGCCGCCGACAAACACTTACCTACCAACCATCATGGAGAAAATGGTGAGAGAGTGAGCCACCAAAAGGAGAGTGAGAGCCACAAGCCAAATATGAGCGACTCCACGATGAGTGACAAGAAACAACTAGTGCTATTCGCCACCAAAAGTGAGATGGGAGAAGTGTGTGAGAACCCCTCGAGTGTCTTTCACCCTGTGCTTTTATGCAAAGGGGAAGCCAAACCTACTAACACTTCATCACCTCCACCTTTAGTGTTGTCTCAATTGTTGCAGGAATTCTCGGACATCTTCCCCGATGAGCTACCTCCGGGTCTACCTCCACTTTGCGGAATCGAACACAGCATCGACCTCATACCCGGCGCACCACTTCCGAACAAGGCTCCTTACCACGTCAACCCCGAGGAAACCAAGGAGATACAACAACAAGTACAACAACTCATCGACAAAGGTCATGTACGTGAAAGCTTGAGCCCTTGTGCCGTTCCGGTTATTCTCGTGCCTAAGAAAGATGGAAGTTTTCGCATGTGCTCCGATTGTCGCCCGATAAATGCTATCACCGTTAGATACCGTCACCCTATCCCACGCTTAGACGACATGCTTGATGAATTATGTGGTGCCACCATCTTTTCAAAAATTGATCTTAAAAGTGGTTACTACCAAATTCGCATTCAAGAGGGTGATGAGTGGAAAACGGCTTTCAAAACCAAGTTTGGGTTATATGAGTGGCTTGTGATGCCAATGGGCTTATCGGAAGCGCCCGGTTCATTTATGCGTCTCATGCATTTTGTTCTACGACTCTACATAGGCGTCTTTGTAGTGGTTTACTTTGATGACATCCTCGTTTTTAGCAAATCACTTGAGGACCATGTGACACACATCCATATGGTTTTACAAACCCTTCAAAAAGAGCGCTTATATGCTAACATGGAAAAAATGCACTTTTGGCGTTGACAAGGTCGTTTTCCTAGGATTTGTCGTTTCTTCACAAGGTGTTCACGTTGATGAAACTAAAATTGAAGCAATTACAACTTGGCCCCAACCAACGAACCTCCAACAAGTGCGTAGCTTTCTTGGTTTAGCCGGTTTCTATCGACGTTTTGTGAAGGACTTTAGCACCATTGCTATGCCTCTACACGCCTTAAGCAAGAAGAACACACCCTTTGTTTGGGGTCCTTCGCAAGACACCGCGTTCATTAAGCTCAAAGAATTGCTCACCCACGCACCACTTCTTGCCCTACCAAACTTTGATAAACCTTTTGAGATTCATTGTGACGCTACTGGTACCGGCATAGGTGGCGTGCTCATGCAAGAAAAGCGCCCAATTGCATACTTTAGTGAAAAGCTATCCGGAGCGCAACTTAACTACCCCATCTATGATAAAGAGCTTTATGCCTTGGTGAGAGTTTTGCGTGTTTGGGAACATTACCTTAGACCTCATGAATTCATTCTTCATACTGACCATGGGACTCTCAAGTATCTCAAGGGTCAAACTAAATTGAACAAGCATCATGCTAAGTGGAGTGAGTTCATTGAGTCTTTTCCCTACGTTATCAAGTACATCAAAGGCAAAGAAAATGTTGTGGCGGATGCGCTCTCCCGCAAATGCATGCTTGTCACAAAACTTGAGTTGCATGTTATTGGCTTTGAGCACATAAAAGACTTATATGAGCATGATCATTTCTTTGCAAATCCTTATGCTAAGTGTTTGACTCACACTTCTTGGGAACACTACTACATCAAGGATGTATACCTTATGAGAGCTAACAAACTTTGCATTCCCCAGTCTTCGCTTCATTTGCTCCTTTTGCAGGAATCTCATGGAGGAGGACTCATGGGAAACTTTGGCCGCGACAAGACATTTGCTACGCTCTCCAAGAACTACCTTTTGCCCAAGATGCTACGTGACGTCTCACGCCTCACCAACCGATGCTCTACATGTCGCAAAGCTAAGTCAAAAGCTCAATCTCATGGTCTTTACATGTCACTTCCTATTCCTTACCATCCATGGGAAGACATAAGCATGGACTTTATACTTGGATTGCCTAGGACTCAAAATGGCAAAGATTCCGTGTTTGTTGTCGTGGATAGATTCTCTAAAATGGCTCATTTCATTCCGTGTAACAAGATCGACGATGCTTCACATGTGGCAAATCTCTTTTGTAGGGAAATCATTCGTCTACATGGCGTGCCCAAGACGATCGTGTCGGACCGGGACGTCAAGTTCTTGAGCTACTTTTGGAAGACTCTATGCGCCAAACTCGGCATCAAGCTCCTCTTCTCTTCGGCATATCATCCACAAACTGACGGCCAAATGGAGGTGACGAACCGCACACTTTCGACGCTTCTTCGCGTGTTGATCAAGAAGAACATCAAGGAATGGGAGCAATGCTTGCCCATCGCCAAGTACGCCTACAACCGCGCAAGACATTCGACTATCGACAAGTCCCCTTTCGAGGTCGTCTACGGCTTCAACCCACTATTCCCATTGGATATCCTACCTCTACCTCTCCAAGAACACATCAATTTGGACGCAAGTGCTCGAGCAAGATATTCAAGAAGGTGCATGAAGATACAAGGGCAATGATCGAGCGGCAAGTACATCGACTAGCGTCCAAGCTCAACGCCAACAAAAAGCCTATGGTGTTCCAACCGGGCGATCTCGTATGGCTACATCTTCGCAAGGATCGTTTCCCCAACGAGCGCAAGTCCAAACTACTACCTCGGGCCGACAGACCCTTCAAGGTGCTAGCACGTTACAACAACAACGCCTACAAGATTGACATTCCACGTGACAAGTACAACATGAGCGATGTCTTCAATGTCAAGGATCTCTCCACTTTCCATGGTGATGAAGATTTCGATCTGAGGTCGGATCTTTCCCAAGGGAGGGGAGATGATGCGGAGCATCCCAAGGTCATCCCCATGGACCTCCATCGTCTCACCAAGTGCCAAGTGGACCCATGACACGCGCTCGAGCATGAGCTCTCGAGACCGAGGTGACTTCACTCCTCTCTCTACGTCACTTTGATTCACATGAGACATGGCTGCTACCCTCATCAGAGACTCTTTGCATACTCAGGCACCTCGGGAGCAACCATGGAGAAGCAAAGGAACAAGAAGAATCGAAGGAGGAAGAAGGAGGAGAAAACAGCCAAGACTCAGACAGCCCGGATGATCCGGACGAAGTCCCGGACGATCCGGCCAGAGCCCGGATGATCCGGACAATGCACGCCCCGACACCCGAAGCTCCACGCCGAAGCCGGATCACTCGGACCCCGGCCCGGATCATACGGACACCCCCGGACATCCGGACCAAGACCCGGACATCCGGGCGACCCGCAACAGATCAGACATGTCCGGATCATCCGGACGCCGCCCCGGATCATCCGGACCCCCGAAGCCCGGATCATCCGGACCAACGTTCGGATCATCCGGACAGTGCCTGCGTGCATGACTATTGGGCCGAAGCCCATGTACCCCTTCGCCCCTCCTAGCCTATATATGTCACTCTACCTAAACTATCTAGGGTTAGCTTTGTGTTAGCTCATACAAAACCTTAGTGGTTCCTCTCCTACGAGACCACGGCCTCCTCGGAGAAGATCCACATGATTCAAGACCTCCTCAACGGAGAAGAACATCAAGACCTCCTCACGGAGATGACTACCGCCACTTGTATCGTCCTTAGTTGATCGTGTATCGTGTATCGCACTTTGTGTACCCGGATCTAGCATTTGTGTGACCTAAGTTTGTTGATTTGAGTGTTTTCTCCTTGTCTCTCTTATGTTTTCCCCGCGCCCCTCGTGTTCTTCCTCGGGATCCCTCCTTTTCGTGAAAGATCGGCCACGTAGGGTTCCACCCTACATCATTATGGTAATTGCTACAACAACTCTTATGGAAAGATGCCTTCTGAATTTGAAAGTAGTCTAAAGGAGTTTATGAATTCGCAAAAGAATTTCAATGCTTTGCTTGAAGAAAAATTGCTTAAGATTGATGAACTGGCTAGAAATGTGGATAGAATTACTCTTGATGTTGATTCTTTGAAACTTAGATCTATCCCACCTAAGCATGATATCAATGAGTCTCTCAAAGCCATGATAATTTCCATTGATGAATGCAAAGAAAGAACTGCTAGGATGCGAGCTAAAAGAGAGAATTATATAAAAGAGTGTTCTTCTAGTTATCATGAAAATAAAGTTGAAGATCTGAAAGTTATTGTCTCCTATCAGATCCTTGTTATCTAGTATGAATACCGATAAAGATGGGATTGGATATGAGTCTACTTTAAGGTGTCCCATGATTAGGTGTTTTTAGATCTTGATGCTAAAATTGTTAAAAGTGGGACTGAAGAGATTAAAACTGTGCATAGTGATGAACCCACTACTTTGGATTTCAATGGATTCAATTATGATAATTGCTCTTTGATTGATTGTATTTCCTTGTTGTAATCCGTACTAAACTCTCCGCATGCTTATAGTCAAAATAAAGCTTTTACCAAACACATAGTTGATGCTTTGATGCAGTCTTATGAAGAAAACTCGAACTAGAAGTTTCTATCCCTAGAAAGCTTTATGATGAATGGGAACCTACTATTAAAATTAAAATTAAGGGTCATGAGTGCTTTGCTTTGTGTGATTTGGGTGCAAGTGTTTCCACTATCCCAAAAACTTTGTGTGATTTGCTAGGTTTCCATGAGCTTAATGATTGTTCTTTAAACTTGCATCTTCCGGATTCTACCATTAAGAAACCTATTGGAAGGATTAATGATGTTCTTATTGTTGCCAATAGGAATTATGTGCCTGTAGATTTCATTGTTCTTGATATAGATTGCAATCCTTCATGTCCTATTATTCTTGGTAGACCTTTCCTTAGAACGATTGGTGCAATTATTGATATGAAGGAAGGAAATATTAGATTACAATTTCCGTTAAGGAAAGGCATGGAACACTTTATTAGAAAGAAAATTAAATTACCATATGAATCTATTATGAGAGCCACTTATGGATTGCCTTCCAAAGATGGCAATAACTAGATCTATCCATGTATCGTGCCTAGCTAGGGGCGTAAAACGATAGCGCTTGTTGGGAGGAAACCCAATTTTATAGTTTTTGTTTTCGCTTCTGTTTAGGAATAAATATTGCATCTAGCTTCTGTTTAGATGTGGTTTTGTGTTTTAATTAGTGTTTGTGCCAAGTAGAACCTTTGGGAAGACTTGTGTGAAGTTTATATGATCTTGCTGTGAAAAACAGAATCGTTAGCGCTCGCTAGAATGGTCACCAGATTTTACTGGAGTGTGCTATTTAGTTGATTCTTTTTGCAGATGATTAATAGACAAATTCCTCACGTTTAAAAATTTATTTCAATTTTTTTGGAGTTACAGAAGTATGCGAAAGTTACAGATTACTACAGACTGTTCTGTTTTTGACAGATTCTGTTTTTCGTGTGTTGTTTGCTTATTTTGATGAATCTATGAGTAGTATTGGGGAGTATGAATCATAGAGAAGTTGTAATACAGTAGGTTTAACACCAATATAAACAAAGAATGAGTTCATTACAGTACCTTTGAATAGTGGTTTGTTTTCTTATACTAACGGAGCTCACGAGATTTTTGTCTAAGTTTTGTGTTGTGAAGTTTTCAAGTTTTGAGTATTGCTTTGATGGACTATGGAACAAAGAGTGGCAAGAGCCTAAGCTTGGGGATGACCAAGGCACCCCAAGGTAAAATTCAAGGACAACCAAGAGCCTAAGCTTGGGGATGCCCCGGGAAGGCATCCCCTCTTTCGTCTTCATCTATCGGTAACTATACTCGGAGCTATATTTTTATTCTCCACATGATATGTGTTTTACTTGGAGCGTCATGTATAATTTGAGTCTTTGCTTGTTAGTTTGCCACAATTATCCTTGCTGGACACACCTTTTTGAGAGAGATAAATATGGCCTAGGAATTTTAGAACACTCTATGTGCTTCACTTATATATTTTGAGTTGAATAGTTTTTTCTCTAGTGCTTCACTTATATCTTTTAGAGCAGGGTGGTAATTTTATTTTGTAGAAATTTTTGATCTCTCATGCTTCACTTATATCCTTTTGAGAGTCTATTAAAACAGCATGGTAATGTGCTTTGGCTATAAAACTAGCCTTCACATGATAGGCATCCAAGATCAATGTAGTAAAAACTTTCATACTAAGTGCATTGAATATGATGAGAAGTTGAATGCTTGAGAATTGTTTTGAGATATGAGGATAGTGATACGTGGAGTTATTATGAAATTGAGAAATACTTGTGTTAAAGTTAGTTATTCCCGTAGCATGCATGTATGGTGAACCGTTATGTGACGAAGTTAGAGCATGAGGTATTTGTAGAGTGTCCTCCTTTGTGTGGAGGTCGGGGGCGCGCGATGGTTAACCCCTACCAACCCCCCCTAGGAGCATGCGTTGATTGCTTTGTTTTGATGACTCGTAAATTTTCGCAATAAGTATATGAGTTCTTATGACTAATGTTGAGTCCATGGATTATACACACTCTCACCCTTCCACCATTGCTAGCCTCTCTTGTACCGCGCAACTTTCGCCGGTACCTTACACCCACTATATACCTTCCTCAAAACAGCCACCATATATCTTCCCCAAAACAGCCACCATACCTACCTATCATCATTATTAGAGCATTGTCCCAAGTGAGGAAAGGCCGAACAAAAGAAAAGGCCCCTCCAAGAAAAGGAAAAAAAGGAAAAAATAAAAGAAATGAAAAAGGGACAATTGCTACTATCTTTTCCCACACTTGTGCTTCAAAGTAGCACCATGTTCTTCATGATAGAGAGTTTCATGTTTAGTCAGTTTCATATACTAGTGGGAATTTTCATTATAGAACTTGGCTTGTATATTCCAACGATGGGCTTCCTCAAATGCCCTAGGTCTTCGTGAGCAAGAAAGTTGGATGCACACCCACTTAGTCTCTTTTGTTGAGCTTTCATACATTTTTTAGCTCCAGTGCATCCGTTGCATGGCAATCCCTACTCACTCACATTGATATCTATCGACGGGCATCTCCATAGCCCATTGATACACCTAGTCAATGTGAGACTATCTCCCTTCTTTTTGTCTTCTCCACAACCACCACTCTATTCCTCATAGTGCTATATCCATGGCTCACGCTCATGTATTGTGTGAAAGTTGAAAGGTTTGAAAGAATTGAGTATGAAAACAGGTGCTTGGCTAAAACCGGGGATGTGCATGATATGAATATTTTGTGTGATGAAGAGGGATCATAGCCAGACTATATGATTTTGTAGGGATAACTTTCTTTAGCCATACTATTTGGAGAAGACCTGATTGCTTTGTTAGTATGCTTGAAGTATTATTATTTCTTATGTCAATACAGACTTTTGTATTGAATCTTTCAGATCTGAACATTCATGCCACAATTAAGAGAATTACATTGAAAACAATGTTGGTTAGCATTCCACATCAAAAATTCAGTTTTTATCATTTACCTACTCGAGGACGAGCAGGAATTAAGCTTGGGGATGATTGATACGTCTCCAACGTATCTATAATTTTTGATTGTTCCATGCTATTATTTGTGATGTTTTGGATGTTTAATGGGTTTTGTTATACACTTTATATTATTTTGGGACTAACCTATTAACCCAAAGGCCCAATCCAGATTGCTATTTTTTGTGCCTATTTCAAGGTTTTACAGAAAAGGAATATCAAACGGAGTCCAAACGGAATGAAACTTCGGGAGAGATATTTTTGGAGCAAAATACACACGGGAGACTTGAGAACCACGGAGTAGGGCACACGTGGCGTCCACGAGGGTGGGGGCGCGCCCCCCTATAGGGAGCGCCCCCTGTCTCGTGGGCCCCACATTTGGCCCCCGGTGCCCTCCTTCCTCCTATATATACCTACGTACCCCGAAACCATCAGAACAATAGAGAAAACCCTAGTTCCACCACTGCAACCTTCCATTCCCGTGAGATCCCATCTTGGGGCCTGTTCCGGAGCTCCGCCGGTCATGGAGTGCTTCTACATCATCATCATTGCCTCACCATGAGTTGTGAGTAGTTTACCACAGTCCTTCGGGTCCATAGCTAGTATCTAGATGGCTTCTTCTCTCTCTTTGGATCTCAATACCAAGTTCTCCTTGGTCTTCGAGGAGATCTATTCGATGTAATCTCTTTTTGCTGTGTGTTTGTCGAGATTCGATGAATTGTGGGTTTATGATCAAGATTATCTATGAGAAATATTTGGTTCTTTTCTGATCTCTTTATGTATGATTATAATATCCTTGCAAGTATCTTCGAATTATTGGTTTGGTTTGGCCTACTAGATCTATAGTTCTTGCAATGGGAGAAGTGTTTGGCTTTGGGTTCAACATTGCGGTGTCCTTTCACAGTGATAGTAGGGGCAGCAAGGCACATATTGTATTGTTGCCATCGAGGATAAAAAGATGGGGTTTATATCATATTGTTTGAGTTTATCCATCTACATCATGTCATCTTGCTTAAGGCGTTACTCTGTTCTTATGAACTTAATACTCTAGATGCATGCTGGATAGCGGTCGATGTGTGGAGTAATAGTAGTAGATGCAGAATTGTTTTGGTCTACTTGTTTCGGACGTGATGCCTATATATAACGACCATGCCTACATAGTCTCATAAGTATTTGCTTTTCTATCAATTGCTCGACAGTAATTTGTTCACCCACCGTAGAATTATGCTATCATGAGAGAATCCACTAGAGAAACCTATGGCCACGGGTCTATTCTCAACATATCAATCTACAATCTACTTTACTTTTCCGATTTTACTTTATGTTCTTATATCCAAAAAGCACCAAAAATATCAAACTATAATATCTATCATATCTCACTTTCGTAAGTGACCGTAAAGGGATTGACAACCCCTTATCGTGTTGGCTGGGAAGTTCTTATTTGTTTGTGCAGGTGCGAGGGACTCGCGCGTGGTCTCCTACTAGATTGATACCTTGGTTCTAAAAAACTGAGGGAATTACTTACGCTACTGTGCTGCATCACCATTTCCTCTTCGAGGGAATACAACGCAAGCTCGAGAAGTAGCAATTTTTAGGGGGTG
>LR738712.1:72338315-72477137 GCA_902687465.1 Secale cereale
TAGACATGATTTGTGTGAATGCCACCTGTTTAGTGTCTAATTACCATATATGTGAATTATGCAATGCCATCTTTTTGCAAGACATTATATATGTGAATTATGCAATGCTATCTTGTTGCAAGGCATTATATATGTGAATTATGGAATGCCATGCTGTTTAGCCAAGCGTCATATATGTGAATTATATCATGCCGTCCTTTTTTTGTATTTCTCATTGCTTTTGTCGACAATGTTTGTATATTCAACTGCTCTTCCTGTCCATCAGCCATTTGAATTGGTGATGGAGAAATCTGGAGTGAAAACAAGGTCTTCAGAAAAGATCATGCTACCTGTCGATGGAGATAGAACCACGGTTGTACTTGCCCAAGAACCAGCCCCACCACACATAACCCAGACCCACGCAGATTGTACCCCTACCTAGTTGGACAGAGAACTAGCTACACCCCTTCTAACACCAACCCCAGCAGATAGTAACCCAGTTCCCGTTGACACATCACCGTCTCCACCACAGAGCACCCAAACACGGGCAGTTAGTAAGGCAACTGCAGTGCCCAAAGCACGAGGACCACCACTCCGAACCCCAAGTCAACGCTTAAAGCAGAAGAAGAATTGTTCTCAGGTCAGGTTCCGTAGCTATGGTTCATACTACTTTGCTCTTGCATCACTTTATTTACTCATACCAACTAATTTCAAATTTGAAGGATGCAATTGAAACTCCAATGGTGCAACACGTATGTTTTAAACATGTTTCTTTAATGTGTTTGCTGTTGTAACTTGCTCTATGTTGATTTCAGTTTCAATTGAATAAATAGTTATGTTCTCATGCCATGCACATTACAAGTGTTGTTATTGCTGTGTAGTTTCCCACACTTATATTCTATATATGCTGCTTTGTCTTAAATAGATATGATTCAAACTATATCTATCTTGATTTGGCAACATAAACTAGAATGATATACCATACAGTGACCATACTACATAGATATATGTTTGTTTCATGCTGTTATCCTGTTCACCTTACTACTGAACTGGTTTACCAAAATGAGTTTCATATACTACATTGTAAACCCGTGATGTGTTTGTTTGTTTCTCCTTTAGAACGCGGATAAAATATTGGAGAAGAGTACCCCGTTATGCAATGGTAAAGGAAGTAATGCTGATCAGGTTCAAGATAGTGAGACATCCCTGTTGTTCTCCTAGAAAGCTGATAAAAACTATATTGAAGACAGTGAGACAACCCCAAAGTCATGTCTTGATGTAGTGTTCGAGTTACTAGCTACTACTGCTGGCACCAGATCTTCGAACTCGTTACCTGAATCAGTTCGGCTTCTTGAGTCTCAACTTCAAGTTGAAAGACATCGATCAGATGTTATGCGACAGGAAGCCGAAGGACTGAGGAAGTCCCTGCAGAATTCAGATGCATACTTTCTGGTGCAACAACAAGTGCTGGAGAATTTAAGCGCCAAACAAGAGAAAGTTAATAAGCTCGCTAAGCATCTTGCCAGCATTATGGGTACCCAGGATATTGTTTCTTGAGCTCTTCTGAAGTGGTTTCAGTTCTGGACTTGTTTTGCTGTGGCGTTTATATGCTGCTTTGTTCCCTATATTTGCACTTGTGGCGAACTTTGATGCCCAGTGGATGTACTATGTGTAATAGCCGTGATAGCCTAGCGTAAGTTGCTTGCTTATTTGTTTTCTTGTAGTCAGTGCAGTTCTTTTTCCGTGGTTTGCTAGTGGCCGGAATAACCTATTTTTTAAAACTAGACCACATTAACAATGGGCTACATATTTACTGTAGTTAACATGGGCCTCCTACGGGCCGTAGAAACAATGGGCCTTCTAAGGGCCGTAGAAACAATGTGCCTTCTACGGGGCGTAGACACAATGGGCCTTCTACAGGCTGTATCATCAATGGGCCTTCTACGGGCCGTAGAAACAATGGGCCTTCTACGGGGCGTAGACACAATGGGCCTTCTACGGGCCGTATCATCAATGTGCCTTCTACGGGCCGTATGATCGGTTGGCCAAACATGGGCCAATAGCAGACCACATTATGGCCGTAAATGGGCTAGAGTTGAAATTGTCCGTCCATGGGCCGACCATAACGGGCCGTAATTAATAGGCCGTATTTGATGACGCTATGAAAATGGCCCAACGTATTAATGGGCCACAAACGGGCCGACTATAACCACGGGCTGTATTTGGCCCACAAGCAGAAAATGACAGTAACAGGCCGAAAGTAAACGAATGCTGGAAATGAGCCCAAGAACAAATGGGCCCTGAGAAGGCCGAAAGATAGCATGGGCTGGAAACGGCCCAACGGAATAATGGGCCGTTAATGGGTATAAAGTGATACACTGTTCATTACGGGCCAATTTTACCACGGGCCATTAATGAGCCGAGGGTTACTAAGGGCCTCATATGGGCCAAAAGACGTCATGGGCCATACATGGGCCGGAAGTTAAAACGGGCTAGAATTATATTGGACGGCCAAGATGACGCTACTGGGCCTAATTCGGATAGGCCATAAACGGGCCCTGGGTTAGCGGGCTGTAAATGGGCTATATGCGAACATGCCGTTAACAGGCTGGCCGTGGGCCGGCCGGCCACCTTTTGACCATGTCAAACAGGCCAGCCTTTTCACAGGAACGGGCCTCTGTTGGGCCGTGCCACGTGTCGACGTATCATAGGCGCTTTGGGTCAAATGAGTGGATGACATCTGTCCCAACGGTGAGCCGACACATGTTTCCTCCAACCAATGATGATTTTACCCGTGGAAAATCCCCATTGGTTGGGGCTATTAACGGGTTATCGGATCCAAAACTGGACCCGATAGCTAAACGTCGTTCCGTTATGGTGGATGCCACGTGTCGGTCACCCTTGACGAAAGCACTTCTGTGACGCGTGATTTATCGTCATGGAAGTGGACACTTCTGTGATGATAATTCTGGTAATGTCATGGAACACTTCTACGACAACACATGTATGACTATCTTGATTCTTTCATAAATTTGTCATGGATGTACATGCATGACAGAAAACGTGACCTATTGTGACAAACACGTATCATCACGGAAGTGTATTTTTTGTAGTTACCCTTCCTCAAAACAGCCACCATAACTACCTATTATGGCATTTCCATAGCCATTCTGAGATATCTTGCCATGTAACTCCACCGTTTCATTTATTATTACATGCATCATCATTGTCATATTGCTTTGCATGATCATGTAGTTCACATAGTATTTGTGGCTAGGCCACCTCCCACTATATACATGCCACTCTTGATCATTGCACATCCCGGAACACCGCCAGAGGCATTCATATATAGAGTCATATCTTTGTTCCAGTATCGAGCTGTAATATCGATTTGTAATTAAATAAAAGTGTGACGATCATCATTATTAGAGCATTGTCCCATGTGAGGAAAGGATGATGGAAGCTATGATTCCCTCATAAGTTGGGATGAGTCTCTGGACTTTAAAAATAAATAAAAGAGGCCAAAGAAGCCCAAATAACAAATTAGGCTAAAGAAGCCCACCAAAATAAAAAAATGAAAAAATGAGAGAAAAGAGAGAAGGATAATGCTACTATCCTTTACCCCACTTGTGATCCAAAATAGCACCATCTTCTTCATGATAGAGAGTCTCCTATGTCGTCACTTTCATATACTGATGGGAATTTTCGTTATAGAACTTGGCTTGTATATTCCAATGAAGGGCTTCCTCAAATGCCCTAGGTCTTCATGAGCAAGCAAGTTGATACACACCCACTAGTTCTCTTTTGAGCTTTCATACACTTATAGCTATAGTGCATCTGTTACATGGCAATCACTACTCACTCACATTGATATCAATTGATGGACATCTCCAAAGTCCATTGATTTGCCTAGTTGATGTGAGACTTTCTCCCCTCTTTTGTCTATCATCACCTTCTATTCCACCCATAGTGCTATATCCATGGCTCACGCTCATGTATTGTGTGAAGATTTGAAAAGTTTATGAATGTTAAAGTATAAAAACAATTGCTTGATTGACACCGGGATGAGCATGATTTATACTTTGTGTTAAGAAGAGGGAGCATAAAAGACTATATGATTTTGTAGGGATAACTTTCTTTAGCCATGTTATTTTTGAAGCTTTATAGATTGCTTTTAGTATGCTTGAAGTATTATTGTTTTGATGTTGATAAACTTTTGTTTCGAGTTTTACGGATCTGAACATTCATGCCACCAAAAAGAAGAATTACATTGATAAATATGTTAGGCATCATTCCACATAAAAAATTCTGTTTTTATCATTAACCTACTCGAGGACGTGCAGGAATTATGCTTGGGGATGCTTGATACATTTCCAACGTATCTATAATTTTTTATCGTTCCATGCTATTATATTATCTATTTTGGATGTTTCATATGCATTAATATGTTATTTTATATTATTTTTGGGACTAACCTATTAACCTAGAGCCCAGTACTAGTTTTTATTTTTTCCTTATTTTTGAGTTTCGTAGAAAAGGAAAATCAAACGGAGTCCAAACAGAACGAAACTTTACGAGGATTTTTATTGGACCAGAAGACATCCAGAGGACTTGGAGTGCATGTCAAGGGAGCTGTAGGGCAGCCACAAGGATGGAGGGCGCGCCCCCACCCTTGCGGGCCCCATGCTGCTCCACCGACTTATTTCTTCCGCCTATATATTGTCAAATATTCCAGAAACCCTAGACGGACGATTAAAACCACTTTTCCGCCGCCGCAGGTCTCTGACTTCAAGAGATCCCATCTGGAGGCCTTTTTCGGCACTCTGCTGGAGGGGGATTTGACCACGGAGGGCTTATACATCAACACCATTGCCCTTCCGATGAAGCGTAAGTAGTTTACCACATACCTACAGGTCCATAGCTAATAGCTAGATGGCTTCTTATCTCTCTTTGATTCTCAATACCATGTTCTCCTCGGTGTTCTTGGAGATCTATCCGATGTAATCTTCTTTTGCGGTGTGTTTGCCGAGATCCAATGAATTGTGGATTTATGATTAGATTATCTATGAATATTATTCGAGTCTTCTCCGAATTCTTATATGCATGCTAGATTGGTCTTTCTTGCAATTCTCTTCGAACTATCGGTTTGGTTTGGCCAACTAGATTGGTTTTTCTTGCAATGGGAGAAGTGCTTTGCTTTGGGTTCAATCTTGCGGTGCTCAATCCCAGTGACAGAAAGGGACATGACATGTATAGTATTGTTGCCATCGAGGATAACAAGATGGGGTTTTCATCATATTGCTTGAGTTAATTTGACTACATCATGTCATCTTACTTAATGCGTTACTCTGTTCTTCATGAACTTAATACTCTAGATGCAGAATCATTTCGGTCGATGTGTGGAGTAATAGTAGTAGATGCAGGCAGGAGTCGGTTTACTTGTCACGGACATGATGCCTATATTCATGATCATTTCCTTAGATGTCGTCATAATTATTCGCTCTTCTATCAATTGCTTGGTAGTAATTTGTTCACCACCATAATATTTGGTATCATGAGAGAAGCCACTAGTGAAACCTTTGGCCCCTGGGTCTATTTTTCATCTTATTACTTTCTGATCTACTATTTTGCAATCTTTTACTTTCCAATCTATAAACCAAAAATACCAAAAATATTTACTTTACCATTTATCTATCTCTATCAGATCTCACTTTTGCAAATAACCCATAAGGGATTGACAACCCTTTTATTGCGTTGGGTGCAACTTTGTTGAATGTTTGTGCAGGTATTTGGAGATTTGTGCATTGTCTCCTACTGGATTGATACCTTGGTTCTCGAACTGAGGGAAATGCATACTCTACTTTGCTGCATCACCCTTTCCTCTTCAAGGGAAAAACCAACGCAAGCTCAAGAGGTAGCAACATGCAATGATCTATCTACGAAGGTTCATAGCAATGATGGGAGATTGTGTCTACGTACCCTCGTCACTACTAGGAAAGGCATGCTAGTGACACACCACTTTTGCCTACTAGTGGCGCACTAGTGGTGCGCCACTAGCACCACGCCATTAGAATTAAATACTAATGGCGCACCCCTGGTGCGCCATTAGTATCTGGTGTACTAATGGCGCACCACACAGTGCGCCATTAGTATAGCCCATCGTGAGCCATTAGTATGCCTCCCAGGGGGGCATATGTACCCATGTGCTTTGGCATACTAATGGCGCACTAGAGGGTGATGCGCCATTAGTTTCATTTGTACCGTGCGCCATTATTGTCTTGGGTGGTGCGCCACTAGTATGAATATTAGGGATTTTTTTTCTTTTCCGATATTTTCACAGGATACAAAATATATTATTGGACAGAATTTAAACAACACCACACAGCAACAACAGATTCATCGAATACAATAGAAGATTAGTCTCCGAATACAATTCATCATATTAGTCTCCGAATTCAAAAGACCGAACAAAGATAGAACATTACAAGTCTCGAGACCGCGAGTAGCGAGTTTGTCTTCACATTACAAGTCGATATCGATCATCTAAACTACCATCACATAGAAGAGAGTTGCGGTCATCATGATGAGCATCATCGCGATGAAACTCGTCTTCATCCGGTTCCTCCAACGCTCCCTTCTCTCTCCCGCTAGATAGTGCGCGTATCTAGATTCCGCCTCCGCCCTAGTGGTGTACCCTTTGTAACTGTTACCGCTGAAACGGTGAACCTGTCTCCAACACTCCTCCCAGTCATCATAGACTCCGGGAACCTTACCCTTGTACACGACATACGACGGCATCTCTATGCACTAGCAAAATGAAACGTTAGTACCAATTCACAGACAATACATAAGCAATATGTAAGTATGCAACAAAAGGATCGGAAGAGAAAAGCAAGACATTAATAGCATCGATTACATGTAAGTTGAACGACTGTCCAAACCAAAGAGACATACAAGTTCATTAAAGTTTAATTACAATATGAGCCAATCGATGTTTCAGAACTAGACATAGCATCACTACTTTCGACTCGACTCAAGGGACCGGAGCGTGGATGCCGTCTATCGTAGGAGTCATGAAATCACGGGCGTTTTCAGCCTGCATTTGTAGCGTTGTGTCTATGTCACTGTTGGACAGTTGATTTCTGAGGTTGAACTGCCCCGAGGTACGAAGGACATCTTGATGGATGATTTCCGCAAACTCCGACTGGATGCGAAAGAATTCTTGTTTGATGTTCGCGTCCTGGATTACCGACAAGCTCGCGGCCCAATCTTTGAGTTTATCTGGTAGCAGAAGGTGATTATGGTCCCGTACAATCGCCCGCATGTGATGGATGGCGTAGTAGGCACCCTTCTGACCGCCAGGTGGCTGTTTGACGTAGCAGAACGTCATATTGTGGGCGAACACGTGCTTGCCGTACTTACGAACTGGCCTGGTGAAGGTGGCTCCAGATTTGGCGTAGCCGGGGAGAACATCATCCAGAACTTTCTTGACATTTGTGTAGTTTGTCTTCGACTGACGGTCCGAGTCGAAATACGTGGCCATGGAACATTTCGGGCTTAAGAGGATGAGTGTGCAATGTGTGTCACTGCACAAAACACGGAATCTAAAAAAAAACGATCGAAATCTAAGAAATCATATGTTACGGGGCGGTTGAGGGGACGACTTACTTGGGAAAGTAAGGCACGAGTAAGTTATCCTTATCTCGGATTGCCAGAATGACGCCTTCGAGGTAAGAACTCGCGACTTGCCGGTCCCCAGCGCTGCCCAAAATCTTGGCACGCATGTAGAAGGGGTCGACTATCACGATGTCCGGGGTCTTGTCTCTAATGATCCGCATCTCCATACTCAGCAAAAATAGCCGAACGAAGGTGCAGTGCAGCAGATGAAGGTTAAACATAGCGAAGATGTCTTCAAACCGCAGGACGATCGTACCCCCGATGGAGTTATCCACAAATCCCTTGCCCTCTGGCACCTTGGCCACGAAAACCGGGTATGCCACATCCTTCTCTCTGAGACGCCGCTTCTCCAAAGAAAGAACACTGTCATGCAGACTCCGCATAGCACCGGTTGCAGCATTGAGCATATTAGTTGGTATCATCGTCCTACCCGCCACATGAACCCTCCTCATTATATCCTTAGGTGAAGGTGGCCCATCCTGAGCACGGATCGTACTCGGTGCCGGCTGGCTCGCACCCTTGTTACTCTTTCTTTTCCGTCCCTTCTTGATCTGCTGTAATGGGACCGAGTTCTGCTCACATACTGCCTTCTTGAGTGTGTTGGGGCTGATAATATTTCGCACCTCGGCTATTTGAGGCTCGGTGAAGTCGGCAGCTGGAGGCGTCTCCTGAGAACTGAATGCCAGATGACGCCTATTACAACTGGGTTTCTCCGCGGTACCAGCTAGATCGCGATCGTCTTTTGTAGGGTTGGGCTCTTGAGAAGGAGGCCCCATGAATTCGCCATCGTACCCATGATCGGCAAAGTACTTATCGACGTTGGCAAATGTACCATCGTCGTTGTCGTTGTCGTCGTCCGGATCCTGTGGCATATGCATGTTCGGATCCTGTGCCATAGGGATGTCCGGCATGTCCGGTAGCGTTACGGCGGTCTTGCCATGGCTTGGCGCCGGCACGACTGGCGGTGTTGTCTTTGGGGTGGTGTCCCCCGCCCCCAAACGAACCTGGCTCTTCGGCCAAAGCAGGGGCTAGCTTAGGCAGGCGCTGAGGGTCATCACATCATCTTCGTCGGCCCCGGCGGGTCGAATCAGCGGTGACAACTCGTCGCAGCCTGGCAGCACCCGAACCAGTTGAACCCTATACACGGTGGGTGGCATCGGATTACCGTGGAACATGGGGTTGCCTGGTTGAACGATTCTGCCCTTGGCGACATCAACCAACTCGTCGTTCACGAAGTGCAGGAGAGTGCACGAAACGTCGGCGGCGCCCTGCGAAAACATGTAGGGCGTCAGGGATGCCCAATCAAAGGCAAGGAGATGAAGTCCACGGCCGAGAGGCTTAATTAGTTACCATGATGATGGCGTCGAGCTCGGCTAATGTCGAGGCACCGCCAATGGCAGGCGTGCAATTGACGGAGGGGCCGCTTGCTGCAGAGGTGCCGGCCGGCGTACACCCGAGTGCATTAAGCTCCAATGCCCGTGCCGGCGTTGGAGACACCAATGCCGCCTCCGCCGGAGACACCAATGGCCCCGCCTATGCGTTCTGCGAGTTGATGGTCGTGAAGCTGGGAATCGGGGGCAGCCCCTATTGGCCGCCCGCAATCCACGTCGTCAGCCCATGAATCAAGGTAGGCATAATGCCGGTGAGCGTCGGTCCCAGTTGTTGTTGCACTTGCTCTTGGACAATCTCCGGAATCTGCGCCACTTGTGCCTTGAGTTCTTGAACCTCGCGCGACTGGCTTTCCGAGCTGGTATTTTTCTCCTTTCGCCCACCAGCGTTATAGTATGACGACCATTTTGTGGACAAGCCTTTGCCGACCACACGACCAGCTGACGACGGCTTACTGAGCTTATCCTTTTTTCATTACGTTCAACGCCCTATTTAGAGTGGTGTCCCAAGGGGGTGCTCTGAGTCGACCCCGCGCTGCTGCTTTCAGTCGCCTGCGGAAGGAATGTGAACCATTTAGAAATTTGGCTTCATTAATTAGAATGCAACCATATGGAGCTAATTACGCGGGGGTGTATTCCTTACCAGAACAACCTCAAGGGCCCTGGTCTTCGGATCCATGGTAAGCTCCTTTTGAAGGAAATATGCCCTAGAGGCAATAATAAAGATGTTATTTGTATTTCCTTATATCATGATAAATGTCTTTTATTCATGCTAGAATTGTATTAACCGGAAACTTAGTACATGTGTGGATACATAGACAAAACAGTATGTCCCTAGTATGCCTCTACTAGACTAGCTCATTGATCAAAGATGGTTATGTTTCCTAGCCATAGACATGAGTTGTCATTTGATCAACGGGATCACATCATTAGGAGAATGATGTGATGGACAAGACCCATCCGTTAGCATAGCACTATGATCGTTTAGTTTAACTGCTATTGCTTTCTTCATGACTTATACATGTTCCTATGACTATGAGATTATACAACTCCCGAATACCGTAAGAACACCTTGTGTGCTATCAAACGTCACAACGTAACTGGGTGATCATAAAGATGCTCTACAGGTGTCTCCGAAAGTATTCGTGGTGTTGGCATAGATCAAGATTATGATTTGTCACTCCGAGTGTCGGAGAGGTATCTCTGGGCCCTCTCGGTAACACACATCACAATAAGCCTTGCAAGCAAAAGACTAATGAGTTAGTCACGAGATGATGTGTTACGGAACGAGTAAAGAGACTTGCCGGTAACGAGATTGAACTAGGTATAGGGATACCGACGATCGAATCTCGGGCAAGTAACATACCGCATGACAAAAGGAACAACGTATGTAGTTATGCGGTTCTGACCGATAAAAGATCTTCGTAGAATATGTAGGAGCCAATATGAACATCCAGGTTCCGCTATTGGTTATTGACCGGAGATGAGTCTCGGTCATGTCTACATAGTTCTCGAACCTTTAGGGTCCGCACGCTTAACGTTTGATGACGATCGGTATTATGAGTTTATGAGTATTGATGTATCGAAGGTAGTTTGGAGTCCCGGATGAGATCACGGACATGACGAGGAGTCTCAGAATGTCCGAGACATAAAGATTGATATATTGGACGGCTATATTCGGACACCAGAAGTATACCGGAAAAGTTTCGGATTTATCGGGATTGTCGAAGGGGGTTATCGGAACCTCCTACGAAGGGGGATGGTCCATAGTGGGCCTTGTGGAAAGGAGAGAGGCAGCCCATAGGGCTGGCCGGCGCCCCACCTAGTTCCTAGTTGGACTAGGATTGGTGGGAGGCGCCACCTCTTCCTTTTCCTACTCCATCTCTTCCTTCTTTGGTGATTCCTACTAGGAATAGGATTGCAATCCTATTCCTAGTAGGATTCCTTCCCTAGCCGCACCATAGGAGGTTGGCCGGCCCTCCTCCCTTGCTCCTTTATATACAGGGGCAGGGGGGCACCCAAGGACACAGAAGTTGAATTGTTTTAGCCGTGTGCGGTGCCCCCCTCCACAGAATCACACCTCGGTCATACCGTCGCAGAGCTTAGGCGAAGCCCTGCGCCGGTGAACACATCATATCCGTCACCACGCCGTCGTGCTGACGAAACTCTCCCGTGAAGCTCAACTGGATCAAGAGCTCGTGGGACGTCATCAAGCTGAACGTGTGCTGAACGCGGAGGTGCCGTACGTTCGGTGCTTGATCGGTTGGATCGCGAAGAAGTTCGACAACATCAACCGCGTCACTTGACGCTTCCGCTCCCGGTCTACGAGGGTACGTAGACACACTCTCCCCTCTCGTTGCTATGCATCTGGTAGATAGATCTTGCGTGATCGTAGGAAAATTTTAAAATACTACGTTCCCCAACAGTGGCATCAGAGCCAGGTCTATGCGTAGATGATATGCACGAGTAGAACACAATGAGATTGTGGACGATACTAGTCATACTGCTTACCAGCATGTCATACTTTGCTTCGGCGGTATTGTGAGATGAAGCGGCCCGGACCGACATTACGCGTACGCTTACGCGAGACTGGTTTCACCGTTACGAGCACTCGTTGCTTAAAGGTGACTGGCGGGTGTCTGTCTCTCTCACTTTAGCTGAATCAAGTGTGGCTACGCCTGGTCCTTGTGAAGGTTAAAACAGCACATACTTGACGAAACATCGTTGTGGTTTTGTATGCGTAGGTAAGAACGGTTCCTGCTAAAGCCCGTAGCAGCCACGTAAAACTTGCAACAAACAAAGTAGAGGACGTCTAACTTGTTTTTGCAGGGCATGTTGTGATGTGATATGGTCAAGACATGATGAGTTATACGGTTTTGTATGAGATGATCATGTTTTGTAAAGTTATCGGCAACTGGCAGGAGCCATATGGTTGTCACTTTATTGTATGAAATGCAATCGCCATGTAATTGCTTTACTTTATCACTAAGCGGTAGCGATAGTCGTAGAAGCAATAGTTGGCGAGACGACAACGATGCTACGATGAAGATCAAGGTGTCAAGCCGGTGACGAAGGTGATCATGACGGTGCTTTGGAGATAGAGATCAAAAGCACAAGATGATGATGGCCATATCATGTCACATATTTTGATTGCATGTGATGTTTATCTTATTATGCTTCTTATTTTGCTTAGGACGACGGTAGCATTATAAGATGATCCCTTACTAAATTTCAAGGTATAAGTGTTCTCCCTGAGTATGCACCGTTGCGAAAGTTCGTCGTGCCGAGACACCACGTGATGATCGGGTGTGATAAGCTCTACGTTCAAATACAACGGGTGTAAGCCAGTTTTGCACACGCAGAATACTCGGGTTAAACTTGACGAGCCTAGCATATACAGATATGGCCTCGGAACACTGGAGACCGAAAGGTCGAGCGTGAATCATATAGTAGATATGATCAACATAAGATGTTCACCATTGAAAACTACTCCATCTCACGTGATGATCGGACATGGTTTAGTTGATTTGGATCACGTGATCATTTAGATGACCAGAGGGATGCCTATCTAAGTGGGAGTTCTTTAAATTAATATGATTAAATTGAACTTTAATTTATCATGAACTTAGTCCTGATAGTTTTGCATATCTATGTCGTTGTAGATCAATGGCCCGTGCTACCGTTCCTTTGAATTTTAATGCATTCCTAGAGAAAGCTAAGTTGAAAGATGATGGTAGCAATTACACGGACTGGGTCCGTAACCTGAGGATTATCCTCATTGCTGCACAGAAGAATTATGTCCTTGAAGCACCGCTAGGTGACAAGCCCCCTTCCGCTAATGCAGACGCTTTGAACGTCTGGCAGTCGCGGTCTGATGACTACACGATAGTCCAGTGCGCCATGCTTTACGGCTTAGAACCGGGACTTCAACGACGTTTTGAACGTCATGGAGCATATGAGATGTTCCAGGAGTTGAAGTTAATATTTCAAGCAAATGCCCGAATTGAGAAATATGAGATTTCCAATAAGTTCTACAGCTGCAAAATGGAGGAGAATAGTTCTATCAGTGAACACTTGCTCAGAATGTCTGGGTACTACAATCATATGACTCAACTTGGTTGCAAAGTTGACGAGGATAGTGTTATTGATAGAGTTCTTCAATCACTGCCACCAAGCTATAAAGGCTTCGTGATGAACTATAACATGCAAGGGATGCAAAAGACAATTCCCGAGCTCTTCGCTATGCTCAAAGCTGCGGAGGTAGAAATCAAAAAGGAGCATCAAGTGTTGATGGTTAACAAGACCACTAGTTTCAAGAAAAAGGGCAAGGGAAAGAAAGGGAACTTCAAAAAGAATAGCAAGTCAGTTGCTACTTCAACGAAGAAACCCAAATCTGGATCCAAGCCTGAAACTGAGTGCTTCTACTGCAAGGGGACTGGACACTGGAAGCGGAACTGCCCCAAGTATTTGGCGGATAAGAAGGATGGCAAGATGAACAAAGGTATATGTGATATACATGTTATTGATGTGTACCTTACTAATGCTCTTAGTAGTACCTGGGTATTTGATACCGGTTCGGTTGCTAATATTTGTAACTCGAAACAGGGACTACGGATTAAACGAAGATTAGCTAAGGACGAGGTGACGATGCACGTGGGAAACGGTTCCAAAGTCGATGTGATCGCCGTCGGCACGCTACCTCTACATCTACCTTCGGGATTAGTTTTAGACCTAAATAATTGTTATTTGGTGCCAGCGTTGAGCATGAACATTATATCTGGATCTTGTTTATTGCGAGGCGGTTATTCATTTAAATCAGAGAATAATGGTTGTTCCATTTTAATGAATAATATCTTTTATGGTCATGCACCCTTAAAGAGTGGTCTATTCTTATTGGATCTCGATTGTAGTGATACACACATTCATAATATTGAAACCAAAAGATGCAAGGTTAATAATGATAGTGCAACTTATTTGTGGCACTGCCGTTTAGGTCATATTGGTGTAAAACGCATGAAGAAACTCCATAATGATGGACTTTTGGAATCACTTGGTGCTTGCGAACCATGCCTCATGGGCAAGATGACTAAAACTCCGTTCTCCGGAACTATGGAGCGAGCAACAGATTTGTTGGAAATCATACATACTGATGTATGTGGACCAATGAGTGTTGATGCTCGCGGCGGATATCGTTATTTTCTGACCTTCACTGATGATTTGAGCAGATATGGGTATATCTACTTAATGAAGCACAAGTCTGAAACATTTGAAAAGTTCAAAGAATTTCAGAGTGAAGTAGAGAATCATCGTAACAAGAAAATAAAGTTCCTACGATCTGATCGTGGAGGAGAATATTTAAGTTACGAGTTTGGTCTTCATTTGAAACAATGTGGAATAGTTTCACAACTCACGCCACCTGGAACACCACAGCGTAATGGTGTGTCCGAACGTCGTAACCGTACTTTATTGGATATGGTGCGATCTATGATGTCTCTTACCGATTTACCACTATCGTTTTGGGGTTATGCTTTAGAGACAGCTGCATTCACGTTAAATAGGGCACCATCTAAATCCGTTGATACGACACCTTATGAACTATGGTTTGGCAAGAAACCAAAGTTGTCGTTTCTTAAAATTTGGGGCTGCGATGCTTATGTGAAAACACTTCAACCTGATAAGCTCGATCCCAAATCGGAAAAATGTGTCTTCATAGGATACCCAAAAGAGACTGTTGGGTACACCTTCTATCACAGATCCGAAGGCAAAATATTCGTTGCTAAGAACGGATCCTTTCTAGAAAAAGAGGTTCTCTCGAAAGAAGTGAGTGGGAGGAAAGTAGAACTTGATGAGGTAATTGTACCTTCTCCCGGATTGGAAAGTAGTACATCACAGGAAATTGTTCCAGTGATTCCTACACCAATTAGTGAGGAAGTTAATGATAATGATCATGAAACTTCGGATCAAGTTTCCACTGAACGTCGTAGATCAACCAGAGTACGTTCCGCACCAGAGTGGTACGGCAACCCAGTTCTGGAAATCATGTTACTAGACCATGATGAACCTACGAACTATGAGGAAGCGATGATGAGCCCAGATTCCGCAAAATGGCTTGAAGCCATGAAATCTGAGATGGGATCCATGTATGAGAACAAAGTATGGACTTTGGTTGACTTGCCCGATGATCGGCAAGCCATCGAAAATAAATGGATCTTCAAGAGGAAGACCGACGCAGACGGTAATATTACTGTTTACAAAGCTCGACTTGTTGCGAAAGGTTTTCAACAAGTTCAAGGAGTTGACTACGATGAGACTTTCTCACCTGTAGCGATGCTTAAGTCTGTCCGAATCATGTTAGCAATTGCCGCATTTTATGATTATGAAATCTGGCAAATGGATGTCAAAACTGCATTCCTAAATGGATATCTCAAAGAAGAGTTGTATATGATGCAACCAGAAGGTTTTGTCGATCCAGAAGGTGCTAACAAAGTATGCAAGCTCCAGCGATCCATCTATGGACTGGTGCAAGCATCTCGGAGTTGGAATATACGCTTTGATGAGGTGATCAAAGCATATGGTTTTATACAGACTTTTGGAGAAGCCTGTATTTACAAGAAAGTGAGTGGGAGCTCTGTAGCATTTCTAATATTATATGTAGATGACATATTGTTGATTGGAAATGATATAGAATTTCTGGATAGCATAAAAGGATACTTGAATAAAAAAATTTCAATGAAAGACCTCGGTGAAGCTGCTTATATATTAGGTATCAAGATCTATAGAGATAGATCAAGACGCTTAATTGGACTTTCACAAAGCACATACCTTGATAAGATTTTGAAGAAGTTTAAAATGGATCAGTCAAAGAAAGGGTTCTTGCCTGTTTTACAAGGTATGAAGTTGAGTAAGACTCAATGCCCGACCACTGCTGAAGATAGAGAGAAAATGAAAGTCATTCCCTATGCCTCAGCCATAGGATCTATCATGTATGCGATGCTGTGTACCAGACCTGATGTGTGCCTTGCTATAAGTCTAACAGGGAGGTACCAAAGTAATCCAGGAGTGGATCACTGGACAGCGGTCAAAAACATCCTAA
Source organism: Secale cereale (assembly GCA_902687465.1). Classification (NCBI taxonomy): domain Eukaryota; kingdom Viridiplantae; phylum Streptophyta; class Magnoliopsida; order Poales; family Poaceae; genus Secale; species Secale cereale. Next base: position 72,354,453 of record LR738712.1, read on the forward strand.
AGTATCTGAAAAGAACAAAGGATATGTTTCTCGTATATGGAGGTGACAAAGAGCTCGTCGTAAACGGTTACGTCGATTCTAGCTTTGACACTGATCCGGATGACTCAAAGTCACAAACCGGATATGTATTTTTATTGAACGGTGGAGCTGTCAGCTGGAGCAGTTCCAAGCAGAGCGTCATGGCGGGATCTACGTGTGAAGCGGAATACATAGCTGCTTCGGAAGCAGCAAATGAAGGAGTCTGGATGAAGGAGTTCATATCCGATCTAGGTGTAGTACCTAGTGCATCGGGTCCAATGAAAATCTTTTGTGACAACACTGGAGCCATAGCCTTGGCAAAGGAATCCAGGTTTCACAAGAGAACAAAGCACATCAAAAGACGCTTCAATTCCATTCGCGATCTAGTCAAGGAGGGAGACATAGAGATTTGCAAAATACATACGGATCTGAATGTTGCAGACCCGTTGACTAAGCCTCTTCCACGGGCAAAACATGATCAGCACCAAGACTCCATGGGTGTGAGGATCATCACTTTGTAATCTAGATTATTGACTCTAGTTCAAGTGGGAGACTGAAGGAAATATGCCCTAGAGGCAATAATAAAGATGTTATTTGTATTTCCTTATATCATGATAAATGTCTTTTATTCATGCTAGAATTGTATTAACCGGAAACTTAGTACATGTGTGGATACATAGACAAAACAGTATGTCCCTAGTATGCCTCTACTAGACTAGCTCATTGATCAAAGATGGTTATGTTTCCTAGCCATAGACATGAGTTGTCATTTGATCAACGGGATCACATCATTAGGAGAATGATGTGATGGACAAGACCCATCCGTTAGCATAGCACTATGATCGTTTAGTTTAACTGCTATTGCTTTCTTCATGACTTATACATGTTCCTATGACTATGAGATTATACAACTCCCGAATACCGTAATAACACCTTGTGTGCTATCAAACGTCACAACGTAACTGGGTGATCATAAAGATGCTCTACAGGTGTCTCCGAAAGTATTCGTGGTGTTGGCATAGATCAAGATTAGGATTTGTCACTCCGAGTGTCGGAGAGGTATCTCTGGGCCCTCTCGGCAACACACATCACAATAAGCCTTGCAAGCAAAAGACTAATGAGTTTGTCACGAGATGATGTGTTACGGAACGAGTAAAGAGACTTGCCGGTAACGAGATTGAACTAGGTATAGGGATACCGACGATCGAATCTCGGGCAAGTAACATACCGCATGACAAAAGGAACAACGTATGTTGTTATGCGGTTCTGACCGATAAAAGATCTTCGTAGAATATGTAGGAGCCAATATGAACATCCAGGTTCCGCTATTGGTTATTGACCGGAGATGAGTCTCGGTCATGTCTACATAGTTCTCGAACCCGTAGGGTCCGCACGCTTAACGTTTGATGACGATCGGTATTATGAGTTTATGAGTATTGATGTACCGAAGGTAGTTCGGAGTCCCGGATGAGATCACGGACATGACGAGGAGTCTCAGAATGTCCGAGACATAAAGATTGATATATTGGACGGCTATATTCGGACACCGGAAGTATACCGGAAAAGTTTCGGATTTATCGGGATTGTCGAAGGGGGTTACCGGAACCTCCTACGAAGGGGGATGGTCCATAGTGGGCCTTGTGGAAAGGAGAGAGGCAGCCCATAGGGCTGGCCGGCGCCCCACCTAGTTCCTAGTTGGACTAGGATTGGTGGGAGGCGCCACCTCTTCCTTTTCCTACTCCATCTCTTCCTTCTTTGGTGATTCCTACTAGGAATAGGATTGCAATCCTATTCCTAGTAGGATTCCTTCCCTAGCCACACCATAGGAGGTTGGCCGGCCCTCCTCCCTTGCTCCTTTATATATGGGGGCAGGGGGGCACCCAAAGACACAGAAGTTGAATTGTTTTAGCCGTGTGCGGTGCCCCCCTCCACAGAATCACACCTCGGTCATACCGTCGCGGAGCTTAGGCGAAGCCCTGCGCCGGTGAACACATCATATCCGTCACCACGCCGTCGTGCTGACGAAACTCTCCCGTGAAGCTCAACTGGATCAAGAGCTCGTGGGACGTCATCAAGCTGAACGTGTGCTGAACGCGGAGGTGCCATACGTTCGGTGCTTGATCGGTTGGATCGCGAAGAAGTTCGACAACATCAACCGCGTCACTTGACGCTTCCGCTCCCGGTCTACGAGGGTACGTAGACACACTCTCCCCTCTCGTTGCTATGCATCTGGTAGATAGATCTTGCGTGATCGTAGGAAAATTTTAAAATACTACGTTCCCCAACACCTTTGTTACCGGGTCCTCCTTGTACCGGGCTCTGACATAGTTCCTGGTCTGCTTGTCACGGTATTTATCGAAGAGGGGCGGTAGGCCTTGCTTGGCACACTCCGCGTCCTCCTTGTCCCATATAGGCTCCGCCACTCTGTAACCGCCGGGACCGAGTGTGTGTTCCCCTAAGTTCAACTCCCGCATTTCTTTCCCCCACTAACTTGATTCGGAGGTTGCGCTGCTCTCGCACTTGATCTTGAACTCCTTGTAGTCATCTTCGCTGATCGAAGGATTTTTTGCCTTGATCTTCTCATAACTAAAACCTTTGTCAATCATTCTCTTCACGGAGCTTCTCCAAGTAGACAGAGCCGTGCTCATCCTCGTGAGGGCGACATTGTTCACTTTATTCCCTGTGAGGCGTGTGTTTTAAAATTCAGCGGGGAACTTGTATCGTTCGTGCATCTTCGTGAAGAGGAGGTTGCGCAAATTCCCTCGGTCCTTATGCCTTAGGTTCTCGGTGTTGATCGAGACGGTGCTCCGGAGAATGCACCCGAGCTGAACCGAGTACCCCTTGACTATTTCTTTGGGCGCCGTTAGATGCCCGTCTGAGTTCACTTCAGTAAATTCCTCCTTGACAGTGCGGAGCACGGTCGGGCGCCGGTCCTTCCGTTACCTGTTCGGTTGGCTGCCATCTGTGCGTGCGCTGCCATCATCAGTGGTGGCATCCTCGGCGGCACCATCAGTGGTGTCATCCCCGACGGCACCATCAGTGGTGTCATCCTCGGCGGCACCATCAGTGGTGTCAGGACCGGTGTCTTTCGCGGCGTCCTCATAGTAGTGAGGTTGTTCCTCCATCTCCTGGGACAGCTCCCAGAATGCCTTGCCGCCCGAACCGCCGGCCTCATCGTTGTGGGCCATGTTTCTCTCTAAATAGGAAAAAAGTTTGGTCAAAAAGTTGGTTATTGTCAAGGAACAAGATCATGGTCTCATCATTTAGGGTTTGTCGACACCGAGGCATCCTAGAAGCTAAGCTTTTATCATTTAGGGTTTGTCGATGCCGAGGCACCCTAAAAGCCTAAGCTTTCATCATTTAGGTTTTTATCGACACCGAGGCACCCTAAAAGCCAAGGTTTTACAATTTATGGTTTGTGGACACTGATGGCCATGCATAACACAAGAGGCAGTTGATCCTACTTAATTAAGTACTAAGATACCCCCGGCCCATGCATTAGTCGCAAGTACCCCATATGTCCGATTTTTAGCAAAGTCATGCTAAAATTCACGGAAAATTTCAGCATGACCTTTGCTGAAAATAGGACATATGGAGTACCCGAATTTGCCGGAACGGAAGTTAATCGACATTCCAGCAAACTCAAGGGCCTCTCGGGGTACCTGCAAAATCATTATCCCCGCGTAATGAAGTCGCCAATGGGTCATTTCAGAAGATCACAAGTAGCGTCATCACAAGTACAACATCATCACAAGTACAACAGCAACAGTAGTGAATACAGGCATAACAACAGCAGTAGTAGGTTTATTCTTCTTCTTCATAAACATTAGTTGGTGTGGGTGACTCTATCTGCCCTCTAATGACTCACTCAACTTAACAGGACAACCCACAAGCATTGTTTTGATTCCAACAGCTAATGTAAAATACATCTAGCAAAGGTGCTCTAAAATCAGAAATACTACCCCCAAATCTTTAGCTCAATTATGAAAATACATGGCTAGGACTACGGTAGCATTCAACCACAAGCCCAAGCCTATACTTAACTAGGCCGAGGTCCATTAAATTCTTACATAAACCAAGAAATGGAATCAACTTCCCTTGTTGCCGATTCAGTCATGGGAGATGCCATGTCTCAAAAATATCAAGTAGCACCATCATGTTCGATTTCGATATATGGAATATTACAAACTTAACAGTTAAGATCCCAGGTGAGTAACACACTTTGGTCTTCTAGTTACAAAACAAAACAAACATAATTCTAGATGCCATAATCAGATCAAAATTTCAAACCACACACTTACTTTCAAATATCAAATTAGGAACATTTTGAGACATAGGAAAATAGTGTACATCAGAAAATGCTGCAAACTATGAAGAAAAACAAGAACACTATGTAATACATGATTATTCAGTTAAGACAAGAGAAACCAGCTGCAGCCACAACTGTAAATAATACACCTGTTAACACGTTTCTGAACATACATCCAGCAAGTTTCAGTAGACCAGAGAATAACCATACAGTAGTGCCCTCCAACAGTAGTTCTTGCTTGCAGTAGTTTTAGGGAGTACTGCAATTTTGCAAGTTTAAAGTAAAACATTTCAGTTAATGCAAGTACTCCTCTTGCTCTCTACTTTCTCTCTTCTCTTCTTCAGTTAATTAATTGAATTTTACTGATGTTGTTGTTAACTGAATTTTAGTGATGTTGTTGTTGACTTGCTGTTAATGAACAGTGGCTAAGTATGGCTAAGTGGATAAAAGATTGCAACCAAGCAGATATGGAAACATTTCATTAATTTTAGCATCACATCAAGAATATACATATCAATCAAACTTTTTATTAAACTGACCACGCGGACGGAGCAGAGAGGGGGCAGGGTCGCGACTGCGCGGCGAGGTAGCACGGGAACGTCGACGGCGACAGAGGCGAGGGGCTCGTCCGGGGAGGTGGGGAGGCGTCGGTGGCGAGGCCACGGCAGCGCTAGGGCACGGCGATGGGCGGGAGGACATCGAGGGCGCGGGCGCGGGCAGAGGGGGGACTACGAGGGAGGCGGCGCTCGGCTCGGGGAGGGGGCGTTGGGGGCGGTGGTGGTCGGGTGCGGCGGGGGCAGCGAGCACGGCCGACGCAGTGGGTCGGGGCAGCGGCGGCGGCGGCGTGGTGGAGAAGAGTAAGCGAGGGATCGAACTGAATCTGGCGAGGGAGGGACGAGGGAGGGACGAGGGATGACTAGCTATAGGGGAAGAATACTAATGGCGCACCCCTTGGCGGTGCGCCATTGGAATGTTTTTTTATAGCAATGGCGCACCAGCGGGACGGTGCGCCATAAGTAATCTTTTTTAGATAGCAATGGCGCACCAGCCAGCGGTGCGCCATAAGTAATTATTTATTATTATTATTATTTGTTGCATCTAATAGTTTTTTAGAAAATGAATATGAATATGAAACAGTAATAAATTTTTATAAAAACAGTAATATTTTTTAAAAAATATCATCAGATTTTTTATTTGAAAATATTTATGAATATAAAAAAAATTCATCAAATTTGTTATTTGAAAATACCATCAAATTTTTTATTTGAAAATATAATCAAATTTGTTTTTTGAAAATATAATCAAATTTGTTTTTTTTGGATTTTTAGTTGCATTCATTTGTGATGGTGGAGCGGGGGAGGGTGCGGGGGGTGCTCGGCGGCGAGGGGGATCTGGCGAGGGGGGATAGCGATCGAGATGGAGGGGGGTCGAGATCGAGTGTGCTCATGAATATTCAAATTTTTTCATGAATTCAAAAAGTGTCCATGAAATATAAAAATATTCATGATAGTTCAAAAAGTGCCCATGAAATACAATCAAGAAATGAAGACTACAATTTAAATACAATCGATCTTAGCTAGCTAGCTATCTGTTCACAATCTTCTTGCCCTTCATTTTCGCAAATGGAGTTCTTCTGTGGAACAGACGTCCTTTAGGTAGGGTGGTCATGCTTCTTCTTGTGGTGTATGCTGCTACTTCATCGTCGTCGTCATGTTCCATCTTCGGGTCGCCGTACTTGTCGAAGTCTTGCTCATTGGTGACTCCATCCATTCCGATGATCTTCCTTTTGCCTCTCCTCACGACAACACGACTGGGCTTTGATGGGTCGGTAATGAAGAAGCATTGGTCCACTTGCGAAGCGAGTACCCATGGCTCATTTTTCGCGGTGACGTTTGCGCCCGCGGTCTTGGATTTGGCTTTGGGTATAACCATGGTGGTGAAATAACGATCCTCTTTTAGGACGCTCTTGGCCCATCTGACACGGAACATCAGGACCTTCTCTCCAGCGTAGCTCAGCTCCCAGATCTCCTCGATCCTTCCGTAGTATCTGTCCTTGTCGTTACCGGTGTAGGATTCCATCGTTACCCCGGAGTTCTGATAACCATCGCTCTTCATGTCCTTGTCCTCGGTGTAGAATGTGTAACCGTTGATATCGTACGCCTCATAGATCATCAAGTTGTGCTCGGCGCCTTGTGACAAGGCGAATATGAGTTGTTCTTTTGCGGAAGAATCCTCATGTAAAGGGTACGACAGAAGCTTCTGCTTGAACCAACGCGTGAAACATGAGTTGTGCTCTTTGATTATATCTCCGTCCGTCCTCTGTTGGCCTCGGTCATTGTACGTCTTCTCAATAAAGGTTTTGTGCTCTACCACCCAAGGATCGACCACGTCTATGTGTTGTAGCGCGACTAGGTTTGCTCTTTCAAAGTCGGCGAGTCGACCCTCGAAGTCGACATGCATTTCACGGCGACCCTCGCGGTGACCCCATCCAGTGAGCCTGCCGAGGTGCCTGTTGATGGGCAGACCAACGGGGTTCTCGATGCCTAGATAATTCATGCAGTAGGAGATGCACTCTTCGGTCAGAAAGCCCCTGGCTATGCTTCCCTCTGGACGTGACATGTTGCGAACGTATCCTCTGATGACACCATTCATCCTTTCGAACGGCATCATGCTGTGCAGGAACATCAGCCCGAGTTGGATGATATCCTCCACGATATGGACTAGCAGATGCACCATAATGTCGAAGAATGCGGGCGGGAAGTACATCTCAAGCTCGCATAGTGTCACCACGATCTCTTCCTGTAGCCTTCTGAGTTGCCTCACGCCAAGCGACTTCCGAGAGATGACGTTGAAAAAGTTGCATAGGCCAAATAGCGTTTCACGGACGTGCGCGTCCATGATCCCACGGATTGCAACTGTAAGTATCTGCGTCATCAGCATGTGACAGTCGTGACACTTCATCCCGCTGAACTTCTGTTTTGCTGGGTCTAGGTATCTGCTTATCTTCCCCGCGTAACCGTAAGGAAGTTTTACTCCTATGAGGCAGGTGAAAAACTGCTCGATCTCATCCTGACTTAGAGTGAAGCACGTGGGAGGGTAGTCATTTCCGGTCTTCTTGGCCTTTTTGCCTTTGCGATGACTTTCCGTGTCCTGCTTCGCCTCATCATCATCATCATCATCATTAGCGTGAAGCTCCTGCATGATGCCCATTGATTTCAAGTCTGCCCTTGCTTTCGGCCCGTCTTTGGTCCTCTCTGGCATGTTGAGCAGGGTACGAAGCAGACTCTCGCACACGTTCTTCGTAATATGCATGACATCAAGGCTGTGAGGCACATGGTGGATCTTCCAGTACGACAAGTCCAAGAAAACAGACCTCGTTTTCCATACCTTCAGCAGCGGCTCTGGCGCCATTCGCTTCTTTCCCGGCTCTGGCGCCTTTTGCTTCTTTCCCGGCAGTGGGCAATCTTTCCAAGTTTTCAACAACTCGTTTATTTCCTCGCCGCTCCTCGTACGTGGGCGTCTTCGGGGTTCGGTTTCACCATCGAACAGATCCTTGTGTTTCCTCCACGGGTCATCGTCGCGAAGCCACCTTCGATGTCCCATGAACACGGTTTTCGAAGACTCGGGATCTCTATCTAGCTGGTGATACGTTGTGTCATCCATGCACCTGACGCATCCAGAAAATCCGTGGACCACCTGCCCTGCGAGATATACGTAACCGAGATAGTTGTGCACCATCATGAGCAGTGCGGCTCTCATAGGGAAATATTCTTTCTCTGCGGCGTCCCACGTATTGGCTGGCGTTTTCCACAACGTGTCTAGCTCCTCTTTCAGCAGCCCTAGATACAGATTGATGTTGTTCCCTGGTTGTTTTGGCCCTTTAATTAGCATACCCATGTGAATGTACTTCCTCTTCATGCACAACCAGGAGGGAAGGTCGTACATCCACACAAACACAGGCCAGGTGCTATGTGTGCTTCTCTGGCTGCCAAACGGATTGACTCCATCGATGCTCGCGCCCAGCACGATGTTCCTTGGATTGTTCCCAAATTCTAGGTCTTCGAAGTTCAAAGCTTGCCACTAGCTCGCATCCTTAGGGTGACTCAACGTCTTGTCTTTTTTATTTATCTCCAGATCATTTCCGTCATCTTCTCGCTTTTTCTCCTCCCTATATGCATGCCAACGCAGGAGCTTTGCTACCTTAGGGTCCGCGAAATACCGCTGCAGACGAGGAGTGATCGGAAAGTACCACACCACTTTTCGAGGAGCTTTCTTCCGCTTCTTGTATCGAGTGACGCCGCACACCGGACATATGGTAGACTCCGCGTGCTCGTCCCGATAAATGATGCAATTGTTCATGCACACATGGTATTTCACGTGCGGTAAATCCAGAGGACACACGATTTTCTTCGCCTCCTCGAAACTGGTCGGGCACTTGTTCCCCTTGGGAAGACGTTCGTGCCAGAATGACATGTTCTCGTCGAAGCATGCGTCGGTCATTTTGTGTTTTACCTTCATCTCCAGAGCCATGAGCGTTACTTTCAGGCGGGTATCCTCGGGCCTGCATCCTTCATACAATGGAGTAACCGCGTCTATCTCTAGTTGATACAGCTTGGCTTTCTCTCAGGCGGCAGCTCTTGCGTTATCCATCTGCTTGAGAAGCAGCTCTTGAATATGAGGGACCTGCACCCAGCCTCCATCGTCGTCTGCTCCGGCATCTTCATCTAGATCATGATCATGCCCTTCGTCTTGATCTTCCTCATCATCATGTCCGACATCTTCTACATGATGACTGTGTACACCATCACCGTCGTGATCATGTCCTGGAGATTCTTCGTCTTCTCGCCCGCCCGCGCGGTGGTTGTCTTGCTGCCCTTCCTCATTTCTTGCCCGGCCATGGATGTATTCATAGTCATCTTCATCACCTTGCCACCGATAGCCAACCATGAAACCACGCAAGAGCAGGTGGTCCCGCACCTGCCCGGAATCCGGGTCCGCAATATGGCTCTTCAGCTTGCATCATCAACACGGACATCTTATCTCCGTCTCATTCTTTTGAAGCATCTCGGCCTTTGCGGAGCTCAAAAACCTATTCACGATGCCTTCGGTCATCGTGCGGACCATGGTCGCCTGCGGGGTAGAGCAAAACGATATTTTAGAACCAAGAAAAAATTTGGCATGACTTTCCCTAAAAATAGGACCAAAAAGAATGCATAGTGCCAAAATTCTCGCCGAAATGGAAATGAATCAATATTTCGGCAAAATATTGGCAACTATCGCATTTCAAATACCGGTACCTGCAAACACAAACATATATGCAACACCACAAACATATGCAACACCACAAACATACATAGATCTAGCTAGGCCATAAAAAGTGCATGTGCACGGTTGTTGGAGCTCGAGGGAGAAAAAATGTAGATCTACAACATAAAGATAGCTTTCCCCCATTACTTACCTATCAAAAAAGGTAATTTAACCACTTAATTTGGATGAATCTATGGTGCAAATGAGGTGAGGAGGAGGAGGCAGCCGACACAAGCTTGGAGGAGGAGGTGGAGAGAATGAAGTGGGGAAAGTGAGTGTGTAGGTGTGGCTGTCCAAAATATATAGCTGGTCCCAGGTTACTAATGGCGCACCACTCACAAATGCGCCATTAGTAACCAGGGTTACTAATGGTGCACCAGCTTGAGGTCTGCCATTAGTAGTTTTGCAAAAAAAAATAGTACTAGCGCACTGAGTTGGAGGTGCGCCATTACTAGTTAAACTAGTAATGGCGCACTGTGCCACGGTGCACCATTAGTATTTTTGAAAAAAAAGCATTTGTTCCTAATGGCGCACCGAGGGTCTGGTGTGCCATGAGTGTCTACCACTCTAATGGCGCACCAACACATGGTGCGCCATTACTATATAGTAGTGGCGCACCATGTGTCCGGTGCGCCATTAGAGGCCATATCATCCATAGCCCTTTTCCTAGTAGTGCGTAGACCATAAGCGGAAGCGTTTCACAATGCGGTTGATGTAGTCGAACTTCTTCGCGCTTCAACCGATCAAGTACCAAACGCACGGCACCTCCGCGTTCTGCACACGTTCAGCTCAGTGACGTCCCTTGCCTTCTTGACCCCGCAAGATGTCGAGGTAGTAGATGAGTTTCATGAGCACGACGGCATGGTGATGGTGATGGTGAAGTGATCTCCGCAGGGCTTCGCCTAAGCACTACGAAAATATGACTGAGGACGTGGACCGTGGAGGGGGGCGCCGCACACGGGTAGGAAATTGTCTGGGGTGTGCTAGGGGTGCCCCCGAACATATACGTGGGAGGGAGAGGGGAGGCAGCCAGGGTGCGCCCCAAGTAGGATCCGTATCCTACTTGGGGTTTCCCGAGTGGCGCCCCTCCTTCCATAAAACATCAGAGAGAAAAGGGGAAGGAGGGTCGAACCCCCTGTTTTCCTTCTCCCAATCGGCCTCCTTCCATAGGGGGGACGCGCCACCCCTTGTGGGCTGGTGTCCTCCCCACTCATGGCCCATATATTTCCCCTGGGGGTTCCAGTAACCCCTCCGGTACTCCGATAAATACCCGATACACTTCGGAACACTTTTGGTGTCCGAATACTAATGTTCTATATATCAATCTTCACCTCTCGACCATTTCAAAACTCCTCGCCTTGTCAGTGATAATATCCAGGACTCCGAGCAATATTTGGTCACCATTCATATAACTCATATAATACTATATCGTCATCGAACATTAAGCGCGCGGACCCTACGGGTTCGAGAACTATGTAGACATGACCGAGACCATCTCTCCTGTCAATAACTAATAGTAGAACATGGATGCCCATATTGGCTCCTACATATTCTACAAAGATCTTTATCGGTCAAACCGTTATGACAACAAACACAATTCCCTTTGTCCGTCGGTATGTTACTTGCCCGAGATTCAATCGTCGGTATCTCTATACCTAGTTCAATCTCATTACCGGCAAGTCTCTTTACTCGTTCCGTAATACATCATCCTGTGACTAACATATTAGTCATTTGCTTGCAAGGCCTATTATGATGTGCATTACCGAGAGGGCCTAGAGATACCTATCTGATAATCGAAGTGACAAATCGTAATCTCGATTCACGCCAACCCAATAAGACACCTTCGGAGATACCTATAGAGCATCTTTATAATCACCCAGTTATGTTGTGACATTTGATTGCACACAAGGCACTCCTCCGGTATCCGGGAGTTGCATGATCTCATAGTCATAGGAACATGTATTTGACATAGATGAAAGCAGTAGCAATAAACTATACGATCAAATGCTAAGCTAACGGATGGGTCTTGTCCATCACATCATTCTCATAATGATGTGATCCCATTAACAAATGACAACTCATGTCCATGGTTAGGAAACCTTAACAATCTTTTATCAACGAGCTAGTCTAGTAGAGGCTTACTAGGGACACGATAGTTGTTTATGTATTCACACATGTATTTAGGTTTCCGATCAATACAATTCTAGCATGAATATTAAACCTTTATCATGAATAAAGAAATATAAAATAATAACAACTTTATTATTGCCTCTAGGGCATATTTCCTTCAGTCTGCCACTTGCACTAGAGTCAATAATCTAGATTACATTGTAATGAATCTAACACCCATGGAGTCTTGGTGCTGATCATGTTTTTCTCGCGGAAGAGGCTTAGTCAATGGGTCTGCAACATTCAGATCCGTATGTACTTTGCAAATTTCTATGTCTCCATCCTTGACCAATTCATGAATGGAGTTGAAGCGTCTCTTGATGTGTTTTGTTCTCTTGTGAAACATGGATTCCTTCGCCAAAGGAATTGCACCAGTGTTGTCACAAAAGATTGTCATTGGACCCAATGCACTAGGTATTACACCTAGATTGGATATGAACTCCTTCATCTGGACTCGCTTCCGAAGCAGCTATGTACTCTGCTTCACACCTAGATCCTGCCATGACGCTCTGCTTAGAACTGCACCAACTGACAGCTCCATCATTCAATAAAAATACGTATCCGGTCCATGACTCAGAGTCATCCGGATCTGGGTCGAAGCCAGCCTCGATGTAACCCTTTACGACGAGCTCTTCATCACCTCCATAAACGAGAAACATATCCTTTTTCCTTTTCAGGTACTTCGGGATGTTCTTGACCGCTGTCCAGTGATCCACTCCTAGATTACTTTGGTACCTCCCTGCCAAACTTATGGCAAGGCACACATCAGGTCTGGTACACAACATTGCATACATGATAGAACCTATGGCTGAGGCATAGGGAATGCCTTTCATTTTCTCTCTATCTTCTGAAGTGGTCGGGCATTGAGTCTGACTCAATTTCACACCTTGTAACACATGCAAGAACCCTTTCTTTGACTGATCCATTTTGAACTTCTTCAAAATGATGTCTACTACACAACCTTATTCTTGTAGACTCGTGTTGGGCCTCCAAGCGCAGAGTTTTGTAGGACAATAGCAATTTTCCCTCAAGTGGGTGACCTAAGGTTTATCAATCTATGGGAGGCGTAGGATGAAGATGGTCTCTTTCAAGTAACCCTGCAACCAAATAACAAAGAGTCTCTTGTGTCCCCAACACACCCAATACAATGGTAAATTGTATAGGTGCACTAGTTTGGCGAAGAGATGGTGATACAAGTGTAATATGGATGGTAGATATAGGTTTTTGTAATCTGAAACTATAAAAACAGCAAGGTAACTAATGATAAAAGTGAGCACAAATGGTATTGCAATGCTTAGAAACAAGGCTTAGGGTTCATACTTTAACTAGTGCAAGTTCTCTCAACAATGATAACATAATTAGATCATATAACAATCCCTCAACGTGCAACAAAGAGTCACTCCAAAGTCACTAATAGTCGAGAACAAATGAAGAGATTATTGTAGGGTACGAAACCACCTCAAAGTTATTTCTTTCTAATCGATCTATCGGGCTATTCCTATAAGTGTCACAAACAACCCTAGAATTCGTACTAAAATAACACCTTAAGACACACATCAATCAAAACCCTAATGTCACCTAGAAACTCCATTGTCACCACAAGTATCCGTGGGTTTGATTATATGACATGCATCACACAATCTCAGATTCATCTATTCAAACCAACACAAATAACTTCAAAGAGTGCCCAAAGTTTCTATCGGAGAATCAAGACAAAAACATGTGCCAACCCCTATGCATAAGTTCACAAGGTTACTGAACCCGCAAGTTGATCACCAAAACATACATCAAGTAGATCACGTGAATATCCCATTATCACCACAGATAAGCAAATGCAAGACATACATCAAGTGTTCTCAAATCCTTAAAGACTCAATCCGATAATATAACTTCAAAGGGAAAACTCAATCCATTACAAGAAGGTAGAGGGGGAGAAACATCATAAGATCCAACTATAATAGCAAAGCTCGCAGTACATCAAGATCGTGCCAAATCAAGAACACGAGAGAGAGAGAGAGGGAGAGAGAGAGAGAGAGAGAGAGAGAGAGAGAGAGAGAGAGATCAAACATATAGCTACTAGTACATAGCCTCAGCCTCGAGGGTGAACTACTCCCTCCTCATCATGGAGACCGCCGGGATGATGAAGATGGCCTCCAGTGATGATTCCCCCCTTCAGCAGGGTACCGAAACGGTGCTAGATTGTTTTTTTGAGGACTCAGAGGGCTTGTAGTGGCGGAACTCTCGATCTAGGTTTATTTCTGGGGTTTTTGGCATTTATAGGATTTTTTGCATCGAGAACAAGTCAGGGGGACCCACGAGGCGTCGACAAAGACAGGGGGCACACCCTAGGGGTGCGCCATCCACCCTTGTGGTGGCCTCGGGACTCCTCTGGTGCATCTCCGTTACTCCATGGGCTTCTTTTGGTCCATAAAAATTGTCATAAAGTTTCAGCTTGATTGGACTCCGTTTGATATTCCTTTTCTGCGAAACTCAAAACAAGGAAAAAACAGAAACATGCATTGGGCTCTGGGTTAATAAGTTAGTCCCAAAAATCATATAAAATAGCATACAAATGCATGTAAAACATCCAAGATGGATAATATAATAGCATGAATACTTCATAAAATATAGATACATTGGAGACGTATCAACATCCCCAAGCTTAATTCCTGCTCGTCCTCGAGTAGGTAAATGATAAAATAAATAATTTATGAAGTGTGAATGCTAGCAAGTGCACAAGTTTGATCAATGATAATTTCAATCACTTTTTCTGGCATCATTATATATCATAATAGTAGTTCATCTCATAAGACTTCTCATAATCAATTACATGTTAAAGCATAGATCATAAACTTTCTTGAAAACTAACAAACAAGGTTCTCAGTCATCAAACAATTGCAATTCATCTTATTTTCAGGAAGGGTCTATGTAAGATCTTTGATTCAGCAAATCCCACATACTCAATTATCATATAGTCTTCCATGATTGCTACCACTCAAAGCATATTTTTAGAACAAATAGCATCCATTAAACAGAGAGAAAGATAGGGGCTTAATGTTTCGCCTCCCAACTTATTTATCATATAGATAATTGTCAACAATAATAATTCATGATCAAATATATTTGAATGGCCATATATGCTTAGATCTTTCCCCACCACATGATGCTTCACTACTAAAAAGTAGGTTGGAATGATAAGGAATACTATTGACTCTTGCATAAAAGTAAAAGATAGGCCCTTCGCAGAGGGAAGCAGGGATTTGCAGAGGTGCTAGAGCTCGAAGCTTTTAAAACAGAGATTAAAATGATTTTGAGAGTCATGCTTTCATTGTCAACATAACAACCAAGAGTTTCCAATATCTTCCATACTAGGCACATTATAGGCGGTTCCCAAACAGAATGGTAAAGTTTTTACTCCCCCTCCACCAAAAATCACACTCCACGGCTGCTCGAAAACAATGGGTACCGTCCATACCAACAACAATCTTGGGGGAGTTTTGTTTAATTATTTGATTTTTTTATCTTTTGATCATAGGACTGGGCATCCCACTTACCAGCCACCCTCTCGTGAATGATAAGTGAATAAACACTCATCCTGAGAATAACCCACCTAGCTTGGAGGATATTGACAGCCCTTAGTCGCTACATGAGTGATTCGTGCATACAAAACAGATTATTATTTGAAGCTTTAGAGTTTGGCACAGGCAAATTTACTTGGAACGGCAGGTAAATACCGCATATAGGTAGATATGGTGGACACTCATGGAAGAAATTTGATTCAAGGATGTTGGATGCACAAGCAGTATTCCCACTTAGTACAGAAATTTTGGCTAGCAAATATTCTAAATAGCAAGAACCACGTGTTGAAGGATCCATAACAATATAACTTCTATACAAATATACCCAAACATAACTCATTACGTTGTCTTCCTTGTCCAACTTCAACTAATTTTCTCAAGTTTAAAATAATTAATGGGGCTCACAATCATAGAAGATGTCCAAGATAGTATATTTATATGTGAAATCTCTCTTCCTTCAATATTCTTTCATGAATTGTTCAAGTGACCAATATTATGTTTGCTAACTTTCAATAAATTTTACCACCTACCCTTCTTATATGTGAAGTCATCACTCCCCATGGGATAAGCATATGAAACATATTTTATTTCAGATTTATGATATGCAATTCATTCAACCATTTACTCATAGGATATAAGTGAAGCACGAGAGTAAATGACAAACTACTCCAAAAAGATATAAGTGAAGATCAATGAGTAGTAAAACAATTATGTTGCCATGTGAGGACTCTCTCTCATTAAAATAAAATTCAGATCTTAAGTACTTTATTCAAACAACAAGCAAAACAAAATAAAATGATGTTGCAAGGATAGCACGTATCATGCTTAGAAGCAAAAACTTAGGCTCAACCGATACTAACCGATAACTGTTGATGAAGAAAGGTGGGATGCCTACCGGGACATCCCCAAGCTTAGATGCTTGAGACTTCTTGAAATAGTATCTTGGGATGCCTTGGGCATCCCCAAGCTTGAGCTCTTATGTCTCCTTAATTCCTCTTATGTCACGGTTTCCCGGAATCTTAAAAACTTCATTCACACAGAACTTAACAAGAACTCGTGAGATAAGTTAGTGTAAATCAAATCAAAACCTTAACATTATCTACTCTAGCAAATCACTAAAATTATAATTTGACATTGCATACTAAATGCCTCTGGATATTTAATACTCCTATCCTTAAATAGAATCATTAAACAAGCGAACATATGCAAACAATGCAAACATAACAACAATCTGCCTAAACATGATACTCTGTAAAGGATTAAAGAAAATCCATACTTATCTAACTCAACCTATTCTGAAAATTTACCACACTGTAGAGAATTTATCATTGCATATTGTGTCAAAATTTCAAGCTTTTATCACATTCTGTCTTTTCTAGGGATTTTTTGCAACAGCGATAAACTTTTTGTTTTCAAACAACAACATATAGACTTGTAAAATAAGCATGGTAAAGGTTATCCTTGACATTTTTATTGAAACAAAAGATAGAAACATGCCTCTGAATAACAAAAAGCAAATACAAATCAAAGAAAATGATGCTCCAAGCAAAACACATATCATGTGACGAATAAAAATATAGCTCCAAGTAAGGTTATCGATAATGTTGAAGACGAAAGAGGGGATGCCTTCCGGGGAATCCCCAAGCTTAGTTGCTTGTATATTCATTGAATATTACCTTGGGGTGTGTCGGTGTCAAAACAGGCGGATCTCAGGTAGTGGGTCCCGAACTATGCGTCTGAGGATTGATGGTAACAGGAGGCTGGGGACACGATGTTTACCCAGGTTCAGGCCCTCTCGATCGAGGTAATACCCTACTTCCTGCTATATTAATATGGATGAATATGATTACAAGAGTTGATCTACCTCGAGATCGTATTGGCTAAACCCTAAAGTCTAGCCTATGAGGATTTGTGTTTCTCTATTAGCCTCTATGGACTAAACCCTCAAGTTTATATATGCACCGGAGGGGCCTAGGGTTTGTACATAACCATCTTGCGGAGGAAGGAAAGATCACACCCGAACCTAAAACCTGCCTTTATACGAGTACAGGAGTCCTATCTGGATACGAGAGACGATCTTCAACAATGATCTTCACGGCCCACCAGTCCAGCCCACCACGAGCTATCCCGCCACACGAGGACCCCTCAGTCTAGGACTCCTTCAGTAGCCCCTGAACCAGTCTTCAATGACGATGAGTTCGGCTTCCGTATTGTCTTCGGCATTGCAAGGCGGGTTCCTTCTTTCCAATATATCTTCTACAAAAAGGTGTGTTGTGTTAGGCTCTGCAAGGTTAGTACTACCCTTAGCCTCGAAGGCAAGGCTCTTAAAAGAAAATGAATAATGAGTATTTACTGACAACTTTTGGTGAAGCATTGCATCCATCCCACTAACATATCAAACCGTTTTATTTGGTCCTAGTTTTATGTTTCGAGGTATATCCTCATTGACATGTCTTATCAGAATAGAGATTGTGCCCGCTTATTGTAGGATCCTTATCAATGTGACGTGAGCATCGACACCGCGCATTACGCACGACCGCTTTGGGAATCGGCGAGGTTTATGGCTAAAGTGGGGGGACGTTCTATATTCACAGTGTTATAAAAGGACACCAATCCCTTTCATCAACCCCACGTTATCCTCAAGCTCGAGCTCTCCAATCTCCCTAGCCCCAGCTTCCTCATCTCTTGCGTCCACCGCACTGCGCTCCTCAACCACCGCCTCCTTCCTCGGCAATGGCTGGATCCGGTGCCAGGGGCAAGTGGGAGGCCTCCACGGTCACTGAAAAAACCATGGAGGATCTTCGGAGTGCTGGCTATCTCGCTGCAGACATCGCTCACCGAGTCCCCGCTAAAGGTCAGGTGAATCCCGTCCCAGAGGCGGGTGAGAGAGTAGTGTTCACTTCACACTTTGTTAGGGGGCTAGGATTTCCGCTCCACCCCTTTGTTCGGGGTTTGCTGTTCTTCTACGGGATAGATTTCTACGATCAAGCCCCGAACTCAATCCTTCACATCTCCGCTTTCATAGTGGTGTGTGAAGTTTTCCTCCGCATCCCTCCACACTTCGCCTATGGCTTAAGACCTTCAACGTGAAGCTGAAGGTGTCAGATTACGGGCTCCGCAAACCCAAGAAGTTCGAACACAGGGGCGTGAACAAAGATCTCTCCCACTCACGTCTACCTAGCGTCTCGCCCTCGTCCAGTGAAGAGATTCAAGCGAACAACAAGTAAAGCACACAAGAGTTTACCCAGGTTCGGGCCACCTTGCGGTGTAAAACCCTACTTCTTGCTTTGGTGGATTGGCCTCGGGAGGGCTTGAATATGCATGAATACAGTGCTTACTGAGCTCAGGAGGAGAGCTCAGGAGGGTCAGGAGGCAAGGGTTCTTGCTCCTTTGTGTGAGGGCCGAGTTTCTGGATCTGATTGACTTGTGCCTCATAATGGGGGTCCTAGCTACTTATATAGGCGGCCAGGGTCCTCTTCCCCCAAAATGTTTAGGCGGGAAGGGATCCCACAACGACCATTTTGAGTGGGAACACAAGGACGTTCTTGTCCTGACAAAAGCGGTCTTCTCCTGCAAAAGGAGCAGGCGGTGATGCGGTGGTGGGCTCGGTGGTGACATCCTTCCTCCCGTCCTTGCGGTCTTTGGTCTTGTTGCATCGAAGGGGAAACCTTTGTCCCGATCCTCGGGAACATGCGCCTGCACTGTCTCCTTTGCACCGAAATAGCAACTGCGCCGCTGGCACCCGCTGGCGCGGTGCGTCACTGCTTGCATCACTGCCTCCTCCTGAGGCAGGCTTGGCCTTGGATTCTCCGCCCCTCCGGAGCTACCTGGCCGAGGCCACTCCCGAGGGGGTCTTGATGTCGTTCTCCTCGCGAGGCCTAGCCCCCTCGCGAGGGTCTTGGGCAGCTGGTCGATCAGCTGGGCCGTACCAGGCCGTGATAGGAGCGCGTCGCAGCCCGCAAACAGGCAAGTCTGGGTACCCTGGTTCCCAGGACGCCGACACTAGCCCTCGGGCCCAAGGCACGCGCGGAGTTGGCTTCGGAGCAAAGCCTTAGTCGAGGACGAAGTGTCGCGGGCCCCTTAAAGGCTGCGGGCCAGGCTGGCGCGTGACAGTTGGATGGGACGCGGGCGACTCCGCTCCCCACGCAGTCTCGGCAACCGTGTAACTTGACAAAAGGGGGTTGTCTTTGCTGCAGAGGAGTTATCGCCTCCCTTCCTTCCTGCTTAGATCCCCTTCTCCTTCGCCTCCGGCCTTCCTAAATCGCCTGCATCCTCCGGCACCTCAGCAATGGCGAAGAAAAGCAAGGGTGCCGCGCAGGCATCCGGATCTGCTTCTTCCCTCGAGGCGGTGCTCGAGGAGTCCACCATCACCGAGGAGGGGGACTACTTGGAGGTCCAGTATTTCTTGTGGAGCGTCCATAACGAGCATGGCCCGACGGGGATTTGGGTCGGATCCACTGCGACGCGGATCTTGTCGAAGTCCTGCTACCCCTTCTTCCTCCACAACATCTCCGTCGGGCTCGTGCCATTGTTCTCGGAGTTCTTCTACGCCATCCTGGACCATTACCAGCTGCATGCTCTCCACATCCAGCCTCGTTCCATCTTCGTCCTGTCGCTCTTAGCCTTTTATTGCGAAGCGCTTATGGGGCTGAAGCCGACTATCGCCCTCTTCCGCCACTTCTTCTCCATGCGGTGGTACGACGAGGGTCCGTGCTCGGGCTGCGTCTCCTTCGTCTTCCAGCGCCAGGGCTGCCAGCTGATGACGGCCGGGAAGAAGATAGACTCCCACCGGAAGAGGTGGGTCTATCTGGATGCACAGCGCGTTCATCCGCTGCTGGCGCTGCCTACCGCTCGTTCGGCGAAACGCGCCGGCCGGAGCTACGCGAAGCTCACCGACCCCCTTGTCGAGCCTATCTTGGCAAGGATCGAAGCTGACCTGGGCTCGAGGCTTGAAGGGGCTCAGATCGTGAAGGAGTTCCTGAGGCAGCGTCTGGCGCCGCTGCTGGCACACTCGCGCCCCATGTGGGAGCTGATGGGGAATGACGACAGGCTCCGGCTGCGCTCGGGGACGCTGGCCGAGGCCGACCTGGACTTTGCCTCAGTCACTCTCCTGGGGATGGTTCCTGAGGACCTCTCGGGGGCCCACCTGCTGCTGTATCGCCGTCCTAACAAGGCCGAGCTGCTGAAGGCCGTGTCAGGTTTCAGGGTGCCTGTGGCCGCTCCACCCACGGTTGACATGTCCTCCGGTGCCGACGATGGGAGCAACGAGGAGGACTCGGAGGAGACCCTGGGCGACGAGGACCGGGTTGACGAGGGGGACTCCTCTGAGGCGTCCGGTGAAGAAGTGGCATCGGGCGCAAGTGCTGCCGGACGGCCCCAGGCGACCACTCCGCGTCGATCTGGATGCGCTGCGTCCGGGGGGAGCAATGTGACGACCCCACCGAGGAGCGTCATGCCAGCGAAACTGGTGACCATGGCTGTGCCCAAGTCCGTGGCCTCGCGCCTTGCCAAGATCCGGACTGCCGGCACGCTTGTAGCGCCAGCGGCCGCGCCCGACCTGCTGTTGAAGAGGAGGGCGCGCCTCGCCTCCGATGAGTAAGTGTGTAATCTCCTGTTATCCCTCGGTCGCTGTGTTCCTGACGTACTTCTCTTGGCGCAGCAGCCTTGGTGGCGTGATGAAGAAGGTGAAGGGGGAGGTCACGCCGCGGTGCCCCGCTCCTCCTGCCGCTGCTGTGGTCGCGGAGAAGGGTGCCACAACTTCGCGCGCCTCGGCCAGCTGGGCCATCGAGCACGCGGCGGCGGCGTCGCTTGAGGGCGTTGTTGCTATTTGCGAGGCCGCGGCGGCTCTCGCTCCGACTGCTCCAGCGAGGGGGGCCGGAGCCCCCGAGCCCCTGGTCGAGCAGCCGGTCTCGTTGGCGCCCATTCGCCAGCCGACGCAGCTTGGCCCTGAGACTTTGGAGGCCGCCTTCGCGGCGCTAGGTCGGCTCCGTGCCGAACTTCAGGGTGGTGATGGTCATGCGATGGAAGGACGCCTGGGCCTGATCTCTGGGTGGCTCCTGGCGGATGAGTCTACGCGGGTCTCCTGGAGCCAGGCCTCAGCAGTCGTCGCCAAGGGTCAAGAGGAGGCCGCGGCAGCCACGCGGGCACGTGACGCCGCACGGGCCGACGCGGCGTCCTCCGAGAAGTGTTGTCACAAGGCGGAGGGCGAGCCGGAGGCCCTTCACGCGGAAGGCACCAGGCGCGCCCTGGAGCTCGAGAGGTTGGAGAAGGAGCTCAAGGCGCAAAAGGTTGAGACATCCCGGCTGCAGCAGGAGCAGCTCTCTGATAGCGCGAGCCTGGAGAAGCTGAAGGCCGAGGCTGAGCAGGCCAAGGCGACCCAAGCTGCACGCTACAAGGAAGACGCCCTTGCGGCCTCGGCGGCGGTGATTTGTGAGGCCCTCGCCGCCTTTGAGCTCGAGGCCCGTACGGTGCTGCGGGCCGCTTATGGGGAAGGGTTCGAGAAGCCACTGGCCGTCCCGGAGGAAGGCCCCGCCGGGCTCCTCGCCGCGCTTGTGAAGTCCCTGCACGGGGTTACGGCCGCGATCGGCCAGTTAGCTGACGTGGAAAGTCACACGCTCCTTACCTTGGCCTTGACGCAGGTGTGTGGCCACCTAAGTCTCCATGATCCTGCTCTTGACCTGGCCTCGCTGTTCGAGCCCGTGACCGCGAGCATAGAGAGCGCGACTGCTAAGGTCCTGGAGGCGAAGGTCACAGAACTGGTGGAGGCGTTCCTCCAGGTCGCTCCTACCGTAGCCGAAGAGGCGGAGGCTGGTGATGATGCGCTTGGTGACGCCTGACCTGTTCCTGTCCAGATGAGAGAAGTGCAAGTGCCTCGGGGAGGCATAAGAACTTGATTGAATTTGAAGGACTTGGTATGATTGTAATAACTAGATTGAACTTGATGATTTCCATGCTTGCTTCCTTTCATGTTTGCTTAGGTGCTCTGCGCCGGCAGGGCCCAACCCCGCGCATACCTCGATCGCCATTGAGCCCTCCGGGTCACCAGGGTTATCGTAATAACTAGACTCAAGGGATGAGGGGCTACGTGGCTAGTGAGGCCCCTGGGTCGCAATGCCCAGGGGTCCCCCTTTACGTTCAAGCGATCCCGTTTGCGTTCTGCGTCGGCAGGGCCCAGCCCCACGCATACCTCGACCGCCGTTGAGCGCCGGGCTCAAGGAGTGAGGGGCTACGTGACTAGTGAGGCCCCTAGGCTGCGATGCCCAGGGATCCCCCTTGATGTACGAATGGCTCTCATGAGGGAGAACGAGCACCATACCTTGCTCACGAGCCTTCGCCTAGGATGGGGGTGCGAGAAAGCCAGGTGACTGGGCACCTGGTAGGGTGGCGTCTTCCAGACGTGACTTGAGCATAGCCCCCGTGCCTAGCCCCCCTCGCGACACATATCCAAGGAGAAGTTGTGAGCGTCGTGAGCTGAAAAGCTCCCTGAGGTTGGTGGGACCGCTGGGGGTCGCCCTCAGTTGTTTATAACTAGCGCGGAGCATAGAGCTACCACACTTGCGCGGAGTGTGGGTATGAACACACCTCTGTCGTAGCGGCCAGCGCGGAGCTTGGTGCTTCCACTGGTTCGTGGGCATAACCGCTCCTCGGTTGGTTTTGCCAGCGCGGAGCATAGCACTTCCACTGGACCATGGGAGGGAGCCTCCCACCGGGAGAGACTCCGGGGCGTGTACAGCCCCGTCCTGACACGTGGCTTGCACGGCAGGACAACCAAGGTGTATCTGGGCCCTCCTCGGGACGAGCTGAACAACTCTGAGGAAGTTCTCGTGAGCTTACGCATCACTCACGAGACCCTACCCTGAGGCGGGTTGCGCCTGAGTCTTCTTTTGCAAAATGTGAAAAGAGAGGTGTTGTGTCGACCTGTGCCGAGTGCATCTCTAGAGGGCATCGCGTGAGAAGGCTGCATCACACACGACCCCAGGAGGTGACGTTAGCGGGACCGGCCCTTAAAACAGAGCTCAGCCGCTGGATTTATCGACGCTGTAGGGACGGACCCGAGCACAGACGTCGTGCCCAGTCTTCTCATGCAACGATCCAAAAGAAAAACAACCGGCGGGCGGTTCCCGCGTGAGCGAGGCACCTACCACGGGCCCCTACTTACCCATCCACGGTTAGCCCATGTGAGAACAAGGCACCAAGGACCACGGGAGGTGACGTCACGAGAATGGCTCGCGAGACAGAGCTCAGCCCTTGGGTTTAGCGACGCTACAGGGACGGACCCGAGCACAGACGCCGTGCCAGTCCTTAATCATGGGGTGGTGGCGAGTGGGCTCGCAAGGGCTCATGACCTTAGTGGCGGTGAGAATGCCAAGCATATAGGTAATGCAAATAGGAAGAAGCAACTAACATTGATTCATGCGCAAAAAGAGACAACTGCGGGGGGATAGCTCCTAGTAGCTCGAGGATGATGCAGCCCGGGGGGCGCCCTCGATTGAATACCTGAAACGTCACCTGACACTTGTCGAAGAAGAGTTGGGGTAACTGAAGGCGCAAGCCGTGCGGGTTGCTCCTGAGGATCGTCGGGCTCCTGAGGCCCACGGGCTCCGGAGGCGCTCAGTGGTCGCGGGGGTCCGGTTCTCGCTCCGTCTGGACCGCCTGCCACTGAGCCTCCCGAGCCCCCAAGGCCTGCCGCGCGAGGCGCTAGAACGTGGCAGCCGCGTTGCGAAAGCCGAAGAGCGTGCAGACGTAGCTGCAGGGGAGAGCCCTCCTCCGGCCGACCGCCGTCGGCCAGAAGGGCTCCAAAGAAGCGGCTCAGTTGAGTCCCGCGACATCGATGCAAACGCGGAAGTGGTCGCTCGGGTTGCGGGTAGGCGAGCTTGGCATCATGCAGTTACGCCCACCGCGTATGATCCCTGCGTACTGAAGTTCCTCGGTAACCTGGTCGATGAAGTCCTGAGCCCCCAGCACTGTAAGGCTCACGCTGGGCTCACAAAAACGCGCACCGAGGCACGCCTGCAGGTGGCGCCCGAACACCTCCTTCGAGACGCCGGTCAGGCCCGAGACACTCCAGAGGAGAGCCCCCGAGCACATCCCGAGGGGGGCGTCAGGCGTGCCTCCCTATGCGAGGGTGGAGGGTGCCTCGTCGGCAGGCGCGAGTCCTGAGGCGGAACCGTCCGGAGCCCTTTCTGAAAGATCGTGGATGTCGCCTAGAGGGGGGGGGGGTGAATAGGCTTTAGGCTTGAACAAAAGCGGAATAAACCTAGCAGTTAATTTGTCAAGCACAAAACCTACAACAACTAGGCTCACCTATGTGCACCAACAACTTATGCTAAGCAAGACAATCAACTAGGTGATAGCAAGATATATGACAAGAAACAATATGGCTATCATAGGGTATAGTGCATAAGTAAAGGGCTCGGGAAAGAGATAACCGAAGAACGCGAAGACGACGATGTATCCCGAAGTTCACACCCTTGCGGATGCTAATCTCCGTTTGGAGTGGTGTGGAGGCACAATGCTCCCCAAGAAGCCACTAGGGCCACCGTAATCTCCTCACGCCCTCTCACAATGCAAGATGCCGTGATTCCACTAAGGGACCCTTGAGGGCGATCACCGAACCCGTACAAATGGCAACCCTTGGGGCGGTTACCGAACCCGTACAAATTGCTCGGGGCGATCTCCACAACCTAATTGGAGACCCCGACGCTTGCCCGGAGCTTTACACCACAATGATTGAGCTCCGAACACCAAGGTTGGGGCTATCTCCCCAACGACACCATGAAGCATCACCACAATGGAATATGGCTCCGACATGACCACAACCGTCTAGGGCGCCCAAGCACCCAAGAGGAACAAGCTCAAGGGTACCAAGCACCCAAGAGTAATAAGCTTCTCAACTTCACATCCACGTATCACCGTAGAGAACTCAAACCGATGCACCAAATGCAATGGCAAGGGCACACGGAGTGCCCAAGTCCTTCTCTCTCAAATCCCACCAAAGCGACTAATGCTAGGGAGGGAAAAGAGAGGAAGAACAAGAAGGAGAACACCAAGAACTCCAAGATCTAGATCCAAGGGGTTCCCCTCACCTAGAGGCGAAAGTGATTGGTGGAAATGTGAATCTAGATCTCCTCTCTCTTTCCCCCCAAAAACTAGCAAGAATCCACGGAGGAATTGAGAGATAGCAAGCTCGAAGAAGGTCAACAATGGGAGAAGAACACGCGCTCAAAGGATAATATCCATTGGGGAAGAAGACCTCCTTTTATAGGAGGGGAAAGAATCCAACCGTTATCCCCTCTCACAGCCCGCGCGGCGCGGTACTACCGCTCCAAGGAGCGATACTACCGCTAGGGCGGTAGTAGCCCTTTGAAACACAACAGCAAGGAGGCAAAAAGGCCAGAAGAACCATCGGAGCGGTAGTACCACTTGACTTCACAGTACTACCGCTAGGGGTAGCGGTACTACTGCTTGAGAGCGGTACTAAAAAATTACATCCGTGCCTACCACCGCTGGACTTGTGACGAGTTTTTGGTCCGGAGCGAAAGTAGCCAGGGAAGTAAAAAATTACATCCCCTCCAAGCGGTAGTACCGCTCCAATTTGCGGTAGTACCACTATAGCTCTTCTGGGGACACCAAAATCGACATAACTTTTGCAAACGGACTCCAAATTCAACGAAACCAAGTTTGTTGGAAAGCTAACGACATGGCCTAACACAGTCTTGATAGAAATAACAATAAGAAGCAAATGAGAAAAGGCCCATAAGAAAAAGGTGAGAACCCTTCCTCAAAAGAGACCGGTAAAACCTCCAACACCGAAAACGCAATAGAAGAAGCATGTGAACTCCGTTTTCGATGAACTCAAGCTTGTTAAGAAGATGACAATAAGCTTCAAATCTCACAAGAAGAAAACCAAACAAGAACCAAGAAATATGATGCAACCATGCAATGGTTTGAGTTCTCTACGAATGATATGATCAAGCTACTCAGTTGAGAGCCCCCCTTGATAGTACGGCAATCGATCCTATAAACCGGTATCCAAACTACCACCATGAGACCGGTAAAATAGAGAACCTATCAAGGACAAACCTTTGCCTTGCACAAAGTCCACTTGAGCTAGATGTAGACGATCTTGACTTCCTCAAGTAGAACCACCTTTCTTGATTGCGTTGGCTCGGTGAAGACTAGTAGATTGCTCCCCCGTACACCACTATGGGTGAGCCACTCTTCGGCATATCTTCACAAGTCCATTGTCACCATAATGGATGGCAAGCTTCAAGCACTTGATCTCATTGTGATGCATCACTTGAACTTTCACACCACAACCTTGATTTGGTGTCATCCTCCATTAGTTGTATGTGATCTTCCTCTTAATGCAAGCCCATGGAAGATAACCTAACCCCACATAGAACTCTCACAAAGACCATGGGTTAGTACACAAAGCGTAATTGACAATGCTTACCATACCATGGGATCGCTTGATCCCTCTCGGTACATCTTCTACGCTTTGTGTGTTGATCAACTTGAAACACTCTCTGTACTTAGTCTTGATCAACCTTCAATCTTTCCAACTCTCTTCATTTGGATGATGTCTTGAAGGAAAACATGAATGATCACACACTCTTCTTCTTCAAGACATGCTTGCAATAAGCTCAACACCCACAAGACCAATATTTGGATAATTCCTTAATAGCACATTGGTCATCACAAAATCTCCTTGAAACCAACAAATGGACTCCAAGAAAAGCCTATGGACAAACCCTACAAATATAACTCAAGGAAACCATTAGTCCATAGAGATTGTCATCAATTACCAAAACCAAACATGGGGGCCCCGCATGTTCTTTCGATCTCCCCATTTTGGTAGTTGATGACAATCACTTTCAAGAGAGTTTAAACAAGGAATTATGCATCACCATACCATGCAACAATAATGTATGCGCATGAGATGCAAAAGCTTAGGACAAAACCAAAGCAATAAGAGAGGAAACAACTCTCTAAACTTCCTCACAAAACTCTGTGAAACTTCTCCCCATTGGCATCGATTGCCAACATGGGTGAAAAGCTTAGAGGGCCAATATAAATTGTGTTCCTCCATAACTTGTGTATTTCTCAACAAGAGAGTGGAATGCAATACACATATCCAACGGTAAATACATGGAGGAAGACAAATTATATTGAGGCTCAAAGATTGCAAAAGAATGATATGCCACAAAGGCATAACAAAGGGAGAGAAACGTGCAATCAAGCAATCAAAGGATACCAATTGAAGCAAGCTATCAAAAGATACCAATTGAACCAACTAGACCAATGATCCTACATGCCACATGAATAAAATATATTATGATATGAGAAAAGGAGTGTTCTAGAGAAACTTCCCATGATTTGTGCACAATTTAGTTTTGTATTTGGATACAACGAGCACAAAATAGGATCGTCGCTCCCCCAAGATCAATAGAACCTCACGACATAGCAACAGAGTGTTCTAAAGACACTAGTGAAGCTCCCCATAATTTGTGCACTCCTTAGAATATTTTCACTAGGATACCAAGTGCACAAAATAGGATCATCACTCCCCCAAAATCAATAGAAACTCACACCAAGTGCAAGTGAGCATGAAGGAAACAAAGCCTAGCACTTGGAACAAACAAATGGTTGAGCAACATATAAAAGAGGCAACTTAAGAGAAGGCTCAACCAAAATGATGTGTGTGAGTCATGGCAAAGCACTTGAGAAGATTTAAGTATGGATGAACATTAAGCATCAATATAGTCTTGAATGACTGAGATACACAGTGCAAGGCCTATCATTCCCACACACAACAACAAATGGGTTCACAAGCTCACTAATAAGCATATAAATAACCTATGCTTGTGACAACCCGTGGTGAAGATATAAAATGAGAGCGTTATCAAGACGAGGGGCACCAGTTAATTGGCAAAAGCCTTGTCAAGACAAGCAAGAGACACAAATATCTTCACCACACAAGAGTGAATCTAGATGCAACAAGATAAGATCCGCACTCAAGGTAAAGGCTTTGACGGAGCCACCAAATAGATTAAACAAGAAAGACAAGGTGGTCGTGAAAGAAAGGTATCTTCTAGATATGTAATTTCTCTCAAGTGTAAAAGATTATAGGTAGATGAAAATCATGATGATATCTATCCACAAAGAAGAATGTACACTCGAAATAGTTACAAAAAGGAAGTAATAAGATATCCACAAGGAAGTCATAATTATACCAATAAGATATTTTGCTTGAACGCATAGCACATGGCTAGATAAGGTCTTATTGTATATACATGAATTCCAACCAAGCAAACATCAAAGACATCAAAACTAGCAACAAGGCATCAATGTTGGGATGCTTTGAGAAAGGAAACAAATATCACAAGAAGCAATGACTAACATGCCATGATACAACCTACACAAGGTTGGTGTAAGAAATGTGTGCATGAAGTAGATGATGATACTTGTTACCGAGATACCATTGGAAGGATGTAGTAGATACCAATTGAAGGTAGATAGTAGTTCATTGATCATCCTAGCTTGAATCCAATAAGCACATGGTGACACCACCTTCCTTTTGAATGAGCCGAGCATCCAATGCATCTCCAATTGTTCCTAGAACAACAACACAAACAAAATGGTACCCAAAAATTATTGGGACCAAAGAGTTAGAAACACCAATACATAGGACAAACTCCACATACATATGTGCATTTATATATGAAAATGAATTTCATGCACATCTCATCCAAATTGAGACTAGGTGGAGTTTCCCCTATATATTGGGTTAAAGAAAGAAAGCATGCCAAAGAAAATACATGTAGTAAATATGCATGCTCAAGACTATCAAGAAAATAAACCAAATGAAAAAGAAATACCAAGTGAAAATAGGATACCAAATAGAGAAATCATCACTTGAAAGATATCATTAACAGATACATCAAGGAATGAGATATCCATTGATACACTCAAAAAAAAAGATATCGAACTCCCAAAAGAGAGGATGGTTCCAAACAAACCAAGCCCTCTACAAAGTTTCATGATGGCACACATACCAAAAAGAAACGGCTTGCCTTCCACCAACACACACTTGAAATGGATCACAAGATGAGTGTTCTGTAGGAAATAGGATAGCTCCCCCAAGAGTTATGCATTATAGAGAATTTGCACTTGAATACAAAATGCACAAGGTGGGATCACCACTTTCACTATATATAGAAAACACTCGACAAAATCAATAAAACACAAGATCCACAAGTGGCATGGAAGGAAATGGGAGTTGACACAAACTTGGCAAGAGATAAGACAAATAAAACCAAAAGACAATGTAAAGATGATCAATAATTTCCACCACATAACTGATTACCAATTGTAAAAAACAAGAGGTATTGGGAAATAATTCCCGGTGGTAGATTGCAAACAAATCCAACATCATCTTCAAACCAAACACAAAAGCAGATTTGCAACTTGTAGAGATAACATGCCACCTAGGAACAACAAAATTTAATATCAACACTAGGTGACAATATCTCAAATTTACACATTTTCTAGGCTTGTAATGTACACATAGCATATTACTCCCCCATAATGTGATACCAATGAAAAACTTACCAAGATGCAAAAGAGAACCAACAAGAGATAATTAATGGAACATTTAGAATTTGAATATCAATACCACATAGATAAAAGCAAGACATACCACATAGATACTAGATAATCTTGTAATATCAATACTAGATGGTATTCCTCATGTACACATATTTATAGGATTGTGAGGTGCACAAAGCACATCACTCCCCCAAAATGGGATGTTCCATTAATCTCTCACAAGAGCCAACTAAGATAAAAGCAAGATGCACAAAGACTCAACGCACGACACACACATACATGATGTGTAAACCAATATACACATACTTGATTTATCAAGATACGCAAATTGGACGCACAACATATACAAACACATGCAAGGAACAAAACCAAAACATGCAAAGGGGCAAGTAACTTTCAATGTAAACAATTTAAGCACGAGCTACCGCAAGGAGGAACATTGGATATAAGATAGAAACTTGATAATCCGAATGACTTGGCTTGAGACAATATGAATGATGAAGACCCCTTAATTCTTCATAATGTAGCCAAGTCTCCAATGCCCTCCAAAACACCTATTGATCAAGTTTGAGCTAGTTGGTCCCCAACCAAGTTGGGTCCTAAGAGGTTAGTCACAATAGGCTTGGCTACCCAAATGGTTCTTTTCTTGACACCACTTTGAGTCCCAAGAAACTTGACAAACACATTGCCAACATTATCCTTCCCAAGAGAATAGACATCATCAATAATAATTGGGTTGGATAAGTTACCACTAGTGCATGAAGAAGCAAGGTGACCCTTCTCACGGCATAAGTAGCAATATATACTCTTCACTTTCTTTTCATTTGATTTCTCAAAATGAGAAGCATTACCATGAGTCTTCTTGGGAAGCGGCCTTTCTCCAACTTGCGGTTGAGCACAAGATTGAACTTGTGGCCTCTTCCCTTGTTGTTTGTCACTAATGGCCTTCTTCTTCAATGGGCAAGATCTAACATGATGCCCTTTAATTTTGCACTTGAAGCAAATAATCTTGGCCGAATTCTTGAGTTGTTCTTGGCCCTTCTTCTTGTTGCTCTTGGACTTCTTCTTATTGGAGTTGAATCCAAGTCCACCTTTGTCATTGGGGGATTTTTGCACACTCAAGATATTGTTGAGTGTGGACTTCCCTTCATGACACTTTTCCAAGTCTTTCTTCAAGGAAGATACTTGGGCCTTGAGCTCTTTGATTTCCTCTACATGGTTAGTATCAATACAAGTACTAGAGGAACTATAGGCTTCATTGTTAGATCAACAAGGCAAGGAGAGCAATTCATCACAAGATGTACTAACATTGTGAGTAGATGAATTACGAGGACTAGCACATGGCAAGATAGAATTTTGACTTGAAGTAGTGCTAGTAGCCACATGAGGCTTACTAGATGTTACCTTGATACTCATAGCCTCATGAGCTATCTTTAGCACATTATGGGATACTAGAAGATCATCATGAGAGCTTGTGAGCTTTACATGACTTTCTTCCAATTTCCCATAATTGCTAGATAGCAACTCAAGTTGAGCCCTTAGCTCAACATTCTCCTTCAAATGGATGCTTCACTAGAAATAGAGTTAGTAGCACAAGCATCATTAATAATAGCAAGAAGAGAAGGCAACTTGGCAAGCTCCTTAGAATATGAAGCTTTAAGTTGAGCATGAGACTCGGTGAGTTTTATGAGCTCACCCTTAATGACCCTTGAGCCATTTTCGAGGTGCTCAAAATCCTCAAGGAGTTTAGCATGTGCAACTTCAAGCTTCTCATTTTTAGTTTCAAAATCGTTAACCACCTCGAGAGCTCTATCACGGGATTCCTTTATTCTAGATAGTTCTAGAGCAAAAGTCTCCTCAAGAGACTCCTTGGTGGTTTGTTCAAGTTCAAGAGTTTGCGAGAGGTCGGCGATCTCATTAGCGTAATCACGCTCATGACCTTCCATTTTCTCAACGGTGAGCTCATGCTCCTCTAGATGAGATTCCAACTCCTCTATATATTTCTTGCCCTCAATGGCAATATACATGATTTCCATGAAGTTGGAACGAGCAATTTTATTCTTACGAAGAGCTTTAAAAATCATTTCCCCCTTAATTTTTAAGGAGGCAACATTATCATCTCTTCATCATTTTCAACATCATCATCATTGTCATCATCACTATCATCACAAGATATATTGGTATTCGAAGTGGGAGATACCTTTGAAGCCTTAGCCATAAGGCAAAATGCAATAGATGATGATGTAGGATCCCTTGAAGCACCATTCAAGACTACATCTTGTTCCATGGGGTGTTGGGTTTCCTCTACATTGTTAGCACAACAATTCGAGGAAATAGATGCATTTTTATCATGGCAATAAGACATAGCAAGCATATCATCATGAGTTTTAGTCAAGCAATTTTTACAAGATATGCAAGGACTATCAACACAAGCATGTGAAACATGTAGGGTGCTCAAAGTGTTAAAGTCCAAAGAAGATGCATTGCAATAAGATAGTGATGAAGGATCATCCACAATAAGCATACTATCATCATTGCAATGACCAACACTACTCACCATATCATTACCTTGTGGCAAACCACATGTAGGTGAAGTAGAAGAAGTTGAGAAGACAACACGGCCGGAGGTGGAGGGAGAACAATCATTCCTACAATTCTTGGACACACCATATTTATCTTGAAGCTTTGTCCACAACTCATGAGCATCCCAGAACGGCATGAGTTGAAATATAACTACATTGCTCAAAGCATCAAAAAGCACATTAGAAGCTTGAGCACTGAGATAAGAGTTTTTCTCATCCTCTAAAGATAATATTTGTGGATCCTTTGGAGGAGAAAAACCCATATCTACAATTCACTCTAAATTTGGGTACATGACCCTAAAGAGATTAAGCATGTGAATTACCCAAACATCAAAATTTGTACCATTGAAACTAAGAGTGTCAGAGAATCATAAACCCCTAGTCGACATCCTTACTCTCTAGGCGATTAAGCCCTATAAAGAGAGACGAGGCTCTGATACCAATTGAAAGATCGTGGATGTCGCATAGAGGAGGGGGGGTGAATAGGCGCTTTAAAATAATTACGATTTAGGCTCGAACAAAAGCGGAATAAACCTAGCGGTTAATTTGTCAAGCACAAAACCTACAACAACTAGGCTCACCTATGTGCACCAACAACTTATGCTAAGCAAGACAATCAACTAAGTGATAGCAAGATATATAACAAGAAACAATATGGCTATCACAGAGTATAGTGCATAAGTAAAGGGCTCGGGGTAAGAGATAGCCGAAGAACCCGAGACGACGATGTATCCCGAAGTTCACACCCTTGCGGATGCTAATCTCCGTTTGGAGCGGTGTGGAGGCACAATGCTCCCCAAGAAGCCACTAGGGCCACCGTAATCTCCTCACGCCCTCGCACAATGCAAGATGCCGTGATTCCACTAAGGGACCCTTGAGGGCGGTCACCGAACCCGTACAAATGGCAACCCTTGGGGCGGTTACTGAACCCGTACAAATTGCTCGGGGCGATCTCCACAACCTAATTGGAGACCCCGACGCTTGCCCGGAGCTTTACACCACAATGATTGAGCTCCGAACACCAAGGTTGGGGCTATCTCCCCAACGACACCATGAAGCATCACCACAATGGAATATGGCTCCGACATGACCACAACCATCTAGGGCGCCCAAGCACCCAAGAGGAACAAGCTCAAGGGTACCAAGCACCCAAGAGTAATAAGCTTCTCAACTTCACATCCACGTATCACCGTAGAGAACTCAAACCGATGCACCAAATGCAATGGCAAGGGCACACGGAGTGCCCAAGTCCTTCTCTCTCAAATCCCACCAAAGCGACTAATGCTAGGGAGGGAAAAGAGAGGAAGAACAAGAAGGAGAACACCAAGATCTAGATCCAAGGGGTTCCCCTCACCTAGAGGCGAAAGTGATTGGTGGAAATGTGAATCTAGATCTCCTCTCTCTTTCCCCCCAAAAACTAGCAAGAATCCACGGAGGAATTGAGAGATAGCAAGCTCGAAGAAGGTCAACAATGGGAGAAGAACACGCGCTCAAAGGATAATATCCATTGGGGAAGAAGGCCTCCTTTTATAGGAGGGGAAAGAATCCAACCGTTATCCCCTCTCACAGCCCGCGCGGCGCGGTACTACCGCTCCAAGGAGCGATACTACCGCAAGGGCGGTAGTAGCCCTTTGAAACACAACAGCAAGGAGGCAAAAAGGCCAGAAGAACCATCGGAGTGGTAGTACCACTTTACCTCACGGTACTACCGCTAGGGGTAGCGGTACTACTGCTAAGGGTAGCGGTACTAATGCTTGAGAGCGGTACTAAAAAATTACATCTGTGCCTACCACCGCTGGACTTGTGACGAGTTTTTGGTCCGGAGCGGAAGTAGCCAGGGAAGTAAAAAATTACATCCCCTCCAAGCGGTAGTACCGCTCCAATTTGCGGTAGTACCGCTATAGCTCTTCTGGGGACACCAAAATTGACATAACTTTTGCAGACGGACTCCAAATTCAATGTAACGAAGTTTGTTGGAAAGCTAACGACATGGCCTAACACAGTCTTGATAGAAATAACAATAAGAAGCAAATGAGAAAAGGCCCATAAGAAAAAGGTGAGAACCCTTCCTCAAAAGAGACCGGTAAAACCTCCAACACCGAAAACGCAATAGAAGAAGCACGTGAACTCCGTTTTCGATGAACTCAAGCTTGTTAAGAAGATGACAATAAGCTTCAAATCTCAAAAGAAGGAAACCAAACAAGAACCAAGAAATATGATGCAAGCATGCAATGGTTTGAGCTCTCTACGAATGATATGATCAAGCTACTCTGTTGAGAAGCCCCCTTGATATTATGGCAATCGATCCTATAACCCGATATCCAAACTACCACCACGAGACCGGTAAAATAGAGAACTTATCAAGGGCAAATCGTTGCCTTGCACAAAGTCCACTTGAGCTAGATGTAGACGATCTTGACTTCCTCAAGTAGAACCACCTTTCTTGATTGCGTTGGCTCGGTGAAGACTAGTAGATTGCTCCCCCGTACACCACTATGGGTGAGCCACTCTTCGGCATATCTTCACAAGTCCATTGTCACCATAATGGATGGCAAGCTTCAAGCACTTGATCTCATCGTGATGCATCACTTGAACTTGCACACCACAACCTTGATTTGGTGTCATCCTCCATGGGTTGTATGCGATCTTCCTCTTAACGCAAGCCCATGGAAGATAACCTAACCCCACATAGAACTCTCACAAAGACCATGGGTTAGTACACAAAGCGTAATTGACAATGCTTACCATACCATGGGATCGCTTGATCCCTCTCGGTACATTTCTACGCTTTGTGTGTTGATCAACTTGAAACACTCTCTGTACTTAGTCTTGATCAACCTTGAATCTTTCCAACTCTCTTCATTTGGATGATGTCTTGAAGGAAAACATGAATGATCACACACTCTTCTTCTTCAAGACATGCTTGCAATAAGCTCAACACCCCCAAGACCAATCTTTGGATAATTCCATAATAGCACATTGGTCATCACAAACTCTCCTTGAAACCAACAAAAGGACTCCAAGAAAATCCTATGGACAAATCCTACAAATATAACTCAAGGCAACCATTAGTCCATAGAGATTGTCATCAATTACCAAAACCAAACATGGGGGCACCGCATGTTCTTTCACATGTGTCCTGAGGTTCGTTGGTGGGCAGATTCTTCTTCTTCTTGGGGGCGGTTTGCAGGGCGAAGATGGCTCCATCCTCATCGGAGCTCTCGACTGCCGCGGTCTGGTAGGCATGCTCCAGGGAACGCACTGCTTCCTTCTCGTCGAAGGCGATCGGATGACTCCGCCACTCCCGGGCATCTTGAGGACGTTGTAGCCGAGATGGGTCGCTGCCATGAATTTGGCGAGGGCAGAATACCCGAGGATGGCGTTGTACGGGAGGTGGAAGTTGGCGACGTCGAAGTCGATGAGCTCGGTGTGATAGTTGTCGCGGTCTCCAAAGGTGACTGGGAGGGGGACCTGCCCCATCGGGAGTGTGGAGCCATCTGTGACTCCGTAGAATGGCTTGGTCGGGTGGAGCTGATCGTATGGGACCTGGAGCATCTCGAAGGTCTGCATAGAGAGGACGTCGAGCCTCGCTCCGCCATCGATGAGGGTCTTGGTCACGAGGATGTTGCTGATGGTCGGGGTGCAGAGCATCGAGAGAGCGCCTGGGGCTGCGATGCACTTGAGCTGGTCCTTGGGGTCGAAGGCGATGACCTACTTGGTCCACCTAATGTTGCGCGCGGCGTCAGGCCTAGGAAGCACCACGTTCACCTCACGAGCGAACTGCTTGAAGACGTGATGGGAAGCCGGAGCATGGGCTCCTCCCAAGATGCATGCAACCGCACGCGGCTCTTGGAAGTGCCCTGATCCATCTCCCTGTCGGTCGTCTTCGTTCCTTCTTGGCGGTGGTGGCAGCGGAGGCAGACCTTCGTTGCCCTGAGGGCGACCCTCATGAGGCTGGTCGCGCCAGGGGGCATCACAAGGCTGCTCCTGCCAGTAGTCTTCACGAGGTGTCGGGGAAACTGATCCACGAACACCTATGGGACCGGCGGGCCGGGTCCCTTTCGGTTTGGCGGGGGCGGAGATCGCACGAAGAGCAGATTGAGGCGAAGCACACGAGCAGTTTACCCAGGTTCGGGCCGCACGGATGCGTAAAACCCTACTCCATCTTTGTGGTTTGTATTGAGTTCTTGGCTCGGGAGCGTTGAGTGCTACAGTACACACCAGCAGCTAACGAGACCGAGTGTGGGAGTTCTTCTGCTTCGAACCCCCCTCTACGTTGCGCATGGGCCTCCTTTTATATGCTCAAGGGGTCACCGACAGGTGGCAACGTAGACAAGGGTAAAAATGGAAAGGTGTTGTAGTTGGTACAACTACCTGTACAGTGTATCATACCTAACCCTAACGGCAGGGGACAAGGACATTAAATGCCTGTCTCTGTCGCCCAAACAGTGCAAAAAGGGGGCCGTCAGGGACGCCACTGTTCGCCACGGCGGCAAACTTGTCAGCGCCGCTTGCCACGGCTCACCGCTGGCTGCACAGCCTCCCGCCACGTACGCCTGGAAGGGTCCCAGAGCGACACGTTGGTGGATGCGCTGGAGCGCTGGTACAGGGTGGTAGCTTGCCGCGGCAAGCGCCTTGCCGCGGTCGTTGTCTTGTCGCGTCCGGGAGCTTGTCGCTCACCGGGCCTTGCCAGGACGCGTGGCACGTCGCGGCAAGTTCC
Organism: Secale cereale; assembly: GCA_902687465.1. Lineage (NCBI taxonomy): Eukaryota > Viridiplantae > Streptophyta > Magnoliopsida > Poales > Poaceae > Secale > Secale cereale. The sequence continues at coordinate 72,391,746 of LR738712.1, forward strand.
TCTAGATGCCTTGGTTGGCCTTCCCGGCAAGGTCCTCTCGCCGGGGTCTTGTGCCTTGAGTGGCCTTCCCGGCAAGCTCCTCTTGCCGGGGCCTTGTCTCCTTGGCTCGAATACTTTGTTCTTGAATGGCTCCAAAGGAACCACGGAGGACCTTGGCGGTCACCCGGCAAGCCTTGCCGCGGGGTGCTGCGACTGCCCATGCACAAGTTCGGGATACTAGGGTACCCCTACTCTAGTACACCGACAGGAGCCCCCGGGCCTGGGCCATACACGGTGCCGAGCGCTGTTGGGCCAGGCCCAAAACAGGGCACGGGCACGCAGCCTGGGTTACGCCGTATCTTACTCCGTATCCACCGCGCCCTCCCCGAACGGCACGCGTTGATTGCGGCATCGTGGGAGAGATCGTGGGTGGTTTCTTTATTCGTAAAGGCGGAACGTTCGCCCCCTCCCTCCTTATAAGCAGGGGAAACAGGGGCAGTTCACCCATCCACCCGTTGCTACTCCAACCTCGAGAACCTCCGCCGCTCCCCTTCTTCCCAAAGCTGAAAGAGAGCAGCGCTCCGCCCCCCATCGCTACCAGCACCACCAACGCCGTCGACCTCCCTCACCACTTCCGCCATGGCTCCGAAAACCGACAAGGGGAAGGGCGCGAAGTCGGCCGAGGCGCAGCGGCTCGCGGCGCTGCGAAAGGAGCAAGCTGTCTTCCCTCCTAAGCTTGCCGCGAGGGAGCTGAGGGAGTGCTACTACCTCTTCTGGTCGGGGGAGACGCGGGCGCACCCGCGCACGAAGGTACTTCCAGCCATCGCTTGGAAAATGGCTCCAACCGGATACCCTTTCTTCGCCTTGTTCTTCTACTGCGGGCTCTGCCCGCCTTTCTCTGAATTTTTCTGCGACATCATGAATACCTACGGGTTCCGCCTCCTTGACTTCACCCCCAATGCTGTCCTGACCATGGCAGTTTTCGCACATCTCTGTGAAAACTTCGTCGGAGTCCATCCAAATGTAGCCCTTTTCCGCCACTTCTTTATGCCCCGAGTTGAGAGAGGAGAGCCTTTATCCGGCGGAGTCTCCTGGATCTCAAGGGCCGGTAAGAAGGACACTTATCTGGAGGGAGAGCTCCGCAGCAAGTGGGAGGAGTGGAGAGCAAACTGGTGCTGGATTGTCGAGGAGAACCCACAGCCTTTTACCGCCTGGCGCCAAACCCCAGTAGTGCGCGGCAGCGACTGGAGCAACGTGGCTCCGGAAGACGATTGGCTAAAGATTGCCGTCGCCCGGATCCAATGTCTCAGGCTTGCCGGGCTCACTGTAGGCGCAGTTGGCGCAGATTCCCTTCGCCACCGCATCGCCCCCTGCAGGAGAGGAAGAGACCCGCCTGGGAGTTCGAGAATGCGGCAGACATCATGAGGCTGCGCCCGGGCCTCAACTTCAACTTCACTGTCCTGGAGCTCAACGCGATGCTCCAGGAGCTGTTCAAGTATGACCCTCAGCATCCCGAAGTGTTCAGGTTGCCGAGGGGTGTAGTTCCGCTGTGCAACAACTCCGCGCTCAGCCGCATTCGCGTGATGATGCCGCTGTGCGACTCACATGGGATTGACCCAACCTGGCAAGAGCCTGCTGATGACGCCGTGCAGGAGTTCTTTGACAACTTGGAAGAAGTGTCGATTCGCTCTGATGAGAAGTAAGGCCTCACCCGCGACACCACTGACACGGAGCTGAAGCGCATCGCCACTAGGCTGGAAGAGGCGGCAGCAGGCGCAGTCACGGGCGAGTTCGGATTCGCCGTGGAGGAGGCAGAGGCAGCAAAGGCGGCAAGCCTTGCCGAGCGAGATGAATTTGCCGGCGAGGGAGAGCTTGTCGGGCATGACGCCGAGTCAAGCGAGCCCGCCGAGCCAGGCGTTGAGTCAAGCGAGCCCGCCGAGGATACGAGCGGCTCGCTGGAGATCGACTCCTCTTCCTCCTCATCTCCAGGCAGCTCGCCGCAAGCAGAGCCCCCAGCTCCACCAAGGAGGCGTCTCCGCAAGGCCGGGGACGTAGCGGAGCGGCAGATGAGTCAACAGCCGCCGCGCCGCGCGACACGCTCCACCGCGACAAGCTCTGTTGCCGCGGGAGCACCTCGCGCCGCTGCGACAACCGGAGCGGGGTCTTCCCGGACCGCCGCTTCTGCTCCTGCCGCTTCTCGCGCCGCGGCGGCAGCCAGAGCGGGGTCGTCTCAGACCACCGCCACTGCTCCCGCCAAGCGGCCAAGGGAGTCTACTCCTCCGCCTCCTCGCACCGGGCGTGAGCCAGACTTCGACTTCTCCGCGCTCAGCTCCGACGAGGAAGAAGAAGAGTAAGATCCTTGTCGTTCTTGTATTTCTTCAATTTTTTGCTGTTTTGTCTTGTATCTCATTTGCTTCATTCCGGACTTATTCCTTTTCAGGACCCTGGCCCAGAGAGCGGCAAAGAGAGCCAAGGTCCCGGCGAGGAGAGAGGAGGTGATCATCGTCGAGGACGAACCCACTGAGACCACCTTGCCGGACCTGGCAACTAATCTTCAGAGCAGCCCCCAGCGCAGCCCCCAGCGTAAGTGTATGGTTCACTTTCCGCTATTAGGCACGCATGGGTGCTCTATTTTTGCTGATATCTTGATTGTTGGTTTGTGTAGGAGCAGAGCATCCACACCAGGAGTGCCCGGAGACCGCCCCCGACGTTCCATCTGCTTCAACTACGCCGCCAAGGGAGAGTTCTACGGCAAGGGTCTCTCTGGCAAGGGAGAGTTCTCCGTCAAGGGAGAGCCCTCCGGCAAGGGAGAGCTCTCCGGCAAAGGAGAGCACCAGTGGCCCCCCGGCGGCGGAGACTACGACTACGCCGCCAAGGGACCCTGCTGAGGAGCCGGCTCGCGCAGGTAATTCCCTTGCTTCAAAACTTCCCTTGGGTTCTTCTTCTTTTGATTTTCTTTTTTGGATATTTGCTTTACTTTTCTCCCCTTTCCGGCCATCAAATCCATCTGTTGCGGAGCCGATGGAGACGGAGGTTGCTGGCGAAGAGAACACGCGCGGCAACACCGGCGACGCCGCTGCCACCGAGGAAGTAGCCGGCGCCGACGACCCCGCCGGCGATGAGGCCGCCAAGGCTGCCGCGGCAGCAGCTGGCGAGGGGTCCGGCGATCGCACTGACGGCCCTGAGGCCGCAGGACTGCCAGGCGCTACGCCGACCGTCGATCCCTCCGCCGCTGCCGCAGCGCCAGGCTCCGAAGAGCCCCAGCCAGGCATCTACCTGAAGGCCGGCGATGGCGTCTTCATCAACCTCCCCTGGGCGTCAATGTCCAGGGCGCCGGTCGAAGGAGAAATCTTCGATGGAGAGGTACTTGCCTCTGCTGGGCTCACGTTAGTTGACGCGCCGAGCAGCAGCAGCGGCGAGCCCTAGGAGGAGCGGCTGCTGCGGAAGCTGTTGTCGCTCTACCGCGCTCGGCAAGCCAAGCTGGAGTCCCGCGAAGCGCTTGCCGCGAAGGCGGGAGCCGACATCGAGAAACGCGTGGAGGAGCCCCGGGGTCTCAACCAGGCAGCTCTCCGGCCCCTGGCAGAGGAGCGGGAGCAACTTGCCGAGGAGCAGCAGGCCTTCTTCCTCGAGAAGGCTGAAGTCGAAGAACAGCAGCGGCTTGCCGCTGAGAAGCTGTCCGCGCGGGAGGGCGAGCTGGCGCAGCAGAAGGTCAATCTTGACAGCCACGAGGAGGACCTTACCGCGCGCGAGCGATCACTTGGCGGAGCTCTCAAGCAAGCAGAGGACGCTGCCGCAGCTGCCGAGGCCGCCAAGAAGGAGTTGGAGACGAAGGTGGCGTAGCTGGAGGCCGATCTCAGGGCGAGAGGCAAAGAGCTTGCCGCGCTCAAGCATGAGCGGGAGAAGGACGCCCACAGCCACTCGGAGCTACAGGTTCGCCTCGCCGAGAAGGGCAAGGAGCTCAGCGCCGCCAAGGACTCCAACGCTGATCTTGAGTTGAAGCTGACCACTTTGACCAAGACGCTGGACGGCGCCAGGGAGCGGGAGGCGGCCTTGAAGGAGGAGATCAAGGCTGAGATGGCGCTGCTGGCGAGTGCTGCTGCCGTCCAGAACACTTTCCGGGAGACCGTCAAGCACTGGACGGAGGGTCTCGTGAATACTGCCGCGGATATTGACAGGGACCTGGCGCAGCTGGGGATGGAGGATCTCGGGTATCCCTCCGATAAGAGCCTCCATCCCAGCGCCAAGCTCATCCTGTTCTTCAAAGGCGTGGCGACGGCCCTCCAGCGACTCCGAGAGAGGATCCCAAAGCAGCTGGCCGACGAGTCGCGCAAGCTCTGCGCGGGAGCTCTTCAAAAGGTGTTGGTGAAGGTGGCCTTCCGCAACCCGGGCCTCAACCTCACCAACGTCCTCAAGTCCCTGCCGCCGGATGCCGATCTGGAGGCGCTCAAGGCCCTTGTCGCACCCATTGTGGACAAGGTGAGCGGGATCAAGAGGGTTGAGGGCGGTCGCGTAGACTAGGCCGCCCGTTTTCTTCTTTTCTTGTCGCTGCTGATCATGTTTATGAGAACAATCTGTTAGAGCTGCAACAAGCTATCTTGTAATATGACTCTATTTTGGGTAGTGATTGCAATGTTATTTCTTTTACTTGATTCCTTCCTTTGTATGTTTCTGCCCTACGCTTTTAGGGAACTTGCCGGCGCAGGCACCTTAGCCGCGAGCGCTGAGTGCGGGACGTCAGCAGCCTGCTGGCGGTGCCGTTACCGACAAGAAACCTTGTCGCAACTAGTCGCAGCTCACTTAAGTTGTTGAGTGAACTCGAAACAAAGTTCTTGAGCGGACTCGAAACAAAGTTGTTGAGCGGGCTCGAAACAAAGTTAAGGGCGCAACTAGCTACGAGTTGGTTCCTCCACGCACAGGTTTTCCATACAAAGCACGGTCGTTCAAGGAAGATAACTTAAAAATTAAAAAATATGATTGCTCAAACCTTGGCGACTTAGCTTTTCTGTTGTTTGCTTCCCGGCAAGGCGAAACTTTCTTGAACGACGCCTGGTCCATACCACTATCTACTCCTCCCCCCCCCCCGGCAAACTTGTGGGCGAGGGAACCTTCCTTTCCTTGAGAAAAAGAAAGAAGAGAAAACAAAGATATGGAGCCTTAAGGCTCGTTATTGCTTACCGGGGGTAGGTGCTGCACAAAGTGTCAGATAACACATGCAAAATATAGAAAGCATGAAATTGACAAGATGTGCGGAGCACATTACCTTTACTTATGCACGGGGTCTGCGCCCGGCTTTGTACAAAGGATTACATGCAACAGCGGCAAGACTTGTACAAAAGGTGGTTGCCGGAACGGGTTCCGGCAACCGCGCCTTACGGGTAAAACTTACGAAGATGCTCGATGTTCCAGGAGTTGCTCACCGGAATGCCATCTTCGGTCTCAAGGCGGACAGCGCCAGGCCTAGTGACTCGTTTCACCCGGTAAGGGCCTTCCCACTTCGGCGTCAACTTGTTGGAATTCTTGGCGGACTGAACGCGCCGAAGAACAAGGTCGCCTTCCTCGAGACTTCTGGCGTTAACTTTGCGGCTATGGTAGCGGCGCAAAGCTTGCTGGTAGCGAGCAGCTCGTACAGCAGCCTGAAGACGGACTTCCTCAAGGAGCAGCGCGTCATCTTGTCGCAGCTGCTCTTGCTCAAGCTCATCATAAGCGAGCACTCGAGGTGACCCGTATACGAGTTCCGTGGGGAGAACTGCCTCTGCTCCATAGACTAGAGCGAAAGGTGTCTGTCCAGTGGCTCGATTTGGCGTCGTCCTGATCGACCAAAGAACCACCGGCAGCTCCTCGATCCAGTTTCTTCCGCACTTGTGCAGCCTGTCGAAAGTTCTGGTCTTGAGTCCATGCAGCACTTCAGCATTCGCCCTCTCCGCTTGACCGTTGCTTCTCGGGTGAGCAACAGAAGCGAAGCAGACCTTGGCGCCAAGATCTTGGACGTACTGCATGAAGGTGCGGCTCGTGAATTGCGTACCATTGTCGGTGATGATCTTGTTAGGGATCCCGAAGTGGCAAACAATCGACCTGAAGAACTTGACTGCTGACTGTGCTGTCACCTTCCTCACTGCTTCCACTTCCGGCCACTTTGTGAACTTGTCGATTGCAATGTACAAGTACTCAAAGCCCCCGACTACGTGGGGAAAGGGGCCGAGGATGTCGAGCCCCCAGACCGAAAATGGCCAGGATAAAGGGATCGTCTGGAGAGCTTGAGCTGGCTGGTGTATCTGCTTGGAATGGAACTGGCACGCTTCACACTTGGTTACTTGTGCAGTTGCATCCTGGAGGGCTGTTGGCCAAAAGAAACCTTGTCGGAATGCTTTGCCAGCAAGTGCTCTTGCGCCAATGTGGTGACCACATATGCCTCCGTGTATCTCTGCCAACAGCTTTTGTCCGTCTTCCCGATGAATACACTTCAATTTCACATCGTTGAGTCTTCTTCTGTACAGTGTGTTGTCGACAAACTGGTACATACTTGACTGCCGGGCTACTCTTTCCGCTTCTTCTTGCTCTTCGGGAATTTCTCCTGTCTGAAGGAAACAGACAATCTGCTGTGCCCATGCTGGAGCTTGTGGCTCGACAACGAGGACTAAAGGCACATCTGCTGCTGCGGGAACATCCGCTTCTACGGCGAGAGCCTGCGGCTCAGCCGGAGCTTGACGTTCCCCGGCAAGCTTGCCGGAGCAAAACTTGTCGGGAGTGTCTGCTTCAACGGAAGAAACCCTAGGGCTTGCCGGAGCAGACTGCTCCTCAGCGCTCTTGGAGTTGATCTTGGGGTCCTTCTTGGCGGCGGCTTCGGGAAGCTCTGCCGGAAAATAGTCACCATAAATCAACTTCTTCTTCTTGTTTTGTCCAGTTGATGGCGTTATGGACGGTTGAGTCAGCTTGAGCACAAAGATCCCTGGTTCCACAGGTAACTTAAGTGCGGCGCACTTCGACAGGCCATCGGCGATGTCGTTCTGAGCTCTTGGAATATGCTCCATCTGTAGGCCGTCAAAGTGCTCTTCAAGCTTTCTCACTTCATCGACGTAAGCTTCCATCAATGGACTCTGATAATTCTTGTTCACTTGGCGGACGACAAGCTGCGAGTCACCCCTGACAATGAGCTTCTTGATCCCAAGGTCTGCCGCGATCCTGAGACCGGCAAGCAAACATTCATACTCTGCGGTATTGTTCGTTGCTTGTTCCTTGGGAAAGTGCATCTGGACTACGTACTTGAGGTGCTCTCCGGTCGGTGCGACAAGCAGCACGCCAGCACCGGCGCCTTGCAGCGAGAAGGCACCATCAAAGTACATCAGCCACTCTTTGCTTGCTTCCTTGACGGGGATGCTCGTTTCTGGAATTTCTTCATCTGGTGTTGGCGTCCACTCTGCTATGAATTCTGCCAATGCTATGCTTTGGATAGTTGAAGTGCTCTCAAACTTGAGGCCAAAGCTAGACAGTTCTAGTGCCCACTCAACGATCATGCATGTTGCTTCTGGATTCTGCAGTATCCTCTTCAGCGGAAAGCGAGTGACAACTGTGATCTCATGTGCTTGAAAGTAATGGCGCAGCTTTCTCGAGGCCATGAGGAGGCCGAAAAGCAATTTCTGCACACCAGAGTACCTTGACCTAGCCCCCTGCAGAAGGGAACTGACAAAGTAAACTGGGCGCTGCACCATTCTCTTCTGTATCTCCTGCGCAGATCCATCGTTGTCGGGACCAGAGCTTGTCGGGGAAGCCCCCTGCTTGTCGCTGGATGCTCCTGCCGTGGTTGCTGGCTCATCATCTGCCTCCCTCTCTGCTACTAACGCAGCACTAACCACTTGATTGGTTGCCGCTAGATACAACAACAACTTCTCTTGTGGCTTAGGTGCGACAAGCATTGGAGTGGAGGACAGGTATCTCTTCAAGTCTTGCAGCGCAGCCTACGATTCCGGAGTCCATTTCATTGGACCTGCCTTTTTCAATATTTTGAAAAACGGCAGGGCGCGCTCAGCAGACTTAGAGATAAACCTGCTGAGAGCAGCCACGCAACCGACAAGTCTTAGTACATCCTTGACGCGCTTTGGTGCTTCAATCTGCTCAATGGCCCTGATCTTGTCGGGATTGGCTTCAATTTCCCTCTGAGACACGAAGAACCCGAGAAGCTTGCCGGAAGGGACTCCAAACACACACTTCTCGGGGTTGAGCTTGAGGCTGATCTTGCGCAGATTTGCAAAGGTCTCATCTAAATCTTGAATCAGGGTTGCCCTGTCCTTGCTCTTGACCACTATGTCATCCATGTAGGCTTCCACATTTCTGTGTATTTGTGGCTCAAAAGCGGTATGGACTACCCTTGCAAATGTTGAACCAGCATTCTTCAAACCGAAAGGCATCCGTATGAAACAGTACGTGCCACATGGAGTGATGAATGCGGTCTTTTCCTCATCCTCTTCTGACATGAAGATCTGATGGTATCCTGAGTACGCGTCAAGAAATGAAAGCAGGTCACATCCGGCCGTGGAGTCAACAATCTGGTCAATGCGCGGCAAGGGAAATGGGTCTTTGGGACAAGCTTTATTCACATCGGTGAAGTCGATACAAAGCCTCCATTTCCCGTTTGCCTTGCGCACGACTACAGGATTGGCCAGCCACGTAGGATGGAGCACTCCTCTGACAAGGCCTACTGCTTCCAACTTCTTGATTTCTTCTGCGATGAATTCTTGGCGCTCCACTGCTTGCTTCCTGACTTTCTGCTTGACGGGCCGCGCATGAGGACAGACGACAAGATGGTGCTCAATTACTTTCCTGGGAACATCGGGGATGTCAGACGGTTGCCATGCAAACACGTCGACGTTCGCCCGCGGGAAAGCAATGAGTGCGCTTTCCTATTTAGGGTCAAGAGTGGCACTGATGGTGAAGGTACCACCAGTGCCGTCCTCCTTGGCGGACACCTTCTTGGTCTCTGGCGGAGCTGCCATTGCCTTCTTACACTTGCCGGTGGAGCTCGATGGTGCGTCCTCGACGGTAGCGCAGCACTCCGAAGAGGTGCGCTTGCCGGAGTGGGCATCAGAACTCTTGCCGGACTTGGTCTTCTTCTTCCCCCCGGGAGCTTCAGCGGCAAGTGACTTGCGATCTGTTGCGGTTGTTGCTTCCCGGTAGATCTTGCCGGCGCAGATAAGGGCATCCTTCTTGTCGCCAGGGACAGAGATGACGCTTATCGGGCCTGGCATCTTGAGCATGTTGTATGCATAGTGAGAGGCTGCCATGAACTTGGCGAGTGCTGGACGGCCGAGTATCCCATTGTAAGGCAATGGAAAATCAGCAACGTCAAAAGTGACCCTCTCAGTCCTGAAGTTCAGCTCGCCGCCAAATGTCACTGGCAACGTGATCTTCCCCTTCGGCTTGCTCCTTCCCGGGTTGATTCCTTGGAATGTGCCGGTCTCTTTGAGCTCGCTGTCAGGGATCTGGAGTTTCTGGAGTACAGCGGAGGAGATCAGGTTCAAGCCGGCCCCGCCGTCAACTAGCATCTTAGTGACCTTGAGGTTGCGGATAGTTGGTGAAACCAACATCGGCAAGCACCCGACCGCAGTTGTGCGATCAGGGTGGTCCTCAATATCAAAGATGATAGGCGTGCTGGACCATTTCAGAAGCTTGCGTGACTCGACAGGTGGTTCTGCCGCATTGACTTCCCGCACCAACTGCTTGAGTTGGCGGTGTGAAGTACGCAGAGAAGCACCGCCGTCAACGCACAAGACCTCTGTGGCTTTCTGGAACTCCTGCTCACTGTTCTCGACATCCTCCATGTCTTCATCGTCGTCGTCATCTTCATCCTTGTCGCGGCCGTGGGGAGGTCTGTCTCCTTGCCGCTGCTTGGCCTTGCCGCGACGTCCTCCCCGGCCGGCGCGCTTGTGGCCGGATCCTCCGGTACCTCCTTGGGCCTTCTCCTTGCCGCGTCGCTCGTATTCAGCCTTTTGCTGCTCAACAAGCTGCTCGACCCTCTTGCAGTTCTGGAGGTCATGGCCCTTGGTGCGGTGGATCTTGCAGTACTGCTTGTCGGTGCCGTCCTGCTTGTCGGCGGCCGCCACAGCCTGGCAATTGGTGCATGCGGCAATCTCCTTGCCGGAGCTACCAACTTTGGCTTTCTTGGCGCCACCTTCGTTGCCGGACTGCTCAACGACTAGCACATCTTTGCCTTTCTTTTTCCTGTTGTTCCGCCGTCGGTTTTTCTTTGCCGGGGCAGCATCCTCGCTGTCAGATCCTCCTGCTCCTGTATCCTCTCCGGGGAGTTTCCTCCCTTCCTCAGCACGTGCACACTTGTCGGCCAGGGCATACAGCTCGCTGACGTCCCTGATCTTGCACATCGCCATCTCCTCCCGCATCCTGCGGTTACGCACGTTCTGATGGAACGTGCTGATGACCGCGGTAGGGTGGACATCTGGGATGTTGTGCTGTACACGGCTGAATCTCTGAATGTACTTGCGCAGGGGCTCTCCTTCCTTCTGGGCGAGCAGATGAAGGTCGCTCTCTTGGCCATGAGGTTTGTGGCCGCCTGTAATGGCGCCAACAAATTGATGGCATAGGTCGGCCCAAGAGGATATGGAGTTATCCGGCAAGTGCATGAGCCAGGATCTGACGTTGGGTTTGAGCACCAGCGGGAAGTAGTTGGCAAGGATCTTGTCGTCCCGCCCCCCGGCAACCTGCACCGCGATGGTGTAGATGCTGAGGAACTTCGACGGATGCGTCTTGCCGTCGTACTTCTCTGGTACGTCTGGCTTGAAATTCTTCATGCTGGGCCACTGGACTTGCCGCAGCTCACGAGTAAACGCAGGGCAACCTACCACGTACGGCAAGTCGCCTGGTTGCCCTGGCGCATGCATGTCGACAGTGGGCCCAGCGCGCTGGTCGGATTGACGCCGCGCTTCTCTTCGGCGCTCGATGCGAGTACGAGCGTCTTCTTGCTGTCGTTCGTGAAGAACTTGGCACTGATCGCGACGAGCCCACGGATCTGACGATGCGGTGGAGTCGCTGTCGAGGTGGATCCGGCGAGTCGGCGATCTTGGCCTTCGGGGCGGAGAGTGCACAGTGGTTGCACCCCCACCGGTCTTGTCGCCACCGGCTTGCGCCTGGCTGACTTGCCGCGGCTGCGATGTGCTTGGCTGCCGAGGAGTGTCGCCGTTGGCGAAGGCGATGAGACTCTGAATGGTGGCCCTCCAGTCGTCGATCTTGTCTGCCGTTGGAGGGTAGTCTAGGAGCAGTTGAGCTCGTGCCAAAGCTTCTGCTGGAGTGGCAGGTAGCGGTGGCGAACGGTGTGAGGAGCGGGATATGCTCGGACTTCTAACTATGTTAGAAGGAGCAGTATCCTGTCCGGGCGACCATGCCTTGCTCGTGCCGGCACGTTGGCGTGCATGCTGGTCTTGAGCATCCCGAGATCCACCAGCTCGATCTTGGTCCAGCAAACGTATGGTACCGTGAGTACCATGACGCTGCCGGTCCCGCGCCTCCTGAGATGGGCGCGGTGCATGTACGGACGCCGAGGTCTTGGAGTGCGCCCGGTCGTTGTGGGAGTCGACTACGCCGCCGATGGGCAGCGCAGCTTTGTCCTTGGACTTGGCGGCACCGTGAGCTACCTCGTCGACGCCCGTTCTTCCGCCGGCGTCTACCCCACCAACTGTTTGCTCCGGCGGTGGTGGGATCGACGCGGACGGAGCAGCCGCCTCCGAATCCTTCTTCTTCGGCGGCATGTCGATGAAGATGATGAAGATCTAGCTCGTGTGAACGCTGGATCAGGTTCACACAACCTCGACGCACCCCTACCTGGCGCGCCAAAGATGTCGGGGAAACTGATCCACGAACACCTATGGGACCGGCGGGCCGGGTCCCTTTCGATTTGGCGGGGGCGGAGATCGCACGAAGAGCAGATCGAGGCGAAGCACATGAGCAGTTTACCCAGGTTCGGGCCGCACGGATGCGTAAAACCCTACTCCTGCTTTGTGGTTTGTATTGAGTTCTTGGCTCGGGAGTGCTGAGTGCTACAGTACACACCAGCAGCTAACGAGACCGAGCGTGAGAGTTCTTCTGCTTCGAACCCCCCTCTACGTTGCGCATGGGCCTCCTTTTATATGCTCAAGGGGTCACCGACAGGTAGCAACGTAGACAAGGGTAAAAATGGAAAGGTGTTGTAGTTGGTACAACTACCTGTACAGTGTATCATACGTAACCCTGACGGCAGGGGACAAGGGCATTAAATGCCCGTCTGTGTCACCCGAACAGTGCAAAAAGGGGGCCGTCAGGGACGCCACCGTTCGCCACGGCGGCAAACTTGTCAGCGCCGCTTGCCACCGCTCACCGCTGGCTGCACAGCCTCCCGCCACGTACGCCGGAAGGGTCCCAGAGCGACACGTTGGTGGATGCGCTGGAGCGCTGGTACAGGGTGGTAGCTTGCCGCGGCAAGCGCCTTGCCGCGGTCGTTGTCTTGTCGCGTCCGGGAGCTTGTCGCTCACCGGGCCTTGCCAGGACGCGTGGCGCGTCATGGCAAGTTCCTCTAGATGCCTTGGTTGGCCTTCCCGGCAAGCTCCTCTCGCCGGGGTCTTGTGCCTTGAGTGGCCTTCCCGGCAAGCTCCTCTTGCCGGGACCTTGTCTCCTTGGCTTGAATACTTTGTTCTTGAATGGCTCCAAAGGAACCACGGAGGACCTTGGCGGTCACCCGGCAAGCCTTGCCGCGGGGTGCTGCGACTGCTCGTGCACAAGTTCAGGATACTAGGGTACCCCTACTCTAGTACACCGACAGGAGGCTGCTCACGCCACCCTTGGCGCGATTTCCTGCCGTCCCAGCATCCTCTACCACGGCCGTAGCCGCGGTTGTCGCGCTCAGGGCGCTGCCCGACGCGCCCGCCGCGCATCGCCCTGAGCTCCTGGCAGTTGTTGGTGTTCTGGCTGTGGACGTTGTGGAAGACGCAGTACAGACGGTTGTCTCTGGGGGGGGGTCGTCGTAGCCGCAGCCACGCTTCACTTCTGGCTCTGCAGCCAGCACGGTGGGTCCCTTGCGCTTTGCTTCTTTGGCCTTGGTCTTCTTGTCGTCAGCCTCCGCTTCAGGCAGCTCCTGGAGGGAGAGGTGTCCTTCCTCCGCCCTAGCTCACTTTCTCGCGAGCTTGAACATCTCGAGGGCTGTGCACAGGTCCTCGTGGATGGCGATCTCCTCCCTCATCCTGACGTCGTGGACACCATCGGAGAACGCCGAGATGATGGCCTCGTCCGAGACCATGGGGATCCAGAGGCGCGTGGTGTTGAAACGTTGGATTTACTTTTGCAGGGTCTCTCACGGCTGCTGCTTCACGCAGCGCAGATCCGCGGCTGCTAGGGTTCGGTCGTGGGTGCCCTGGAAGTTGGCGACAGAACGCTCACGAAGCTCCTCCCAGGAGGATATGGATCCCACGGGGAGGTTCAGGAGCCAGGAGCGTGCGCCATCCTTAAGAGCCATGGGGACCAGTTCGCCATGACCTACTCGATGCTCAGCTCGTAGAGCTGGAGGAACTCCGTGGGGTCGGTGGTGCCATCGTAGCGCGGAGGCAGATCCGGCTTGAACTTGCAGGGCCAGACGAGGTGCCGTAGCTCGGGAGCTAAGGCGCGACATCCAGCCACGCTCATGATTGCAGGTGCCCCCTGCGCCTGCGGTGCTGGTTCTTGGGGCGCTGGCGCCACCACCTCCTGTGGTACGCGGTCTTGGTGCTGCGGGACAGGGGGCCCATGAGCTCCTGCCTGGGGATGCGAGATCACCTGGCAGCTCTCCTCGTCGCGCGCATGGGCCCTGCGGGGCGGCTCACGCCGCGGAGCCTCGCGCCTGGCCTCCTGGCCGGCGCCGTAGAGTGGAGGTGGAGCCGGGACACCGTGGCCCTCGTTCCCCACCATGGGCGACGGGGGATGGGAGGAGTGGGTTGGTGCAGGTGCCTCCCGGTGGCATTGATGAGCTCGGTGATGCAGTGGAGCCACTTGTCGTAAAGGTCGTCCACCGGGCGGTAGCGCAACAGCTCCCGCGCCATCAATAGCGCAGGCTGCTGGTAGACCGGTCCGCGGCGGACCAGCGAGGACGACGCCGCGGCCGGTGAAGGTGACGGCGTAGCCGTGCGGCCATCGCGCCACACGAACAGCGGCAGCGACAAGTCCTGCTCGTGGACGGCCGGGTCAGTGGCGGCGTTGGCAACCGGCGAGTTGGGGCGGAGTGGTGCACCGTTGCCCGCGGGCGCCGTCTGAGCGACATTCGCGGCATGGCGGGCGGCGCGTGCTCGGCGTCCACCATGGCAGTGGAGCGAAGTCGACGACGAGAGCGGGACAAGGTCGTCGGAGAGGCGAGATCTCGACACACCCCCTACCTGGCGCGCCAAATGTCTGATTACGGGCTCCGCAAACCCAAGAAGTTCGAACACAGGGGCGTGAACGAAGATCTCTCCCACTCACGTCTACCTAGCGTCTCGCCCTCGTCCAGTGAAGAGATTCAAGCGAACAACAAGTAAAGCACACAAGAGTTTACCCAGGTCCGGGCCACCTTGCGGTGTAAAACCCTACTTCCTGCTTTGGTGGATTGGCCTCGGGAGGGCTTGAATATGGATGAATACAGTGGTTCCTGAGCTCAGGAGGAGAGCTCGGGAGGGTCAGGAGGCAAGGGTTCTTGCTCCTTTGTGCGAGGGCCGAGTTTCTGGATCTGATTGACTTGTCCCTCATAGTGGGGGTCCTAGCTACTTATATAGGCGGCCAGGGTCCTCTTCCTCGAAATGTTTAGGCGGGAAGGGATCCCACAACGGCCATTTTGAGCGAGAACACAAGGACGTTCTTGTCCTGACAAAAGCGGTCTTCGCCTACAAAAGGAGCAGGCGGTGACGCGGTGGTGGGCTCGGTGGTGACATCCTTCCTGCTGTCCTTGCGGTCTTCGGTCTTGTTGCACCAAAGGGGAAACCTTTGTCCCGCTCCTCGAGAACCTGCGCCTGCGCTATCTCTTTGCACCGAAATGGCAACTGCGCAACTGGCACGCGTTGGCACCCGCTGGCACGGTGCGTCACTGCTTGCGTCACTGCCTCCTCCTGAGGCAGGCTCGGCCTTGGATTCTCCCCCCTCCGGAGCTACCTAGCCGAGGCCACTCCCGAGGGGATCTTGATGTTGTTCTCCTCGCGAGGGTCTTGGGCAGCTGGTCGATCAGCTGGGCCGTACCAGGCCGTGATAGGAGCGCGTCGTGGCCCACAGACAGGCAAGTCTGGGTACCCTGATTCCGAGGACGCCGACAGAAGGTGGTGGACGGGCAACACGCGGAGTGCGGGGGCGCCATGATTAGCAAGCTCCCGAATGCGATTTGGCCAAAAGGGTCGTTCATAGAGACGAACAAGGTCTGGCAGAGGAGTGGTTTTATATCACCGAACCCCGCGCGCCAAATGGGTGGCAAAACCTACTTTTAGATCTGGACCCCTAGAGAGGTTGACCTCCTGGACCAAAAAGGGTCTGGACTGGGGGTCTCAAGTTGGGGTGAAGACACTCTAGAGCCGTGTGTCTGGCGTAATTTCCAAGGGCCACCAGCTCCCGTCCGTCGTCTAGGTAATGCTGGCCCGACTTTTCCTTCCTTGCCAAAGCTGAGACTCCTCCCTATGGGAGTTCGATCCGGCAGGAGATAAGCCTTTGAAGCATCTCATTGGCTTTACGCACAAAGAGATCTGGAAGCATCTCTTCAAGAGCCAGAAGGAGTGGCCGGAAGAAACCGAGGATGCGGGCTATAGTACCGCGCTCTCTACCCAAGAGGTAATAGAAAATTTCGCCGAACATATATCCCTTTCCTATTTAATGATAATAGGAATTGGAGTTTTTGCATGATATACAGGGCTGGACGAAGAAGGCGACCCCGATAAAGTGTCCGACGCCTTTGCCCGAAGACCCTGAATCTCCCCGACTGACAGCGATCCTAGTCCCGGTGACATACAAGGCGCCGGTCAAGAAGCCCAAGAAGAAGAGCAAGGGGGCCAGAGACAGCCCTCGCCCGGCGGACGAGAAGTCCGAGAAGATCAACATCCTCTCCTCCGAAGAGGAGGAAGATGACGAGGAAGAAGAAGACGAGGAGCCCCCGCGCAAGGCAGGGGGCGAAGAGGGGGGGTCGCCGCTAACGCGAGCACGGCCGCACCCCGGAGGAGGCTACACCTCTCTACTCGTTCAGACTCATCATCCGAACAGAGTTTTGTGGTGAAGCCGAGGGAGAAGCCCCTGGCTGAAACGTAAGTTTGTCCGGATACATTAATTGATGCACATTTGTTTGTTTAGCATTTCGATGCTCACTTAGTATTTCTCACCTGATAATCTGCAGCCCTCCCCGAGGACACCCCGACACCTCCTTATCGGAGGGGAACTCTCTAGCGCCTAGAGAGACGGAGAGTGACCCGCCGGTCCGAGCTCCATCGCCCATGATCGGAGGGGACACCGAAGTGTCTTCCCAGCAGGTGTCCTTCACTCAAGGAGATGAGGGCGGGGCAGGTGATGGGGCGACCGAGGGTAATACCTCGACTGCCGCTGACCATGGGGAAACAGTCCCCATGGAGACCGAAGACGAGGGGGCCCAAACAATCTGGGGCCCTCCCGAATATTGACCCGGAGTCTAGTGCGGCTCCGGGGTCCGAAGACCAGACCCCACCAGGCGGGGGAGGATACAACGGCACCCGGAGTCAATCCGGAGGCGCTGGACCCTATGGAGGGAGCACTGCACTTAGCACTGCAAAGTGCTTCCGTCGTTGAGGAGCACCACACCGTGATGGGTGCGGTAATGAAGAAGATTCAGTCCGTCAAAGGCGGACTGAATGAAGCCTTCAACAGCCTGTTAACAGGCTTTGGGGTAAGCAATGTAATGTTCTTTATGGAACTTTTATTTATTTTATATGCACATACATAGCCAGTAGCTCGTGATGCTTTGTGTGATTCTGAACAGAATCAGACGAAGTATCCATAGTATAGCATATTATAGAGCTGAACTGTATGCCTTTGTATTTGAACAAGCTTCACTAGTTGCGGCAACTGCATGAGATGCAGAAGTTGCCAAACTAAATCGGAAGCTTTTGTTGGCTAACATGGACCTCGACCGCGTCAACCAGCGTTTAGATGAAATGCAAGGTATGCGGATTTAAAAAAATTAAGATGTCAAGATGACTAATGATATTAATTGAGTATGGGTATAAAATCTTTTGCGATATTCTGTATTACACAATTGGCGCCACTGAGCTCGAGGCCCTCAAGGACGAGCTCGTGAAGGCGAAGAAGGGGGCCGAGGCGAGCAAGGCGACCGCTAACAAAGCGGTTGCCGAACTGGAGGCCGAAAAGGCCGCGTGCAAGAAGCACCATGCTCGGGTGTCCGAAGTCAAGATTGAGCTCACGGATGCCATTCGCAAGTGCGAGGCATTGGAAAAGAAGGCTTCGGAACAAGCTTCCAAGCTTGCGGAGGCAGTTAATGCTGCCCAGGATGCGCGAGGCGAGTCCCGAAGCGCCTGCGAAGAAATCAGACAGGCACGACAGATAGCATCTGGTAAGACCTTTCTTTTATAGAGTATCTTCGGAGGGCAGAAGTATCTTGGGCTAACATGATTATGGAATTCTCCAGGCGTGTTTGATGATCTTCTGAGCAGCAGTGCTGATGCTGCCCAATACTTCCGAGCCTAGGAGGGGAACGACACGGAGAAGTTGTTTTGGTCGCAGTTCTATGCGCCAAAACATCTGGTGCCCCTCAACGACCAGATGAAGCAGCTGGTTGAGCTGCATAATATGGCGGGTTCGTCCATGAAGGACTTGATAGTCCGGCTATGGCCCGCTGATCCAATCCCAAGTAGCTACTTCGGATTGGTGAAGCGGCTCATCGAGGCGAGTCCGCGGGTCGACGCATTGACGCATTCGGCCTGCATAGAGGGTGCTCAGATGGCCTTCACTCGTGTAGCACTGGGCGAAGATGAGGGCGGAGCATATAGCTACTGCTGGCCCACCCGCAGGCAAGGAGCACCGCAAGATTTAGAAATACTTCGAGGACGTCATAGAAGGCGCCCGCCTTGTAGAAGTCCAGTGCTCGAAGGATATTATCTACGAGCAATCGTATCCGGTTGTAAAGACTTTAATCTTATGAACCGATGTATATAACCTTTGTGCTATTATGAATGTGAGCGGCTTTTACCTCCTGTCTGGCTGTTTATATAATTCTGAAAGTTTCTAGTCGTCGGCTTCAGTCGCCACGTACATAGTACTAGGGTGTTCGGTCATATGCATATACACTCTTTATCCAACGTTTTGGTCCGTGTAGGAGGTGTATGCGGGGCGAACCAGGCAATCAGACTATGCGGCGTTATTGCTTTCACTTAGCCATAGGAGTTTGATGGGTGGGGCTAGGTACTAGCCCCTGGTGCGGATATGATAGTCCCAAATTATGGTATACAATTGCACCCGACTGGGCGAAAAAAAACCAACCCTTTGTATAACACGGGGTGGATCTCTATCGATCATAGTACAAAACTAAGTCACCGGATTGCGGACCAGGTTCTCACATATCATGACGGTTAGTTTTCGGCTTTCTCTACTGAGGTACTTGACCGGACGAGCCAGTACAATCGCAGTAGTTCTCCCTTTACACCCTAGCCGAACAATCGGGAACGTAGGGGTAAACACAAGAGTCGGGCAACCCAGCTATTGACCCAAGACAAGATTCAAAACTAATGCATATAAAGCATATATCCAGGACGCCGAGCACTCCCTATAGGTGTTCAGACTTTTCAACATATACCGGTGCTGCATACAGCCCCTGGTAATGGACCCTATTGTCAAGGCACATGTGGCAATTTGACATGGGGATAGAACATTTATGGTGATTGAATAATACTCCGAACATAATGTGAATCAAGCTGCTCTATTAATATCCCTTTATAGTACGGCGAGCCGTAAGCTTACACATAATGCCGATGACTTTCTTGGACATTTTACATGCCAGAAAGGTGTAAAACAAGAAAGAGAAAAAAGGTTTACGCAGGGTCTTAATCTAAAAAGAAACCTTATCGCGGGTCCCTGCTGCACGTCTGCGCCGTTTCCTCCTCTGTAATGGGTCCTTGAAGGGGGGAGTCTGATGGCCATCTGTAAAAAAACCTGGAAAAGAAAAGAGATCCAATGTGGCCATAAACAAGACTGGTTCGTTTAGTGAACCTTAAAAGATAATTTTAGAGTCCGAATAGGGTCGAGCCGAACTATGGACTGTTTGTATGAAGTGTGCCCCCAGCGCCGCCCAAGGGATTTTGAGGGCATAGTTATGTACACGAGGCACGTATGCTATCACCTTATGGGCAGTAGGTGGGGCCGTAGATGCTAATCTAGCTCAGGTTCATCTGAGCTGCCGCACTGAGGCATATGCCGGACACGTTTAACTGTGTCTGCGGTTTTAGAGACCGATAAGTTGTCCGGCTTGAATAGGCCGTTTTGGACTTCGGCTGCTAAGGCCGCAGTGTCCTCCTCTGTGCGGAGAGAGCGCTCCATATTTCCATTGACCGTGATGACGCCACGTGGTACATGTATTTTAAGCTTTAGATAGGCATAATGCGGGACTGCATTAAAGCGGGCGAAGGCTGTTCTTCCGAGTAGTGCATGGTAGCCACTTCGGAACGGAGCTATGTCGAAGATTAGCTCTTCGCTTCGAAAGTTATCGGGAGAGCCGAATACAACCTCCAACGTTAAAGAGCCCGTGCAGCGGGCTTCCACGCCCGGTATCACTCCTTTAAAGGTCGTGCTGCTTGGCTTGATTCTTGACGGGTCAATCCCCATCTTGCGGACAGTGTCCTGATATATCAGATTAAGACTGTTGCCTCCATCCATAAGGACTTGAGTGAGATGGTATCCATCGATTATTGGGTCGAGCACTAGGGCAGCCGAACCCCCATGACGTATGCTAGTCGGATGATCCCTGCGATCAAAAGTGATCGGACAGGCCGACCATGGGTTGAATTTGGGGGCAACAGGTTCAACGACGTAGACATCTCGGAGTGCGCGCTTGCGCTCCCTCTTTGCGATACGAGTGGCATATATCATGTTCACTGTTTTGATCTCCGATGGAAATTTCTTCTGTCCCCCTGCGTTCGGCTGGCGAGGTTCGTCCTCATCTTCGCTCTGAGGTCCCTTTCCCTTGTGTTCAGCGTTGAGTTTGCCAGCCTGCTTGAAGACCCAACAATTATGGTTGGTATGGTTTGTAGGTTTATCTGGGGTGCCATGGATCTGGCAGGGCATATCTAATATTTTGTCCAGATTGGATGGACCATCTTTGTTGCCTTTGAATGGCTTCTTCCGTTGACCGGGTCTGGAGCCGCTTAATCCGGCGTTTACCGTTGTATCATCTAGGCTTCCAGCATTATTTCGACGTTTGTGTTTATTACTTCGCGGCTTTCCATTGCCGTCCCTGACTTCGGATGTTCCAGGGTCGCTGGTGCTACTATGAGCTAACCAGCTGTCCTCGCCCGTGCAAAATCGGGTCATGAGTGTAGTTAGGGCAGCCATTGTCCTCGGCTAGCTCCCTGGGTTGTTGAATTATGTAACTTAGGTCGTCAGCATCTGGGGGGCGGACATGGATCCCTTGAAAATTAGCCCGAAAAGCATCCTCAAGTTCTTCCCAGCTCCCAATGGAATTCTCTAGGAGGCTGTTTAGCCAGTGCCTAGCCGGTCCTTTCAGCTTGAGGGGTAGTTATTTTATGGCATGGAGGTCATCTCCGCGAGCCATGTGGATGTGAAGAATAAAGTCTTATATCCAGCCGGCAGGATCCGTCGTTCCATCGTACGCCTTGATGTTTATGGGTTTGAACCCTTCTGGAAAGTCGTGATCCAGCACCTCATCGATGAAGCACAGAGGGTGTACGGTACCCATGTATTTCGCTATGTCATGGCGTATGTCCGATGGTTGTGATGTTCGGTATTGACCCCAACTGGTATATGACCGGCATTATTGGCTTGGTAGCCGCCATCTCATGCGAGAGCACGGTCCCTGGATCCATAGATGGATCTGGTCTTGCCAGCCTTTTTGTTCAGGTCCTCATGTAAATCATGTTTCTGGGCCTGAGCCGCATCTTCCATTCTGTTACGGGGTGGGGGTGCGGGCTTGTGCACGCGGTTGCTAGCCACTCTGTCCCGTCCACAAGGTGGTCGGTCCGGCTTATCGGCAGTGTTATTCTTCGGCGGTATAGGCGCAGTGGCCTCGTCGTCGAATTTGGGCAACAGTTTATGCTTGGGATAGTCTTTGGTTTGGCGATTATAGCCATATTTCTGTTCAGCGTCTAGCACTTCATTCCATCTATCATTGAGCATGTCCCGTGCGGCTCGAAGCCGTCTCTGCTACTTTTTCAGGCTCCTCGCGGTGGCAATAAGCCTTCGATGGAAGCGCTTTTGTTCCAAGGGCTCCACTAGGACGATGTATTCGTTGTCGCCCAGGCTAACATCCTCTTCAGAGATTACTGTCTTCGGCATCGCTGTCATCGGACCGCGGTTTCGGACTATGTTCGCCGTCCTCTCGCTCCTCCTGCTCTATCGCTGGGTCTACGGGGTCTTCGGCTTGTTCCGAACTGTCACTGCCATTAGTGCCAGTGTTGCTATCTTTTCCTTTGCGGGATTTAGTTCGGCACTTCGGGCGCCGTCGTTTGGGAGGTTCTTCGACGGGCTTGTCCTCTGTGGGATCGTTTTCACCGTCGCCCTCCTTCTCCTTAGGAGTATCCACCATATATACATCGTATGAAGATGTAGCTGTCCAGCGCCCGGTTACGGGCCGGTTTTGGTCCATCCCTTCAAAGTCTTCGGAAGCGTAATCAAGTAGATCAGTTAGATCTTCGACCATGGCTACCAAGTGGGTGGTGGGTGGGGAGCGAAATTCTCCATCATTAGCCTCTAGTTTGAACCGGATATAATTCGGTTGTGAGTTCCCAACTAAGGAGAGATATTTTAACGATTCCAGCACATTGCCAAAGGGAGAGTGTCGGAAGATATCTACAACACTGAATTGGCGATAGACGCCTGATCGAGCTTGAAGGGCGCAGATGCGCATGGTTCGGAACTTGCGGCCGGAGACGAGTTCGGGGTTTCGGTAACACAGATCCCGCTCAGAGTTGGGTCCGTGTGCAGCTCCAGTGCCGTAGAGTCCGCGGCTTCCGCGGCGGGGTTGAGCTTCCCGTCTTCGGTCGACGTGATCTATTCCGGATATAAGGCCAGAACGGTTACAAGCGCTATATCCTGGTCCGATGACAGAGTTAGGTCATGTTCATCGTGGTGGCAGGGAGAGATCGTCGTGGGCTCGAATCCGTCGAAGATCAAGTCTCCGCGGATATCAGCAACGTATTTCAAGCTCCCGAATCTGAATTGATGGCCAGGGGCATAGCTCTCGACCTGCTCAAGGTGGCCTTCTGTGTTGGCACGGAGCATGAAGCTGCCGAACACAAAAAGCTGGCTAGGAGGGAAAATTCCCTCGGTGTTTCCGTCGTGGTTGATGATGCAATCCATCAGTCCTTTGGTCGATAACATAGTGGAACTCTCAATGAAAGCACCAATGTCGGTGTCAAAACCGACGGATCTCGGGTAGGGGGTCCCGAACTATGCATCTGAGGATTGAAGGTAACAGGAGGCCGGGGACACGATGTTTACCCAGGTTCAGGCCCTCTCGAGCGAGGTAATATCCTACTTCCTGCTATATTAATATGGATGAATATGATTACAAGAGTTGATCTACCTCTAGATCGTATTGGCTAAACCTTAAAGTCTAGCCTATGAGGATTTGTGTTTCTCTATTAGCCTCTACAAACTGAACCCTCCAGTTTATATATGCACCGGAGGGCCCTCTAGGGTTTGTACATAACCATCTTGCAGAGGAAGGAAAGATCACACTCGAACCTAAAACCTGCCTTTATACGAGTACGGTAGTCCTATCCGGATACGAGAGACGATCTTCAACAATGATCTTCACGGCCCACCAGTCCAGCCCACCACGAGCTATCCGGCCACATGAGGACTCCTCAATCCAGGACTCCCTCAGGGTTCCTTGGGAATCCCCAAGCTTTGGGTCTTATCACTCCTTATTCTCCTCATATAGATATCTCTCCCAAAACTTGAAAACTTCAGTCACACAAAACTTAACAAAACCTTCGTGAGATGCATTAGTAAAATAAATCCAACCCTTACTTGTAGGTATTGTTGTGAACTAATTCTTGTTTTATATTGATGTAATATATACTGTATTCCAACTTTTACATGGTTCATACCCCATGATACTACCCATAGATGCATCAAAATAAGCAAACAACACAAGAAAACAGAATATGTCTTAAACATTGTACTCTGTAAAGATGCGAATTGATATAAAACATATGCATCTCTGAAAGTTCTGAAAAATTAGGACAACATGGGAAATTTGTAGGTTAGAGTTCTATGAATTTCAAGAATTTATCATGTTCCAGTAATCAGAAAGAATTCAAATACTGGGCGCAAAAGTTTTGGTTTTTCAGCAAAACCAATCTACTATCTTCCAAATCGTCCCAAAGGTCTTACTTGGCACAAACACTAATTTAAAACATGAAAACTCATCTAACCAGAGGCTAGATGGTATATTTATTCAAGAATAGCAAGAAAAATGTAAAAACCAAAATAAAATTGGGTTGCCTCCCAACAAGCGCTATTGTTTAACGCCCTTAGCTAGGCATGAGGATTTCAATGATGCTCACATGAAAGTAAAGAACTGAAACACAAAGGGAGCATCATGAATTGCATGACAAGCACATTTAAGTCTAACCCACTTCCTGTGCATAGGGATTTTGTGAGCAAACATTTTATGGGAACATGAATCAACTAGCATAGGAAGGCAAAACATGCACGACTTCAAAATTTTCAACACATAGAGAAGAAACGTGATATTGTTTGGCTAGAAGCATATGTTCCTCTCTCATAATAATTTTCAGTAGCATCATGAATGAATTCAACAATATAACCATCACATAAAGCATTCTTTTCATGATCCATAAGCATAGAAATTTTATTACTCTCCACATAAGCAAATTTATTCTCATTCATAGAAGTGGGAGCATCAAATGAAACTTAAATACTATAAATTGTATCCACATTCAAAGAGTAATGTTCAGTAAAAGGATATTCAAAATTATGACAATAATTATCACTACTTTTTATAACATAAGTATCATCATAATAATCATCATAAGTAGCAAGTTTGTTCCCATCATAGTCAATTGAAACCTCTTCCGAAATAGTGGAATCATTACCAAATAAAGTCATGACCTCTCCTAATCCACTTTTACCAATATTGTGAAAAGATTCAACACCCTCCAAGATAGCGGGATCATTACCTAAAGTTGACACTTTTCCAAACCCACATTCATAAATATTGCAATCATCATAAATATGAGGCATGCTATCATCATAATAAATTTGCTCACCAAAACTTGGGAGACTAAAAATATCATCTTCATCAAACATAGCATCCCCAAGCTTATGACTTTGCATATCATTAGCATCATGGATATTCAAAGAATTCATACTAACAATATTACAATCATGCTCATCATTCAAACATTTAGTGCCAAACATTTTGTTGACTTCTTCTTCTATCACTTTGGCACAATTTTCCTTTCCATCATTTTCACGAAAGACATTAAAAAGATGAAGCATATGAGGTAACATCAATTCCAGTTTTTGTAGTTTTCTTTTATAGGCTAAACTAGTGATAAAACAAGAAACTAAAAGATTCAATAGCAAGATCTAAAGATATACCTTCACGCACTCACCTCCCCGGCAACGGTGCCAGAAAAGAGCTTGATGTCTACTACGCTACCTTCTTCTTGTAGACTCGTGTTGGGCCTCCAAGCGCAGAGTTTTGTAGGACGGTAGCAAATTTCCCTCAACTGGATGACCTAAGGTTTATCAATCCGTGGGAGACATAGGATGAAGATGGTATCTTTCAAGCAACCCTGCAACCAAATAACAAAGAGTCTCTTGTGTCCCCAACACACCCAATACAATGGTAAATTGTATAGGTGCACTATTTCGGTGAAGAGATGGTGATACAAGTGTTATATGGATGGTACATATAGGTTGTTGTAATCTGAAAATATAAAAACAGCAAGGTAACTCATGATAAAAGTGAGCACAAATGGTATTGCAATGCTTAGAAACAAGGCCTAGGGTTCATAATTTCACTAGTGCAGTTCTCTCAACAATGATAACATAATTAGATCATATAACAATCCCTCAATGTGCAACAAAGAGTCACTCCAAAGTCATTAATAGTGGAGAACAAATGAAGAGATTATTGTAGGGTACGTACGAAACCACCTCTAAGTTATTCTTTCTGATCGATCTATTGGGCTATTCCTATAAGTGTCACAAACAGCCCTAGAGTTTGTACTAAAATAACACCTTAAGACACACATCAACCAAAACCCTAATGTCACCACAAGTATCCGCGGGTTTGATTATACGATATGCATCACAATCTCAGATTCATCTATTCAAACCAACACAAAGAACTTCAAAGAGTGCCCAAAGTTTCTACCGGAGAATCAAGATGAAAACGTGTGCCAGCCCCTATGCATAAGTTCACAAGGTCACTGAACCCGCAAGTTGATCACCAAAACATACATCAAGTAGATCACGTGAATATCCCATTGTCACCACAGATAAGCACATGCAAGACATACATCAAGTGTTCTCAAATCCTTAAAGACTCAATCCGATAAGATAATTTCAAAGGGAAAACTCAATCCATTACAAGAAGGTAGAGGGGGAGAAACATCATAAGATCCAACTATAATAGCAAAGCTCGCGGTACATCAAGACCGTGCCAAATGAAGATCATGAGAGAGAGAGAGTTCAAACACATAGCTACTAGTACATACCCTCAACCCCGAGGGTGAACTACTCCCTCCTCGTCATGGAGACCGCCGGGATGATGAAGGTGGCCTTCGGTGATGATTCCCCCCTCCGGTAGGGTGCCGGAACGAGGCTAGATTGGTTTTTCGAGGACTCAGAGGGCTTGCGACAGTGGAATTCTTGATCTAGGTTTATTTCTAGGGGTTTTGGTATTTATAGGAAATTTTGGCGTCGAGAACAAGTCAGGGGGACCCATGAGGTGCCGACAAGGACGGGGGCACGCCCTAGGGGGGGGGGGCTCCACCCTTGTGGTGGCCTCGGGACTCCTTCGGTGCACCTTCGGTACTACGTGGGCTTCTTTTGGTCCATAAAAAATGTCGTAAAGTTTCAGCTCAATTGGACTCCGTTTGATATTCCTATTCTACGACAAAATCAAGGAAAAAATAGAAACTGGCACTGGGCTCTGGGTTAATAAGTTAGTCCCAAAAATCATATAAAATAGCATATAAATGCATATAAAACACCCAAGATGGATAATATAATAGCATGAATACTTCATAAATTATAGAGACGTTGGAGACCTATCACAAAACTTTGTCAAGTTGTGAAAGTCCAGTTAAGCGTCTTGATCTATCTCTATAGATCTTGATGCCCAATATGTAAGCAGCTTCACCGAGGTCTTTCATCGAAAAATTATTATTCAAGTATCCTTTTATGCTATCCAGAAATTCTACATCATTTCCAATCAATAATATGTCATCCACATATAATATCAGAAATGCTACAGAGCTCCCACTCACTTTCTTCTAAATACAGGCTTCACCGTAAGTCTGTATAAAACCATATGCTTTGATCACCTCATCAAAGCGTACATTCCAACTCCGAGATGGTTGCACCAGTCCATAGATGGATCGCTGGAGCTTGCATACTTTGTTAGCACCTTTAGGATCGACAAAACCTTCTGGTTGCATCATATACACATCTTCTTTCAGAAATCCATTAAGGAATGCAATTTTGACATCCATTTTCCAAATTTCATAATCATAAAATGCGGCAATTGCTAAGATGATCCGGACAGACTTAAGCATCGCTACGGGTGAGAAAGTCTCATCGTAGTCAACTCCTTGAACTTGTCGAAAACCTTTCGCAACAAGACGAGCTTTGTAGACAGTGATATTACCATCAAAGTTTGTCTTTCTCTTAAAGATACATTTAGTCTCAATGGCTTGCCAATTATCGGGCAAGTCGACCAAAGTCCACACTTTGTTATCATACATGGATCCTATTTCAGATTTCATGGCCTCAAGCCATTTATCGGAATCTGGGCTCATCATAGCTTCTTCGTAGTTCGAAGGTTCGTCGTTGTCTAACAACATGACTTCCAGGACAGGGTTACCGTACCACTCTGGTGCGGTACGTGTTCTGGTCGACCTTCGAGGTTCGGTAGTAACTTGATCCGAAGTTTCATGATCATTATCATTATCTTCTTCTCTAGTTGGTGTAGGCATCACGGGAGCGGTTTTCTATGATGATCTACTTTCCAATTCAAGCGAAGGTACAATTACCTCATCAAGTTCCACTTTCCTTCCACTCACTTCTTTCGAGAGAAACTCATTCTCTAGAAATGATTCATTCTTAGCAACGAAGATCTTGCCTTCGGATTTGTGGTAGAAGGTGTACCCAACAGTTTCTTTTGGGTATCCTATGAAGACGCACTTCTCAGATTTGGGTTCGAGCTTATCAGGTTGAAGCTTTTTCACATAAGCATCGCAAACCTAAACTTTAAGAAACGATAGCTTTGGTTTCTTGCCAAACCATAGTTCATACGGTGTTGTCTCAACAGATTTAGACGGCGCCCTATTTAATGTGAATGCAGCTGTCTCTAATGCATAACCTCAAAATGATAAAGGCAAATCGATAAGAGACATCATAGAATGCACCATATCCAATAGAGTAGAGTTATGATGTTTGGACACACCATTACGCCGTGGTGTTCCAGGTGGCGTGAGCTGTGAAACTATTCCACATTGTTTCAAATGAAGACCAAACTCGTAACTCAAATATTCGCCTCCACGATCATATCGTAGAAACTTTCTTTTCTTATTACAATGATTCTCTACTTCACTCTGAAATTATTTGAACTTTTCAAATGTTTCATACTTGTGTTTCATCAAGTAGATATACCCATATCGTCTCAAATCATCTATGAAGGTGAGAAAATAACGATACCCGCTGCGTGCTTCAACACTTACCGGACCGCATACATCGGTATGTATAATTTCCAATAAGTCATTAGCTCGCTCCATTGTTCCGGAGAACGGAGTTTTAGTCATCTTGCCGATGAGGCATGGTTTGCAAGTATCAAAAGATTAATAATCAAGTGATTCCAAAAGTCCATCAGCATGGAGTTTCTTCATGTGTTTTACACCAATATGACCTAAACGACAGTGCCACAAGTATGTTGCACTATCATTATCAACTCTGCATCTTTTGGCATCAATGTTATGAATATGTGTATCACTACAATCAAGATTCAACAAGAATAGACCATTCCTCAAGGGTGCATGACCATAAAAGATAGTACTCATATAAATAGAACAACCATTATTCTCTGACTTAAATGAATAACTGTTTCGCATGAAACAAGATCCATATATAATTTTCATGCTCAACGCAGGTACCAAATAACAATTATTTAGGTCTAAAACTAATCATGAAGGTAGATGTAGAGGTAGCGTGCCGACGGCGACCACAACAACCTTGGAACCATTCCCGACGCGCATCATCACCTCATCCTTGGACAATCTTCGTATAATGCACAGCTCCTGTTTCGAGTTACAAATATGAGCAACCCAACCAGTATCAAATACCCAGGCACTGCTATGAGCATTAGTAAGGAACACGTCAATGACATGTATATCAAATATACCTTTGTTCACTTTGCCATCCTTCTTATCCTCCAAATACTTGGGGCAGTTCCGTTGCCAGTGACCACTGCCTTTGTAGTAGAAGCACTCAGTTTCAGACTTAGGACTAGCTTTGGGTTTCTTCATGGGTGCGGCAACCAGTTTGTCGTTCTTCTTGAAGTTCCCCTTCTTTCCCTTGCCCCTTTTCCTGAAACTAGTGGTCTTGTTAACCATCAACACTTGATGCTCCTTCTTGATTTCTACCTCCGCTAATTTCAGCATCGCGAAGAGCTCGGGAATAGATTTCTCCATCCCTTGCATATTATAGTTCATCATGAAGCCTTTGTAGCTTGGTGGCAGCGATTGAATAACTCTGTCAAAAACACTCTCAGGTGGAAGTGAGACCGAACTGAGTCAAGTGGTTATGATACCCAGACATTTTGAGTATGTATTCACTGACAGAACTATTTTCCTCCATCTTACAGCTATAGAACTTGTTGGAGACTTCATATCACTCAACCCGGGCATTAGCTTGAAATATCAATTTCAGCTCCTGGAACATCTCATATGCTCCATGACATTCAAAACGTCTTTGAAGTCCCGGTTCTAAGCCGTAAAGCATGCCACACTGAACTATAGATTAGTCATCAGATCGAGCTTGCCAGACGTTCATAACATCTGCTTCAGCTTCTGCAGCAGGTGCGTCACCTAGCGGTGCATCAAGGACATAATTCTCCTGTCCAGCAATGAGGATAATCCTCAAGTTACGGACCCAATCTGTGTAGTTGCTACCATCATCTTTCAACTTAGCTTTCTATAGGAATGTGTTAAAATTCAAGGGAACGGTAGCACGGGGCATGATCTACGACAAAGATATGCAAATACTACCAGGACTAAGTTCATGATAAATTAAGTTCAATTAATCAAATTACTACAGAACTCCCCCTTAAATTAACATCCCTTAGGTTATCTAAGTGAAACATGATGCAAATCAACTAAACCATGTCCGATCATCACATGAGATGGACTAGTCATCAATGGTGAACATCTCTATGTTGATCATATCTACTATATGACTCATGTTCGACCTTTCGGTCTCAAGTGTTCCGAGACCATGTATGTACATGCTAGGCTCGTCAAGTTTAACCAAAGTATTCCGCGTGTGTAAAACTATCTTACACCCATTTTATGTGAACGTAGAGTCTATCACACCCAATCATCCCGTGGTGTCTCGAAACGACAAACTGTAGCAGTGGTGCATACTCGGGGAGAACACTATTATCTTGAAATTTAGTGAAGGGATCATCTTATAATGCTACCGTCGTACTAAGCCAAATAAGATGCATAAAAGATAAACATCACATGTAATTAAAATATGTGACATGATATGGCCATCATCATCTTGTGCTTTTGATCTCCATCTCCAAGGCATCGTCATGATCTCCATCGTCACCGGCTTGACACCTTGATCTCCATCGTAGCGTCGTGGTCGTCTCTCCAAATATTGCTTCTATGACTATTTCTAACTCATAGCGATAAAGTAAAGCAATTACATGGCGCTTGCATTTCATACAATAAAGAGACAACCATAAGGCTCCTGCCGGTTGTCGATAATTTACAAAACATGATCATCTCATACAATAACGTATAATTCATCATGTTCTTGACCATATCACATCACAACATGTCCTGCAAAAACAAGTTAGACGTC
This sequence comes from Secale cereale, assembly GCA_902687465.1. Classification (NCBI taxonomy): domain Eukaryota; kingdom Viridiplantae; phylum Streptophyta; class Magnoliopsida; order Poales; family Poaceae; genus Secale; species Secale cereale. Next base: position 72,422,235 of record LR738712.1, read on the forward strand.
CTCTACTTTGTTGCTGCAAGTTTTACGTGGCTGCTACGGGCTTCTAGCAAGAATCGTTCTTACCTATGACACAAAAACCACAATGGTGATTTATCAAGTTTGTTGTTTTAACCCTCAACAAGGACCGACCGCAGTCAATTTCGATTCAACTAAAGTAGGAGAAACAGACACCCGCCAGCCACCTTTATGCAAAACAAGTTGCACGTAATGGTGGAACCGGTCTCATCACTACTGTAGGTTGCTGCTAATGCGACACTACGATCAGAGACCCTTCGAGAAACTATGTGCGATGCAATCATCGCAAACGGTGGTGTATGAAAACCGTAAAAATGTGTAAAACGTTTGCGAAGATGGATGCATCAAACACGGTTCAGATTTTAGTTGCGTGTGCGGTGAAGGGCATACGGTTCAGTTCAATTAACTGTTTGTGATGAGGAGGAACAAAATAAACGGGCAGCCAGATGAAGGCGTGTGCGATACACAACGTACGGTTCACTCGGATGAAATGTTTGTGATTAGGCAACACAAAAGAAACGGGTAGCCAGATGATGGTGTGTGCGATATACAGCATACGGTTCACTCGAATGAACTGTTTGTGATTAAGCAACACAAAAGAAACGGTCAGCCAGATCAAGGTGTGTGCGATATACGGCATGCGGTTCACTCGGCCATGTCGTCAGTGTGTGACCTCTGTGGCAACTGTTCGCTCCCCACTAGCCTCTTCTTGTACCGTGGCAACCGTCCATCGCCTCTTCGCCTTTCCCTCTCGATTTGGAACTGCTGTCGCACGCTCTTCCTTCTCCATTTGTCTTCACCCTTCCTTCTGCCATTGTTCAATTGTCTTCTCCATGGAGGGAACAGGCCAGAAACGACCCCGTTATTCTTACCCCGATCTGAAAGATGACGTGGTGGAGGAATTCATTGATCGGTGCGACGTCATCACCTGGGCTAGCATGGCAGGTTCGTACAAGACCATTCTCGACTCAACAAATAGGATCATTGCAAAGAACCCAAGGGTCTAGGAGTGGTTTGATCTCCCCTATCTTCTTCGCCACCCCGCTCGCTGTCGCGAGGATGACGGAAGCCTTTCCTTGTGCAAGTTGATGCCGCTTGATAATGATACGTGTGATGTTAAGATGCCATCGCTTAAGGGTAAGGCCTGGGCAGGCGCAAATGGAGATTTGGTTGTTTATATTGGGAACAACTGCGAGTGGGAACTTGTGAATGTGTGCACTCGTCACCGGGTTCCACTTCCAAAAATCTCAGACTATCATGAGGTTCAGCACACAGATAGTCTACGTACGTTCAGATATGATCACCATGACATTCGTCTACAGAAGATAGTAATTTCTCGAGTTCCCACCGCTCATGGGAATATAAGAACTATGTTGTTGTTGCTATCTTAGACAATCTTGTTGCCGTCTTTGCTTCCACGGATGGATGGATATTGTTCAAAAATCAATTTTTGTACACAAATAAGTACTCCGATGCAATTCAATACGAGCGTCTTGTGTTGGCTGCCACCACTCGTGGCGCTGTTTTTGCATGGGATCCTTATTGTTTCAGTACGTTTGTCTTCCACCGTAATTAGAATTGTTTCATCCACATGCATGCTAGTTAGTATCATCGTACAAATTAACCTTCTTGTGTTTCCAAGGTCCTGTGAACATTCCGCCACCTATACTTGAAAAAAATTATAACCAAGGGGGAGATGACGATGGTGATGATCACGAGCATGAGGATGAGCAGGACCCATATATTCAGTGGCGCTTGGTGATACGTCTCCAACGTATCTAAATTTTTTGATTGTTCCATGCTATTATTTATGATGTTTTGGATGTTTAATGGGCTTTGTTATACACTTTTATATTATTTTTGTGACTAACCTATTAACCCAAAGGCCCAGTCCAGATTGCTGTTTTTGCCTATTTCAGGGTTTTACAGAAAAGGAATATCAAACGGAGTCCAAACGGAATGAAACTTCGGGAGAGATATTTTTGGAGCGAAATACACATGGGAGACTTGAGAACCACGGAGTAGGGCACACGTGGCATCCACGAGGGTGGGGGCGCGCCCCCTGCCTCGTGGGCCCCGCGTTTGGCCCTCGGTGCCCTCCTACTTCCTATATATACCTACGTACCCCGAAACCATCAGAACAGCAGAAAAAACCCTAGTTCCACCGCCGCAACCTTCTGTTCCCGTGAGATCCCATCTTGGGGCTTGTTCCGAAGCTCCGCCGGAGGAGGGATCTACCACGGAGTGCTTCTACATCATCATCATCGCCTCACCATGAGTTGTGAGTAGTTTACCACAGACCTTCGGGTCCATAGCTAGTATCTAGATGGCTTCTTCTCTCTTTGGATCTCAATACCAAGTTCTCCTCGGTCTTCGAGGAGATCTATTCGATGTAATCTCTTTTTGCGGTGTGTTTGTCGAGATCCGATGAATTGTGGGTTTATGATCAAGATTATCTTTGAGAAATATTTGGTTCTTTTCTGAACTCTTTATGTATGATTATAATATCCTTGTAAGTCTCTTCGAATTATTGGTTTGGTTTGGCCTACTAGATCTATAGTTCTTGCAATGGGAGAAGTGCTTGGCTTTGGGTTCAATCTTGCGGTGTCCTTTCCCAGTGACAGTAGGGGCAGCAAGGCACGTATTGTATTGTTGCCATCGAGGATAAAAAGATGGGGTTTATATCATGTTATTTGAGTTTATCCCTCTACATCATGTCATCTTGCTTAAGGCGTTACTCTGTTCTTATGAACTTAATACTCTAGATGCATGCTGGATAGAGTCGATGTGTGGAGTAATAGTAGTAGATGCAGAATCGTTCAGACGTGATGCCTATATATAATGATCATGCCTAGATAGTCTCATAATTATTCGCTTTTCTATCAATTTCTCGACAATAATTTGTTTACCCGCCATAGAATACCGCTATCATGAGAGAAGCCACTAGAGAAACCTATGGCCCCCGAGTCTATTCTCAACATATCAATCTACAATCTACTTTACTTTTCGCTTTTACTTTCTGTTCTTATATCCAAAAATACCAAAAATATTAAACTACCCTATCTATCAGATCTCACTTTCGTAAGTGACCGTAAAGGGATTGATAACCCCTTATCGTGTTGGCTGCGAAGTTCTTATTTGTTTGTGCAGGTGCGAGGGACTCGCCCGTGGTCTCCTACTGGATTGATACCTTGGTTCTCAAAAACTAAGGGAAATACTTACACTACTGTGCTGCATCACCCTTTCCTCTTCGAGGGAATATAACGCAAGCTCGAGAAGTAGCAAGAAGAATTTCTGGCGCCGTTGCCGGGGAGGCTTACACAAAAGTCATATACCAAGTACCTATCACAAACCCTTATCCTTCGCATTACATTTATTTGCCTCTCATTTTCCTCTCCCCCACTTCACCCTTGCCGTTTTATTTGCCCTTCTCTTTGCCGTGTGTTTATCGTTCGCTTGCTTCTTGTTTGCTTGCGTCTCCATGTGCCTTCTATGTGCTTGCATCTTTGCTTGCTAAAAATCTATTGTTATGGATCACCTTAAAGTGTTCTACTTGGATCATCTTCGATCCTTATGCTCTCGTGCTGAAACCCCAACTAGTCTAGTTGATGGGAAATCTTTGGATGAGCATGCTTATTTTGTGTGTCACCGTTTGTCTGAAAAAGGGAGACTCTTATGGGATCAAATAAACAGATTGTTGTGTTATGCTAGGAATCTTTGTGAAATTTGTGATTTTACTTGTTGCTCTAAGAACCCTAAAAAAACACCTCCCCTACCTATGTGAGTTTAATGATAATGAAATCTTATATTCTTATGCAAAGGGTGTTTATAGTTACTTTGATATCGAACAAATTGAAGAATTCGTTGCTTTTAAGGGTGCTTATGAAGTTGCTTCTTTGATTGAGAAGTATGATATTACTCTTTATGAATCTGAAAATTTTGACATACTTAAATATTGCTATGAAAACTATGCTCATAATGTCAATGTCAAAGAATTTATTGAAAGAATGACCGCCGCTTTGAAGGAAAATAATGATATGCATGAATCTATAGATAATTATGATTCCGATGATTTGATTGAAATATCCCTTGATAAAAATGATGCTTGCTATTCTTGTGGCCATGATGCCAATATTTATGAAGATGAATTTGCTATAGTTCCCTATGTTAAACATGAGATCATTGCTATTGCACCCACACTTGATAGTTCCTTTGATGAAAAGCATGATTGAAATGATGTTATTATAAATTCTAGTAATGTAAATTGTGCTAATGATATGCAAAACCCTAAGCTTGGGGATGCTTATTTTGCTATGCCCACTACTTGTTGGAATGATCATGATTGGGGTGATTCTTCTTACGATCTTGAAAATTTATTTAATCTCCATGATGAATGTAAGATTGATAATAATGTTTGCAATAACATTGAAAGTGGGTTTGGAAGAGTGTCAAATTTAGATCCCACATATTTGGAGAATATTCAGTCTTATGAATTTTTTGATAAAAGTGGGTTTGGAGAGGTCATGACTTTAGTTAATGTTGATCCCACTATTTTGGAAGAGTGTCAACTTCGTATGCATGTGGATCGTGTTGAGAATATGTTTTGTGATAGCTATATTGTTGGATATGCTTATGATCCTACATGCAATTATTATGAAAGTGGAAAATATGGTTGTAGAAATCTTCATGTTACTAAATTACCTCTCGTTATGTTGAGATTGCTATTGTTTCTTTCTTCTTCCTTGCATACACTAGATCTTGTTTGTATTGCTAATTTTTTTACCTATAAAATGCCTATGCATAGGAAGTATGTTAGACTTAGATGTGATTTTCACATGCTATATGATGCTCTCTTTGTGCTTCAAGTCTTATCTTTCATGTGAGCATCATTGAATTCTCAAGCCTATCTTAATGGCTATAAAGAAAGAGCTTGTTGGGAGGCAACCCAATTTCATATTTTTTGTTTTTGCTTCTGTTTAGGAATAAATATTGCATCTAGCTTCTGTTTAGATGTGGTTTTGTGTTTTAATTAGTGTTTGTGCCAAGTAGAACCTTTGGGAAGACTTGTGTGAAGTTTATATGATCTTGATGTGAAAAACAGAATCGTTAGCGCTCGCTAGAATGGTCACCAGATTTTGCTGGAGTGTGCTATTTAGTTGATTCTTTTTGCAGATGATTAATAGACAAATTCCTCACGTTTACCAATTTATTTCAATTTTTTGGAGTTACAGAAGTATGCGAAAGTTACAGATTACTACAGACTGTTCTGTTTTTGACAGATTCTGTTTTTCGTGTGTTGTTTGCTTATTTTGATGAATCTATGAGTAGTATTGGGGAGTATGAATCATAGAGAAGTTGGAATACAGTAGGTTTAACACCAATATAAACAAAGAATGAGTTCATTACAGTACCTTTGAGTAGTGGTTTGTTTTCTTATACTAACGGAGCTCACGAGATTTTTGGCTAAGTTTTGTGTTGTGAAGTTTTCAAGTTTTGAGTATTGCTTTGATGGATCATGGAACAAAGAGTGGCAAAGAGTGGCATGGCCCCCCTGAGGCTCCACTGTCAGGACCCCGATCCTAAGTCACACCGATCTAGCTGTAACACGTCATATCACTTTGCGGCCTCACGCACGGTATCCCCACGGGTACCACCTTACTTGGCCCGGGACCGTTTGCGTATTTTGGCACACGTATATGACAGTGTCGCTAGCATCCATATGACAGAGAACCCGGGCCGACATGGCTAGTTATAAACCAAAAGTGGCACTAAATTACAGAGGCAGGCATCCATGACCCAGCAACGAACGTGTCGGTCATCAACGTATGAACCCAAGTCGTAGCAAGCTACATGGACTTAAAGGAACAACGCGTGACATTTCCCTAAGGGACAGACACAGGAACGAAGAAGGACACATGCCGGCCAGCCTACGTGTTCCGAGCAGTAGCAAGCTACCAAGGCTCATTGGAAGCACTAGGAGGCATTTCCCTGTAAGATAGGCTACCAAAGGAAAACAACTAGGTGTCGGATCCCACACATACCAAGCATTTCAATCATACACACAATATGCTCAATATGTGCAAATACAACATTGCATCACAACAGAACTCTATGACTCAAAGTACTTTATTTAAGAGGCTCCAAGAGCCATACATAACATATCCATACAGGTAGGGTCACATGACCCAACACTCAAGTCATACAGTCATACAAGCACAAGCGGAAGCTACATGCCTGAGTACAGACAACTTAGAAATAAAACAGGCTTGGTGTAGCCTGACTGTCTACAAGGCCCTTCACAAGCTCAAGATCTCCGTCTGGGTAGCAAGCTACTCGTCGACGTCAACGTCTATGTAGAACCCATCAGAAGGGGCAGGGTTCTCCTCTGCAATAGTAATTAAGCAAACATGAGTACGAAGGTACTCAGCAAGTCTTACAACAGAACCTATCATACATGCAACATTATCAACAGGGGTAGTGGATTTCATAGCAGAAAGCCAGCTTTGACTCTTGGCTAACCTATACTACAACTCTCAACAGATTGCAAGATATTACTACGTACACGAGTCCTCTACTCACCACAACAATACACCACCGAGGATCCTCTTCCGTCATCCTACGGAAGGGCCATCCACGGCACTCACACTTATCTTGAGGCTTTTAGTAGTATCCATCAACTTGTCTATGAACTGTAAGAGTAACCAAGTAGTCCGTACCGCGAACAACGGCTATTCGAATAGATTGGTAACCCTGCAGGGGTGTACTTCCTCACACATGTTTTCACCACTTAGCGTCTGCACACGACATGTGCTCGGCAGACTTCAAGCGAAAGCCGACGTGGGTGTAGACCATGACCTAACCAACCACTCAAGTCTCTCGTCCAGGTTTATCGCCTATTTGGGTTCCATCCGTGGGGAGATCCGGCCGGGGTGTCGCTCACGGCCCCAAACGATGTGTACAGGGTTCCCGAGTCACCAAACGGGCAACCGGTACACCGTGCCACGTACCTATCGCATCACAGCCCACCCCGAGGGTCAGCGCTGTGCACGACCACCATTAACTACAAACACCAGAAACTAGTTGCAACTCCTGGACAGAGAACAAGGGCAGTCAATAAGTCGAGCGGGGTCATATTTCAGGGCCCAATGTGTGGTAGTAGCTGTAACTTGAACCACACATACAGATCTCAGGTCCTATAGACGGTTCCAATGAAACAACCCACCACGTACTCCTACATGGCCTTTCATCGATACCTTTACCAAACATGTTCCACACTTCCCTCTCTTTACCGATATGATCATTTCACTCTGACCCATCACCCAGATGAACCAGACCTGACACGACTCTAAGCATAGCAGGCAACATATACAAATAGCATGGTGGATCACACATCACATGGCTCAATCAACTCCTACACATGCTAGTGGGTTTCAACTATTTACTGTGGCAATGACAGGTCATGCAAAGGAATAGGGTTCAACTACCGCAGCAAGTAGCAGTTCACACGTTGTTGCCTTAATGCAGTAAAAGAGAGCAGGAGCGAGAAGATGGTTTTGTATCGGAATGATCAATGATTGCTTGCCTGACAGAGTGGTTGTCGGGTACTGCTCTTCAGTTGGATACGCAGAAGTATCCTCGGGAGCAGGACCTAACACGGAGAACATCGGCGATACAATCAATAAGCAAACAAATGCAACAATATGATGCATGCTCATGATATGGCAAGATGCATGTGTTTTGGGCTAATGCAACTATAAACAGAAGGGTTTGAGCCCATTTGAATCAAAGATTCAAATTGAAACCCAAACTATTATTTATTTAAGTGCATTATCATGTTTTAATGTGAACAGCAAGGTTAACTTGCTCAAACATGCATGCCATTGGAAAGATTGGATTTTTCTGATCAATTTTCATTTATAAATCTTTTCCATCTGAGCTACTGTTGAATTTATATGATTTTTTGAAGTTTTAAGCATTTTCTGGAATTTCCTGAATTGTTTTTAAATCAAATAATCCCAGAAAATCCTTTACTGCGTCAGCATGACATCATGCTGAGGTCAGCCAGTCAACAGGGCGGCCCAGGTCAAACCTGACCAGTGGGACCCATTGGTCAGTGTCACAGTTAGTTAACTGACTAACTAAAACTAGATTAGACACTAACCTAGGTTTGACTAACAGGCAGGGCCCACATGTCAGTGACCCAAGGGGGTCAAACCCTTGGTCAAAAGGGGCTAACTCGCCGGCGTTTAGCCGCCGGCGAGGCCAAACGCGGCGGTGAGGTGCGGGATTTGTGCTCCGGCTGCCAAAACGACGGCGGAGCACGCCTACGGGCTGCTGGGAGTGAGCCGCGTCGAGTGGTGGTGGTGGCTGGCCTCGGAGTCGCCGGAAACAACGCCGGCGACGAGTCCAGCGGCTGCCGGAGTTCGGGCGAGGTCGAACTCGTCGGTGCGGTGCTCGTAGAGGTGCGTGGAGTGATCCTACAGCACCTACACAGGACGGTGAAGCTGGTGGGCACGATGGCCGGGCCGTTAGATGGTCGTAGCCTCGTAGGCGACGAGCTCCGCGGCGGCGCGTGCAGGTGAGCCTCGTGCAGTGTGTACGATGCAGGAGAGAACTAACGGAGAGGGGGAGGACGGAGCTGAGCTCACGGCGGTTGCAGTAAACGTCGAGGCGGGCTCGGGGACGGTCGGAGCTGAGCGGGGCGGCGATGGGGACCTCTGCGGCCGGAGTTGGGGAAGACGGGGTCGGGGGCGACTCCAGAGCAGGCGAGCGCTCGGGGCTCAGCCTGCTCGACGTAGTCGATGACGACGGAGCGGACGGACACGGTGACGGAGCTCAGGGACGGCGGTGGACGCGGCTATCACGACGGCGCGAGCGCGGCGGCGTCGGCCATGGTGCGGGGAAGGCGAGGGAGAGGAGCTGGGGAGGAGTGGGCGTGTCAGCGAGCTCGGGGAAAGAGTGGGTGGTCGATCCCGCCCACCAGAACGGCGAGGGGAGGAAGCAGGGCGGCGGGCAGCTGCGTGGCGCGCGCTGCGACCGCCGTCGAGCACCTGCCTGCCTGCCTGGCCGAGCCAAGCAGCTCGCTGGAGCGGTGGCTGGGCTGGGCCGGCAGGTGGGCCTGTTAGGCGCCAGGTAAGTTTCTCTCTCTCTTCTCTCTTTTCTATTTCTTTATGTTTCATTTCTTTTGCAACTTTGTTGAATTAATAAAAATGCCAGAACATTTTTATAGCTCATAAAACTAGTCATGCCCACTGTATATAATATGAACAGAATGGAACATTTTAGTTTATGATTATTTGGGCACACAAAATATTTTATAGCATTTAAATGCCCAAATGCAAATACCATATGAATTAATCCAGAGACCTTGGATGTCCTAGAAAACTGTGCACCATTTTTGGCAGAGGTTTAAGACCAAGGCAGAAATGATGAACATTTTTGAAGGGCATTTTGGGTACATTGGAAAAGATTTTATTAAACCCTAGTTGTTAGAAGAGGGGTGCTGGGGTTTCTGTCATTCCCATTTCAAGTTTCTTTGGAAAGTAAACATGATGCACACTCTAGCTAGTCCTAATGCAAGCACTGACTAGGGATGTGACATCCATCGACATCAACCCCAACTCCATACATTCACGTTCGGGGATAAAAAAACCAGAGAGAAGAATTCATCGCGTTTTACGATACGGAGCCGCCGCCTAACCCTAATCTTCTTCGGGAGGGCTGATCTGGAGTCCGTTCGGGGCTCCGGAGAGTGGAATCCGTCGTCATCATCATCATCAACCTTACCCCATCACCAATTTCATGATGCTCACCGCCGTGTGTGAGTAATTCCATCGTAGGCTTGCTAGACGGTGATGGGTTGGATGAGATTTACCATGTAATCGAGTTAGTTTTGTTAGGGTTTGATCCCTAGTATCCATTATGTTCTAAGATTCATGTTGCTATGACTTTGCCATGCTTAATGCTTGTCACTAGGGCCCGAGTACCATGATTTCAGATCTGAACCTATTATGTTTTCATGAATACATGTGAATTCTTGATCCTATCTTGCAAGTCAATAGTCACCTACTATGTGTTATGATCCGGCAACCCCGAAGTGACAATAATCGGGACTACTCTCGGTGATGACCATAGTTTGGGGAGTTCATGTATTCACTAAGTGTTAATGCTTTGGTCCGGTACTCTATTAAAAGGAGGCCTTAATATCCCTTAGTTTCTAATAGGACCCGCTGCCCAGGGAGGGTAGGACAAAAGATGTCATGCAAGTTCTTTTCCATAAGCACGTATGACTATATTCGAAATACATGCCTACATTACATTGATGAACTGGAGCTAGTTCTGTGTCACCCGATGTTACAACTATTACATCAGGAATCGCATCCGACATAATTATCTCTCACTGATCCAATGCTTACGAGCTTTTCACATATTGATCTTTGTTTAGTTACTTCATCGTTGCTACTATTACAATCACTACAAAACTGCTACTGTTACTTTTGCCACCGTTACTGTTACTTCCATACTACTTTGCTACTAAATACTTTGCTGCAGATATTAAGTCTTTCAGGTGTGGTTGAATTGACAACTCAACTGCTAATACTTGAGAATATTCTTTGGCTCCCCTTGTATCGAATCAATAAATTTGGGTCGAATACTCTACCCTCGAAAACTGTTGCGATCCCCTATGCTTGTGGGTTATCAAGACTATTTTCTAGCGCCGTTGCCGGGGAGCATAGCTATATTCTTTGAGTCGCTTGGGATTTATATCTACTGATCACTATGAAGAACTTGAGAGATGAAAAAAACAAGATATTTCCCTCAACTACGAGGGGAGGTAAGGAACTGCCATCTAGCTCTGCACTTGATTCACCCTCTGTTATGAGTAAATTTGCGACACCTACACCTGTTATTGAATCTGATATGTCGCATGTTCTTGATGATGCCACTTCTGTTATGCATGATACTTATGATGAAACTACTTCTATGTTTGATAATACCGTGCCACTAGGTGAATTTCTTGATGAACAAGTTGCTAGGGCTAGAGAGAATGAAATTATTGAAACTGATAATATTGATGAAAGTGATGATGATGATTCTCCCCCTAGATATGAATTGCCTATTGTACCTAAGGGTTATGTTATGGATGAAGAAATGGATAGGTATTATCTTAAGAAATTGTTATCTAAGCTGAAAGAAAAGTCTTTGAATGCTAGAATGAAATATGACCCTGCTTTTGCTACTTCACCTATCTGTATTTCCGATAAGGATTATGATTTCTCTGTCGATCCTGAGATTATTACTTTGGTTGAATCTGATCCTTTTCATGGCTATGAATCTGAAACTGTTGTGGCACATCTTACTAAATTGAATGATATGGCCACCCTATTCACGAATGAGGAAAAACTTTGTTACTACTATATCCTTAAGTTCTTTCCGTTCTCCTTAAAGGGTGATGCTAAAACATGGTTTAATTCTCTTGATCCTGGTTGTGTGCGTAGTCCCCAGGATATGATTTATTACTTCTCTGCTAAATATTTTCCCGCTCATAAGAAACAAGCTGCCTTAAGGGAAATATATAATTTTATGCAAATTGAAGAAGAGAGTCTCCCACAAGCTTGGTGGAGGCTTCTCCGATTACTTAATGCTTTGCCTGATCATCCTCTTAAGAAAAATGAAATACTTGATATCTTTTATAATGGAATAAACGATGCTTTCAGAGACCACCTGGATAGTTGTGCTGGTTGTGTTTTTAGGGAAAGAACAGTTGATCAAGCTGAATTGCTATTGAATAGTATGTTGAGTAATGATAATGATTGGAAACTTCTTGAACCAACTCCTAAGTCAACTCCGAAGAAAAGGGGTATTCTATTTCTCAGTCCTGAAGATATGCAAGAGGCAAATAAATCTATGAAAGAAAAGGATATTAAAGCTGAAGATGTTAAGAATTTATCACCTATTGAAGAAATACATGGTTTTAATAACCCGACATAGGTAGTAAAGGTAAATTCTCTCTATAGATTTGATGAAGGTGATATTCCTCGTTATAAGTCTGCTAGCCAATGCTTAGATGAGTTTGACAATTTTATTGTTAAACAAGAAAAATTCAATGCTTATGTTGGTAGATAATTGAAACGTAATGCTTATATGATTGAACACTTTTGTGATTATATGTCTAAAGTTAAGGTGAACTTAAACTTATTAGTAAACATGCTTCTATGGTTACCACCCAAGTAGAACAAGTACTTAAAGCACAAAATGATTTGCTCAATGAATTAAATAGTAAGAAAACTGATAATGTTGTTAGAGTTGTGACTAGACGTGGTAGAATCACTCAAGAACCTTTGTATCTTGAGGGCCACCCTAAAAGAATTGAGCAAGATTCTCAGAGAACTAATGTTGATGCACCTAGTTCTTCTAAGAAGAAGAAAAAGAAAAATGATAGGACTTTGCATGCTTCTAGTGGACCTGTTGCTGACACACCTGAGAATCTCAATGATATATCTATCTCTGATGCTGAAACACAATCTGGTGATGAACATAGACCTAGTGATAATGTTAATGATGATGTTCATGTTGATGCTCAACCTAGCAATAACGATGATATAGAAATCGAACCTCACTACAAAAAAAGACACATCCGTGACATTTTGGGTTGAACGAATATTTTTTTCTGTCATACTTATTACACTTCTATGACGATAATTGTGACAAAACCCGGTATCATCATAGATGTGATGGGGTCCTACTTCTAAGACAAAAAATCATGACAGAAAATGGGATTTTCGTCCTGGACGGGCCGGAGACGCAGCTGCATGACATTCTTTGGGCCGTCCATGACGGAAAAAAACGTGGTAGAAGCGAGGGCGAGGAAAATATCGGGGTGTTCCCGGTTACGGTGGGTGGTCGGGCCGAGCGATGCACGTTTCTCTCATACACGCACGTGTGTGGGTGAGAGGCGTTGGGCTCTAAATGAACCCGAGCGATTGCACTGCAGGCTACACGTTACAGAACCTGAGCGACCGATAGATGACTGTTAACTGAACCCGATAGAGCGATTCCTTCGCTACTGCTGCTAACTGAAGCCGATCGATGCTGCCTTTGGATGAACAGTGAGCGTTGCTGGGTGGGTTTGGATTAACAGTTCCCGATGGGGGTGGATGAACAGGACCCCGTGGAGTTGACTCTAGATGAACAGGACCCCGATCGATCGAGCCGGTTGGGGCTGGATGAACATGACCCCGTGGAGGGCTGGATGAACAGGACCACCCCGTGGACGGCAGGATGAACAGTGGACGGTGGAGGGCTGGATGACAGGAGCCCGTGGAGAGGGCTGGTTGAACAGTGCCGGTGGAGTAGCGGGCGGTGGAGGCTGGATGAACAGAAGCCCGTGGATGAACAGTCGCAGGTGGAGGCTGGAGAAGGTCGACGGTGGATGAACAGTAGCCCGTGGAGGCTGGAGGGGGTCGACGGTGGAGATGAACAGTATCCCGTGAAGTCTCGTTTTGCGGTACGCCACACCCCTCCCGATGAACAGGACCCCCGTTTTGACCGTAGCACTCCAACACAAGTCCGTTTCCTCCGTTTTGCGGTACGCCACACCCCTTCCGATCAACAGGATCCCCGTTTCGACGGTATGAGGTCCGTTTTCTCCGTTTTGCAGTACGTCAGACCCCTCCCGATGAACAGGATCCCTTTTCGAACGTGGCCGGTCGAACACAAGGCCGTTTCCTCCGTTCTGCGGTACGCCGGGCCTCGTTTCCCTCGGCTGTTCCGTCCAAGCCCTCCCGATGAAGACAACGACGCATTCCGTTCCGACCCAGCCGGTTGGCTCCCCATGAACACGACGACGACATTGTTTCTCCGTTCCGACCCAGCCATGTACACGAGCCCTGGCGGTACGTATGCGCGAGTAGGCGTTCGAGACCCTGCCCGTATGTACGTACGTGGCCGTATTTTCTTTCTTGCACACTGGCCGTTGTACGTACGTGTACATGCTACGTGCACGCCTCTACTACGACGCGTGCGAGCCTCTACATCGACCAGTATGTATGTACACGTTCGCGACCAGAATGACAATGCTACGTACGCTTCAACCAGATGGATCCCGACTGTTAGGCACTTCCTTGCGTGCGAAGATGTAGCTGGTGGGTCCCAATAGTCTGGGGGGCGAGTCGGTTTTTTTTTTGTCCGGACGCACCTCCTTGCGTGCGTTATACTCATGAAGCTTAATGTGTGGTTGAGTTGTATTTTCTACTTAGACCGCAATAATTCGTTGTGCCCTTGTAGATAGCTTATGCTGCGTTCTCCTTAACAAATTCAAAAGTCTCAACACGTAGTACGCATACTCATCAACTCTGTTTGCATGCATGGATCTCGTTGGTCCTTCAATTGTTTGATGTGGCTAGAAGAAATAGGGCAAGTCTTATGCATGATAACATTTGTGAAACCGTAGTCACCATTTTATACCTGCAAGCCTGTACATTCTTCATAAACTCTTAGTCCATGCACCCTTTATGTATTGGGATGGGAGATGCTATTCTTATACCTAAATAGAGTTTGTATTCAAATTTGGGTTGACGTTTTGTTCACCAGGAAAGTTTCTAACTGATTTAAACCATGGTGGTTGTATGGGTACTGCCCCCAGCCAAGTTTGCCCTAACGAGATTATGGATGATGGAATTTGGACCAGGCAGCACATCATTTAATTTTCGAACTTTAAATTGTTACTGTGCTGTCCAACTGTCATTCGGTAGGCCTGTAACTGAACATGCTATTTTGTTCAGGCTGCAGGTTCTATGGACGAAAGAATTGCTGCTTCGAAGTCACAAGGAAGGGGAGGAGGACTACCGTACAGCGATATCCTTCTATGGCAAGGTAAGTGCACGAGCCTATCTAGTACTCCCTCCGTTCCATAATACTCTATAAGCCTTTTTAGCAAGCTAGTTAACAGAGTTAGTACTTGTTTGAAACAATCGCAAAGACCACACAGAAATAGTTCGAGAACATCGGGCTCAGTATTGAAAATGTGGTGTTTTAGTTTTCTCTGTAGCTCTACTACTTGTCTGAGGTTTATGGTGAGCTCAATATCCGTAGAGCCATTCCCGCCTTAAATCAGACAACAACTATCCGTGGTTTTGTTACTTCGGGTCAGACATTAATTAAACTAGTGATGCAGAGGCTGGAGAATAAGCCTCATTTTGAGAAAAATAAAAATAAAACAAACTGATGAAGAGGCAATGATATGCTCCATAGAGCCTGTTAGTAGATCTATTCACCAACCTGTTGAGCTAAACTGAGTGCACGTTTGCCCATTGTAAATGCAGGTACTTGACATACACCCTACAGATGCCGCCATGTATGCCAACCAGAGCCTCTGCTGGCTGCGTATGAGACATGGGGACAAAGCTCTGGAAGTTGCGCGCAAGTGCAGTGTTAAATTATGATCCAAATTATACCATGTTGGACTAGACGTAGTACAACAGGTGTGGGCCTTTCCGTTGACGTCAACGTGTACGAGTACAACTCGTTTTCTTGTCCTTCAAGGACTCATGTATTGCCCTCTTATATACCCCACGTAGTCGCACCTAAGACGGCCTGCCGTCTCGTGCTTGTAATACTCCTCCTAGTAGTGATTGCGCCTTCGTGCGTCTGTGGTTTTCTCCCGCAAGGGTTTCCACGTAAAAATCCGTGTCTCTCGTGTCTCATTTATCTCGTTATTATCTAACAAGTGGTATACAGAGCTGAGGTTGCAGATACGAGATTTTTGAGACGAGAGAATTAGGGTTAGGTGCGCCACCGCAGGCATCTTTGCGACCCGTCGAATCCGAAGACAGATCGCTGCAGCAGCTGCCGTTGAAACCGAGACCGGCTGAAAATCGATCTGTGCTGCTATGCCGTCTACAAAGCCGTGCGCTGTTGCAGCCGCTTTTTTTCAATCCATCGAGCCACGCGTTGCTGCAAGATTAATCCGCCGAGTCGCCGTGTTCTACTCCACGCGAAAACAAGATCCATCGGTGGCAGCGTCCCAGCTGCGTGGTCTGCCGCTGCTACTATTCCTACGTCAATCTACACGCACGTCAAAGTCGAGGACATGCTGCCACTGCTGCTACTTTTTGCCTGACGCGAAGACCCGTATTGCACTAGTACGTGATCAGCTACCTTTTTTGCCTGACGCAAAGAGTAGTATTGCACTAGTACGTGACCATCTAGTACTCTGCACTAGTTTGCTACTTCACCACTGATTGCTACATCAACTCAAAGACATACCAGGTGCTATTTACTCTGTTCGTTTGACCTGCAAATTAATTCTTCCAGAATTTTCTACCGGCTTGTACTATTTTGTGTACACAGATTAATCTACTCATGGCTTCCATGAAGTACGATCTTCCGTTGCTGAACCGTGACACAAGGTTTACCCTATGGCAAGTCAAGATGCGGGCGTTGTTGGCACAAGCCGACTATGATGATGCACTGGATAGTTTTGGGAAGGACCGAATTCAGGACTGGACTGCTGATGAAAAAAGAAGGGATCGTAAGGCTTTGTCACAAATTCAACTCCATTTGCATAATAATATTTTGCAGGAAGTTTTGAGCGAGAAAACTGCCGCCGCTCTATGGTTAAAGCTGGAAAGCATTTGCATGACAAAAGATCTTACCAGCAAGATGCATCTGAAGCAAAAATTATTCCTGCACAGGTTACCCGAGGGAGGTAATGTTTTAAATCATATTTCTGAATTTAAAGAGATCATATCCGATCTAGCTGCAATGGAGGTTAAGTATGAAGAGGAAGATACTGCTTTAATGTTACTTTGTTCACTGCCAAGTTCTTATACAAATTTTAGAGACACCATATTATACACTCGTGATACTCTCACACTTAATGAAGTTTATGAAGCTTTGAACTCTAAGGAGAAGATGAAATTAATGGTGCCTCATGGTGGTTCGAGTTCATCCCAAGCTGAGGGATTATCTGTTCGTGGCAGGACAAAGGAGAAGAACTCCAATAATGGAAACAGAGGCAAAAGTAAGAACGGTCACATGGGCCGGTCGCAATCCAGAGACAAGAAGTATTGCAGATATTGCAAGAGAGATGGACATGACATCTCCGAGTGTTTCAAGTTGCAAAATAAAGAAAAGAGGAAAGGTAACAAACAAGGTGAAAATTCTGCTAACGTTGCTCGTGATGATAATTCCAATGATGCTCTTGTCGTTACTGCTGGATGTGCTGAGACCAATGATGAGTGGGTACTTGACACTGCATGTACTTTTCATATATGCCCGTAGAGATTGGTTTACTACTTTTGATTCCACTACTGCTGCTGGTTCCGTTTTGGGTTTTGATAATTCACCATGCAAGATTGAAGGAATAGGTTTCGTTCGTATCAAGATGTTTGATGGCACAATCAGAACTTTGACAGATGTTCGGTATATTCCGAAGATGAAGAGAAATCTTATCTCTGTGAGTGCCCTTGATGCAAAGGGCTACAAGTATTCAGGTGGAGATAGTGTTTTGAAGGTCACCAGAGGTTCCCTTATTGTGATGAAAGGTGACTTAAGTTCGACCAATGGTCTTTATTACCTTCGAGGTTCTACCGTTTCAGGTAACGCTACTCCAGTTATTTCAAAGAATTCTGATTGTGATGCTGCTAACCTTTGGCATATGCGTCTTGGACATATGAGTGAACTTGGTTTGGCAGAGTTAAATAAGAGAGGTCTTCTGAAAGGATACGAAACTGGTAAATTGAAATTTTGTGAGCATTGTATCTTCGGCAAGCACAAGAGGGTGAAGTTCAATACTTCGACTCATACAACTAAAGGTATTCTTGATTATGTGCATTCTGATTTATGGGGACCGTCTCGCAAGAAGTCATTAGGTGGTGCTAGTTATATGCTGACTATAATTGATGATTATTCAAGAAAAGTTTGGCCTTATTTCTTGAAGCATAAATGGCAAGCATTCTCAGCATTTAAGGAGTGGAAGATTATGATTGAAAGACAAACTGAAAAGAAGGTAAAAATACTTCGCACTGATAATGGTATGGAATTCTGTTCTAAGCAATTTAAGAATTATTGCAAATCTGAAGGCATTGTCAGACACTACACCGTTCCTTATACTCCTCAACAAAACGGTGTTGCTGAGCGTATGAACAGGACCATTATTTCCAGAGCCCGTTGCATGTTGTCTAATGCAGGTTTGCATAAACGTTTTTGGGCTAAGGCCGCTTCCACTGCTTGTTATCTCATTAACCGTTCACCATCTATTGCTCTTAATAAGAAAACTCCAATTGAGGTATGGTCTGGTTCACCTGCTGATTATTCACAGTTGAGAGTTTTTGGTTGCACTGCTTATGCTCATGTTGATAATGGAAAATTGGAGCCTAGGGCTGTTAAGTGCATCTTTCTTGGTTATAAGTCTGGTGTTAAAGGTTTTAAATTGTGGAATCCTGAAACCCAGAAGGTTGTTATTAGCAGAAACGTTATCTTTAATGAATCTGCTATGTTACATGATGTTCCATCTACTAATGTTCCCGTTGAGAGTGAACAGCAGGCTACTATTCAGCATCCTACTGTTCAGGTGGAGCATGTTATTGATTCAGGTGATACATCCGGTAATGAAATTGTCGATGCACATGATGATCCCGTCGTTGATGATGAACATGTCACTCCCACTCCAAATCAGCCTATTGTTCCACCCGGTTGGAATCTTGCACGTGACAGAGTTAGGCGGGGTATTGATAAACCTAAAAGGTTAATTGAAGAGTGCAATATTGTTTCTTTTGCTTTATCTGTTGCAGAGGAAATTGAAGGTAATGCTGAGCCTTCTTCATATTCCGAGGCTATTATTTCTGGTGATAGTAATAAGTGGATGACCGCTATGCATGATGAGATGGAATCACTTGAAAAGAATGGCACTTGGGATTTAGTAAAATTACCGAGAGAGAAGAAACCTATTCGTTGCAAGTGGGTTTTCAAGAGGAAAGAAGGTGTTTCTCCTAATGATGAGACAAGATATAAAGCAAGGTTAGTTGCTAAAGGTTACAGTCAGATTCCAGGTATTGACTATAACGAAGTCTTTTCTCCTGTTGTGAAGCATAGCTCTATTCGCACTTTACTCAGTATTGTTGCCATGAATGATTTTGAGCTTGAACAATTGGATGTTAAAACTGCATTCTTACATGGAGAATTAGAAGAGGATATTTATATGGAACAACCTGAAGGTTTTGTTATTCCTGGAAAAGAAAAGCTTGTCTGCAAGTTAAAGAAATCTCTTTATGGATTGAAGCAATCCCCTAGACAGTGGTACAAGAGATTTGACACCTTTATGCTCTCTCAAGGTTTCAAAAGGTCTAATTATGATAGTTGTGTTTATTTGAAAACTGTCAAAGGTTCAACTATTTATTTGCTCCTTTATGTTGATGATATGCTTATTGCTGCAAAGAGTATGTCAGATATTAATGAACTAAAGAAGCAATTGAGTAATGAATTTGAGATGAAGGATTTGGGTGCAGCAAAGAAAATTCTTGGCATGGAAATATCCAGAGATAGGCCGTCTGGAAAAGTATATTTAAGTCAGAAGGGATATATTGATAAAGTTCTTCGTCGTTTTAATATGCATAATGCCAAGCCAGTAAGTACTCCGTTAGCTGCACACTTCAAATTATCATCAGCTTTATGTCCTAAGTCAGATGCAGATATTGAGTACATGTCTAGAGTTCCCTATTCGAGTGCAGTTGGTTCACTTATGTGTGCCATGGTTTGTTCCTGTCCGGATTTATCATATGCATTGAGTGTTGTCAGTAGATACATGGCTAATCCTGAAAAAGAGCATTGGAGAGCAGTTCAGTGGATTTTCAGATACCTGTGAGGTACTTCTAATGCTTGTTTACAGTTTGGGAAAACTAGAGATGGACTTGTTGGTTTTGTTGATTCTGATTTTGCTGGTGATTTGGATAAGAGAAGATCACTCACAGGTTATGTTTTCACCATTGGTGGTTGTGCTGTGAGTTGGAGAGCAACTTTGCAGTCTATTGTGGCTTGTTCCACTACTGATGCCGAGTATATGGCTATTTCTGAGGCATGCAAAGAAGCTATCTGGTTGAGAGGTTTATACACTGAGCTTTGTGGAGATTTATCTTGCCCTACCGTATTTAGTGACAGTCAAAGTGCTATATATCTTACAAAGAATCCAATGTATCATGAGAGAACGAAGCACATTGATGTCAGATTTCACTATATTCGAGATGTTGTTGCTGAAGGTGATTTGAAGGTATGCAAGATAAGTACTCATGATAATCCTGCTGATATGATGACAAAGCCAGTTCCGACCAATAAGTTTGAGCTTTGCTCAGGCTTAGTTGGTATTTCTCACTAGTCCTATGGACTTTGACGCACAAGGTGTTTATGCTGATTTGGATGGAGTTATTTACTTTTTCCGACTACTGGAGGGAATTTGGATCAAGGTGGAGATTGTTAAATTATGATCCAAATTATACCATGTTGGACTAGACGTAGTACAACAGGTGTGGGCCTTTCCGTTGACGTCAACGTGTACGAGTACAACTCGTTTACTTGTCCTTCAAGGACTCTCATGTATTGCCCTCTTATATACCCCACGTAGTCGCACCTAAGACGGCCTGCCGTCTCGTGCTTGTAATACTCCTCCTCATAGTGATTGCTCCTTCGTGCGTCCGTGATTTTCTCCCGCAAGGGTTTCCACGTAAAAATCCGTGTCTCTCGTGTCTCGTTTATCTCGTTATTATCTAACATGCAGAAAGATGCAGCCCCGCTGGCCCAAAACGGCCAATCGTGCGTGAATAGCCAACGGCCACTTCATTTCAGTTCCAGCTGCCATGCGCGCCGCCCGCCCAATCGCTCGCCCCCATGGTCGACTCTGATGACCCCACCACCGTCGTCGCCGATCTGACCTACCTTGCCGCGGCCGCTGTCGACGCAACCACCTTCACTGACCCCGTCTCCATCGGCATGCCGTCGCCCCGGCTTCCCCCCACCGGGCGAAGAAGCAGCCGACGGCCAAACTCTGCGATGGAGGCGTGAAGCGGCCGGCGGGGTGCAACCCCACGACGAATCCATCTCGAGCAGCCAAGAAGACAAAGGCAGCCACGGCTACTTCAGCCAATTTGCTGCCACCGGCCGTGGTGGCGGCGCTGCTCCTTGGCGGCGGGGCGACTTGGTGGCGTGGGGTCGCCGGCGGCGCGTACCCGGCTCAGATCAGGGCATGCGGGCCCCATCTGAGTCTTAACGGGTCGGTCCCCGGCGTGGCTTCGTTGTCTTCTGCGTGGTGAGGCAGAGGTGCGGCTTGGATAGGGGCGGCCGCGCTGACGGCGTGCCGGCTGCAGCGCGAAGGCGGAAACTTTACTGGTCTCGAAGATCCCGGCCAGGCCTGTGCGGCCACGGGCCTGGTAAGTTCCTGCTATTGCGTCCAGTCAGCTACCGTCGAAGACGGTGGAGGTGGGGTCCTCCCGCGTGCCAACAGTGTTGCTGCCCCAGTCCCGGCTCCTCTTCTTCATTGTGCAGGCCATACTTCACGGTGCCATGGTGAGACAGCGTGGGAAGCTTCGTGACCGGGTTGGCGCAGGGTGGGGGTCTGTTTGGTGGCGAGCTCCGGAGTGCCAGAGGTGAAGGTTGGGATCGGGAGAAATCCCTGTTGGCTTGGCCGACACCGACATGGTGGCGCTTGAGGGTGTCGCCGGACCTTCCTGGAGGGCGTCGGGGCTACCCTTCCTCTCACCTCATCGCGTACCAGGGGAAACCCTTGGCAGCAGCGTCGTCATCGTCGCGTCCCTTCTTGAAGGTGTTGATTGGTACCGGTGCTTCGGAGGCTCGTTGCTTGGTGGGCGATCTCCGGTGGATGCAGCGACCGCGAGGCTTCTTTGTTTTTTTGTCGACCCACCGTTGTCGGCATTTGTTTCTCTTGTGTTTTCTCTTTCATTTCTTTTGGACATGATTGTGCTGCTTCCGCCCCAGCATCTATTGTTGGTTGTCTCGGTTGGTTGATTGGTATACAAAGCGGGGGGAACCCCTTTTCAATAATTTGCTGCCGCCGCTTGCCGTGGCAACTGCACCGGTCATGGACCTCCTCCACCACCACAAGCCCCACCGCCGGCCATGGAGGAAGACGCGGTCACGGCCACCGCCTCTAACGTGCTTGACAAAATGCCACAAAGGTAAAAAAAAAAAAATCTTTGTGTTTGTTCTTTTCATTTCCGATACAAATAGAATGTGAGGTTGCGTGTACATCCATTTGTAGTCTTGATGATGAAGCATTCATGCACGCTACGGCAAAATGAAGATTGTTTCTCTCAAGATTATGCATCCATTTCGAGCATTGATTGATATGATGCACTTTTGTAGAAATATGAAAATATTGCTCTATATGATGATTTTGATTTCGAAATGATGCGGCTGTAGGCTGACATGCGGCCGTTGGCCGTTTTACACCTTCACATGTGCATCATCTATTGGAGTAGTAGTTTTACCTCATCAAATATACATCATCTATTGGAGTTGACTTTTTTTAAGATGTTAAAAGCCTTTTTTGATGATATAAATTATACAACACCTACTTTTACATCTCCAAATATATATAATCTATCGAATTGGAGATGCTCTAAGGGAGCCAGCCGAAAATCCGTGGCTAGGGTCTTACCCAATAAAATAGAGAAATGGAGCTACCTGCCCCAAATCCGTGGCCTTGTAGCCATTACAGAAGGAAAAAAAAACGAAGAAAAAAAGGCACTGTTCACTTTGTCGGAATTCAAACAGCAACCCACGAGCTAGTGAGGAGCGTTCAATCTGGAAACGTCGAATACACCATCTGCTTGACACGAAGTGGTGTAGACGGTTGGATACAAGATCGACGGCTGAGCTTGATCACGCCAAGGCGAAATGATATCCTGTTGACTGAAGAAATCGACACTTGCAGGAACTGAAGTTCAGAGATCCTGACAGGCAGCAACACCGCTGGGAACTGATTCTGATCTGTAACGGACCCCTAAATTCTGCTCAGGTGGTACACTGCGTCTGCTATTGGTTGGTTTCGACTGATGACTGAACTCTTCTCCTTTGATGGAATAGAAGATCGCCTCGAAAGTGCATCAATCCTTGGCCGGTAGCGTCGAAGACGACCTTGAGCTGCTGAGCTGCACTAGTTATCCTTCATCCCTAAAGATGGCCAGTATGGGCAATTATATACTGTACCCCCAGATGAAGTAGATTGTTGACTCTGCAAAACTAATCTTGACTCTAAACACTGTCACGTCATGAGGAAATTAAGCTAAGCAGCCCAACAGGCATATCCCGACTAACGGCCTTCGAGGCTTCAGGTCCAGCCATAGAATTGGATGGGCAAATCGGAACCTCACGCAAGTGATTCATCTCGAGTCTTGGTTTGTTCCTTGTATGGTTACATCAAAATATGCAGTCATAGTTGCACCAGGATTGAAAAGTGAGTATTTCTTTATAACTATTCAGGGGGTTTTCATAGTAAAACAATATAATACTATCATGTCAGCTACATTCCAAATTCTGAGATGTCAAGCACCAAGGACAACATAGTCAGTAAAACAATTGTCTGTTACATGTTTATCCATAGCATATCTGCAGGAAAGAATTACCTCGGCCCATTTGACAGCAATCAGTGCATCAGATTTGCCACCCTCTGATTCAAAGATTCCTTTGAAATGATCTGACCTACAATGAAGAAAGAATGGATCATAACGTATATTCATAGTCTGTCAAATAAGCAAACTGATAAGTGATACCAATTTGGGCAAGTAGTAACCAACACCCTTTTGGGCGAGGAACATGCAATTTTTAAAAACATCATTTCTCCTTGGAGATAACAAGACCAATAGACCTCTATGGTAGCTTGAGAATTGAGGGGTAGTGAAATGGAATTCTGGTGCATATTTGAAAATGAAGACTAATCATCAGATAGAAATTGCAGGCAACAAAAAAGCTGAAAGAGTGGCATTTCCTTTTTCCTTGATCCAACTGCAGGCAACACATGCAACTGAAAAGGCGGACAAAAATGCCAAGTATTGAGATTTTTTTTCCTGATTCACCATTTCTGCAAAAACATCACAAAGTGACAAGGTATTCTAATGTCTCTAAACACCATAGAGATTCTTCCTGTCAAACTCAGCAAAGTTTGTCCAAGAGTACTTGCACATCCTGAGCAGATTCCCATGAACTGCATTGCAGAGAATGATGTCGTTTCAGGAACCATAGCAGCAAATTGTGCCCTCTTAGCGAGACTGATGGATTGATTCCTTCTCCAACCACACAAGGCTATAACTGCGGCGAATCAGATGATGGTACCAGGAGATATGCAGTCGATAAGCATGGGAAAGAAAGCATTTCCATAGATCCTTTCGAGTGGTCTACTTTCGAAGCTATTCTGTTTTGGTTCTACAAATGTACATAAGAGGATCAATTACTTTGATTCTATTAGGTACCATCTTCCTTCTTCTGTTCACATAGAACAAAAGCCTACTGGTCAGCCTAATCATGACCACCTTCAGATTTTTATAAATGCACACAAGATCACTAAAAAACTATTTATATTCTTCATAACAGATAAAAGTACCCAGTTCTGATTCATACTTACTGCTAGCTAACAAACTAACAGGTGCTTCAGATTTGCAACTATGTGACATGTGAATATGTTGCAGACCCCATACTCATCGTATGATTAAAATAGAACCTTAACAGACACTGGAGTAATAATGTAGGAGTAGTTGCTTTAGTACCACACCCACGTGGCCTTAGCAGACCCTATCTCTTGCAGCCATGTACTCCCTCTGTAAACTTTTATAAGATCGTTTCTGCTTCTATCAACTCATCAATGTGACAATATCCGGGCCTTGTAGAACGGAACTAATTCTATACATATGACCCAAACATAGGGCATCAATGTCATGTAGAAGAGAACAAATGACAATAGAATAATGCTAGGGCATCATTCTCTCCTTTCGGATATTTAAGAAAATCCCTTATAATTTTCTAACAAGTACTCCCTCCGTCCCAAAATAAGTGTCTCAAGCTTAGTACAATTTTGTACTAAAGTTAGTACAAAGTTGAAACACTTATTTTGGGACGGAGGAAGTATATACCAATCAAACAG
Organism: Secale cereale; assembly: GCA_902687465.1. Taxonomy (NCBI): domain Eukaryota; kingdom Viridiplantae; phylum Streptophyta; class Magnoliopsida; order Poales; family Poaceae; genus Secale; species Secale cereale. Next base: position 72,447,394 of record LR738712.1, read on the forward strand.
GGAGGTGCTGACTTGCTATGTTAAAATATATACACCAGTACACCATGGCAGCTTCAGATGTTCAGTTATATTTGGAAAAGCATGACGCGTGTTGAAATGAAATGGTTACTGAAAAAGGATCTCACCTTGTTCCAGCAGAACATGTAGTGATCCATAAGCATAGTAAACATTCTCTGAATTACTTGACCCTCATGGTTCCACAGGATGGTGATGCGTGTTAGAGTTATAATATAAGTCATGTACCTCTTTGTGTTTATCCCGTTGTATAAGGGGTTTCCTGCATATGTTCCACACCTGTACATGTATATATATATCGGCCTATGGCCTCATGGGAATACAAGTTGCATATTCCTAACATGGTATTAGAGCTAGGTCAATTTTTTGCACGCCGCAACTCGTGCTATTGATCCTTCGTGCCTCTGATCGATCGAAGAAGCCGGTCTCTTCTGGATCGTCCGCTCGATCTCCTCTGTCTCTCCCGTGATCGAAGCAGCAGCAACTCGTCCGCTCGATCTCCTCTGCCTCTCCCGTGATCGAAGCAGCAGCAGGGGGCTGGACTCCCGCGATCAAAGCAGCAGTCCGCTCGGCAGGTCTCGCTCGCTCCCGTCGCTCGAAGCCCTCGATCTCCAGTCGCTCCCGTCGCTCGAAGCCCTCGTCGCTCCCGTCGCTCGAAGCCCTCGATCTCCAGTCGCTCCCGTCGCTCGATCGCATCGCCAGGGCCTGATCCGCTCGACCGAGGCAGGGCATCTCCGCCAGATCGGTCTCCTCTGGCCTTCAAGCAGGCCCGAAGCCTGCAGCCGCTTCCGCCACCTGGGCCGCTGCCCACGTGGGCTTCTTCAGTCAATCGACCGATCAGCTGCCTGACTGCCCGTCGCTTTTTCCCGACTCTGCTGATCTAAAAAAAAATGTCTCTGTCATCGGGCTACGTTTCTGTCCCTCGCTGTCGGGTGATCTTCGATGGTACTAACTATACTGAGTTCACTGGATTCATGCGCATTCACATGCGTGGCATCCGTCTCTGGGGTGTTCTTTCTGGCGAGGTCTGCTGTCCGCCACGTCCGGTTCCTCCGGTGGCTCCTATTCCGCCGACTCCATCGGTTCTTCCTACGGATGCTAATCAGGCCGCCAAGGATGCGACTAAGCTTGCTCATGAGGCTGCTGATCGTGCTTATGATGAGAGGGTTTTGGCTTATGAGGAGGCTCTTCAGACGTATCATGGTGCTCTGTCTGTTTACACCCAGTGGCTTGATGATGATGCTAAAGCTGCAGCTGTTCTCACTGCTAGTGTTCTGCCCCAGTTTGCTTCTGAGTTTCTGGGTCTTCCTACTGTCTTTGAGATGTGGACCCGTCTTCGTCAGCGCTATGAGCCCTCTGGTGATGCCCTGTACCTTTCTGTGATTCGTCAGGAGCATGCTCTTCAGCAGGGTGACTCTACTGTTGATGACTTCTATGCACAGAGTTCTGCTATCTGGCGCCAGCTTGATTCTCTCCGCACTGCTGGTTGTCGTACTTGTCCATGTTGCTAGGCTGTCCAGGCCAATTTGGAGTTTCATCGCGTCTACGAATTCCTGTCTCGGCTTCGTAAGGAGTTTGAGCCCCGGCGTGCTCAGCTGTTTGCTCGTGGCCGTATTTCTCTCATGGAGGCTCTTTCTGAGATTCGTGCTGAGGAGACTCGCTTACGTGGTGCTGGTTTGCTGGAGGTTCCCTCTGTGTTCGCTACTCGGTCTTCTTCCACGCCACCTGCTGCACCGACCCCGTTTCGCTCGAGTGCTCCGCCACTCTTGCCCACTCCTTCTGATGGCTCAGGTCGCCCCCGTCCACATTGTGACTACTGCAACAATGATGGTCATATTGAGTCCCAGTGCTACAAGAAGAAGAAACACCTGCGCAAGGCACGACCACCATCTTCAGGGACTTAGTCATCTACCTCGACAGCTTCAGCCATTGCTTTGACTGAGCAGGATATTCTGAGACTTAAGCGTCTGCTCGCGGCTTCAGGTTCTTCCTCGACGGGTACTGCTGGTTCTGTGACTGATGTTTCCCGCGCTGAGCAACCGCCCTCTACACAGTCAGGTACATCCCCATGGGTTCTGGATTCTGGAGCTTCTTTTCATATGTCTTCTCATTCTTCCACTTTGTCCTCTCTTCGATTGCTGGATTCTCCTGTTCATGTCTTCACTGCTGATGGTACTCCACTTTCTGTTGCTAGTAGAGGCAATCTTTCCACTCCTTCTTATTATGTTCCTGATGTTGCTCATGTTCCTCGACTTACCATGAATCTGTTTTCTGCTGGTCAACTTACTGATTCTGGTTGTCGCGTCATCCTTGACGCTGACTCTTGTTCTGTCCAGGACCGTCGCACGCACACTCTGGTTGGGGCTGGCCCCCGCCGCCGTGATTCTCAGGGTCTTTGGGAGTTGGACTGGCTTCATGTTCCTTCCGCTGCCACCACCATCGCCAGTTCTTCCGCTTCTGTCGCCTCCGTTACTGGTTCCTTCCAGCAGTGGCATCATCGACTTGGTCATCTGTGTGGTTCTCGGTTGTCTTCTTTAGTTCGTCGAGGTCTTCTGGGGTCTGTCTCAGGAGATGTCTCTTTAGAGTGTCAGGGTTGCCGTCTTGGCAAGCAGATTCAGTTACCATATCCACATAGTAAGTCAGTGTCTAAGCGTCCTTTCGATTTAGTCCATTCTGATGTATGGGGTCCGGCCCCTTTCGCTTCAAAAGGTGGTCATAAATACTATATTATTTTCATAGATGATTTCTCTCGTTACACATGGCTTTATTTCATGACCTCTCGTAGTGAGGTGTTGTCTATTTATAAGTGTTTTGCTGCCATGGTTCATACTCAGTTCTCTTCACCCATTCGTGTTTTTCGTGCTGACTCCGCTGGCGAGTATATCTCTAAGATGTTGCGTGGTGTTCTTGCTGAGCAAGGGACTCTCTCAATTCTCTTGTCCTGGTGCTCATGCTCAGAATGGTGTGGCTGAGCGAAAGCATCGACATCTTCTTGAGACGGCTCGTGCATTGATGATTGCTGCCTCTCTCCCGCCTCATTTTTGGGCCGAGGCCATCTCCACATCCACCTATCTTATTAATATACAGCCTTCCGCTGCTCTGCAGGGTGGTGTTCCTTTCGAGCGACTTTTTGATCGTTCTCCCGATTATTCGATGCTTCGCTCGTTTGGTTGTGTTTGCTATGCTCTTCTTGCCCCTCGCGAACGCACCAAACTGACCGCTCAGTTTGTTGAATGTGTCTTCTTAGGCTACAGTGATGAGCATAAGGGCTATCGTTGTTGGGATCCTATCGGTCGTCGGATGCGTATCTCTCGAGATGTGACTTTTGATGAGTCTCGTCCCTTCTACCCACGCTCATCTTCCTCGACTTTTTCAGTGCAGGATATCTCTTTCCTCACTTTTCCTGCCTCACCTATCACCCCCGTCGAGCCTGTACCTCTCCGTTCCACTTCCTCTCCTTCACCTCTAGTTGATTTGCAGCCACCATCCTCCCCGGTCTCCTCGCCTAGCATGTCACAGGGTTCTCCACCTTCATCTCCGGTGACTTCCTCCCCGGTCTCCTCTCCTAGCATGTCACCGGATTCTACACCTTCATCTCCGGTGACTTCTTCGTCGCCACCCCCCGATTCTACCTTGGCGATTCCTCCTTCTATTCTTCCATCTTTTCCTCAGCATTACACTCGTCGTCCACGACCTGTCGATGCCTTTGTGGATGAGTCGTCATCTTCCTCTCAGCCTACGTATGGCCTGCGTTCTCGTCCTTGTCCGCCCGTTGATTGCTTTGGATTTCCCACCGCTGGTGCTGCTGTTCTTGAGCCGACTTCTTACCGTCAGGCTGTTGTTCATCCTGAATGGCAGTTTGCGATGGCAGAGGAGATTGCTGCTCTTGAACGCACTGGTACCTGGGATCTTGTTTCTCTTCCTCCCGGAGTCCGTCCGATCACTTGTAAGTGGGTCTACAAGGTTAAGACTCGTTCCGATGGTTCTCTTGAGCGACACAAAGCTCGTCTTGTGGCTCGTGGTTTTCAGCAGGAGCATGGTCGTGATTATGACGAGACTTTTGCTCCTGTGGCCCATATGACTTCGTACACTTCTTGCCGTTGCTTCTGCACGCCACTGGTCTATCTCTCAGCTTGATGTTAAGAATGCCTTTCTTAATGGTGAGCTGTGTGAGGAGGTGTACATGCAGCCACCACCTGGGTATTATGTTCCTGATGGCATGGTATGTCGTCTTCGTCGCTCTCTCTATGGCCTTAAGCAAGCCCCCCGCGCCTGGTTTGAGCGCTTTGCCTCTGTGATCACTGCTGCTGGTTTTTCAGCCAGTGCTCATGATCCAGCATTGTTTATTCACCTTTCTCCTCGTGGTCGGACTCTTCTTCTTCTCTATGTTGATGACATGATCATCACGAGGGATGACCCCGAGTATTTGCCTTTGTAAAGGCCCGTCTTAATGAGCAGTTTCTTATGTCTGATCTTGGACCTCTTCGCTACTTTCTTGGGATTGAAGTCTCTTCTACCTCTGATGGCTTTTTTATATCCCAGGAAAAGTATATCCAGGATCTTCTTGCTCGTGCTGCTCTTACTGACGCGCGCGTTGTTGAGACTCCTATGGAGCTCAATGTTCACCTCCGTGCTACTGATGGTGATGCTCTCCCTGACCCGACGCGTTATCGTCATCTTGTTGGCAGTCTTGTCTATCTAGCTGTCACTCGTCCGGACATCTCTTATCCGGTGCATATTCTGAGTCAGTTTGTCTCTGCTCCCACATCGGTTCATTATAGTCATCTCCTTCGTGTTCTCCGATATCTTCGAGGCACGATCTCTCACCGTCTCTTCTTTCCTCGCTCCAGTTCTTTACAGCTTCAGGCCTATTCGGATGCTACGTGGGCTAGTGATCCTTCAGATCGCCGTTCACTTTCTGCTTACTGTGTTTTTCTTGGTGGTTCTCTCATTGCCTGGAAGACGAAGAAACAGCTTGCAGTTTCCCGTTCGAGTGCCGAGGCTGAGTTGCGAGCAATGGCTCTTTTGACGGCAGAGGTGACTTGGTTACGGTGGTTACTTCAGGACTTTGGTGTTTCTGTCACTACACCGACTCTGCTCTTATCTGACAGTACAGGTGCTATCAGCATTGCGCGCGATCCTGTGAAGCATGAGCTCACCAAGCATATTGGTGTTGATGCTTTCTATGTGCGCGCTGGTGTGCAGGATCAGGTTATTGCTCTTCAGTATGTGCCTTCCGAGTTACAGTTGGCGGATTTTCTGACGAAGGCCCAGACTAGAGCACAACATGGCTTTTATCTCTCCAAACTCAGTGTTGTTCCTCCACCATGAGTTTGAGGGGGGGTGTTAGAGTTATAATATAAGTCATGTACCTCTTTGTGTTTATCCCGTTGTATAAGGGGTTTCCTGCATATGTTCCACACATGTACATGTATATATATATCGGCCTATGGCCTCATGGGAATACAAGTTGCATATTCCTAACAATGCGAAAGCACCACTTTTTAGAGAATTAAGTAGAACACATGTTGTTCGTCCTGAAGCTAGTTTAGTCTCTTTTTGATTAAAAGACATTACCACCATTGGGCGTACCCCAAGTTATCTTAATTGGTCACTTGGGAGGTGTCGGATTCAAGGCTCCGCAAAACCCTACTAGGTTCGAACTCTGGGGTGCGTGCGAAGAACTCAATCTCGCCTATCTACCTACTCGCCGTCTCACGAACTAGCACGATGAACAGGAATGTAAAAGAGACAAGAGGCAGTTTATCCTGGTTCAGGCCACCTAGCGGTGAGTGGCCCTAGTCCAGCAGTGTGGTGGATTAGCCTCGAGATGGGCTGTGGATGAACTAGTACAATGGGTGAATCTCTGGAGGTGAGGTGTTCTTGCTTGGTGGTGGAGGAGAGGGTCTGAATGATCCGTCCTCTTGCTGGGTGGTGGCTATCCTACTTATATATCCTACTTATATAGTGACATTGGTCCTCTTCCCCCGAAATGTTTGGCGGGAAGGGATCCCACAACGGCCAGTTTTGAAGGGAGACAGCTAGTACATCTTATCCTGACTAAAGGTGGTCTTCGCCTGCAAAGCCTCTGATCCTGAGGCCATGGTGGGCTCAGTGATGACCTCCGCCCTGCCGTCCTGGTGGTCTTGGTCTTGTTGCACTGGAATGGAAACCTTTGGCGGATTCCTCGGGACTCTGCGTCTGAGCCCGCTTCCTTAGCACCAAAGAGGAAACTGCGGTACTGCGCCCGCTGGCGCCCTCTTGGCCTTGGTCGTCACGGCTTGCGTCATGCAAACCTCGCGAGGTGGGGGGTTGCATAGAGTTCTCTGCTCCTCAGGAGCCAGCCAGACGGGGCTGCGCCTTCCGGAGGTCTTGGTGTCTCCCGCCCCGCGAGGCTTGGCCCCTCGCAAGGGTCTTGAGTGTCGATGCTGAAGATGGGCCGTACCTGGCCTGGAAAGGAGCCACGTCGTGGGCCGCAGGCAGGCAAGTCTGGGTACCCTGGTTCCCAGAACGCCGACAGTAGCCCCCGGGCCCAAGGTGCGCTCGGACTTGGCTTCAAGGCGAAGCCAAAGGGCAAGGGCAAAGCGCCGCGGGCCCCAATCGCCTGCGGACCTGGTCGACGCGTGGCGCCCGGATTGGACATGGGAGTCTCCACTTCCCACGTTGTCTTGGCAACCGTTCGATTTGACTGGAGGGGTCCAGTACCCACTTCGGGTCTTTCTCTGCTTCCCTTCATCTTGCTCTAGATCCCCTTTCTCCCTTGCCACAAGCGCTCCCAGATCTGCTGAATCCTGCCCCCGAGTTCGGCGCCGATGGCCTCGGGAACAACCAAGCCCTCTGTTTCTCCTCCGCGCCAGGTTCCAGACTTCGAGCCGGCCCTCAGCGCCTCCATCACCACCAAGGAGAAGGGGGAGATTGTTAGGGCATATTTCTCCTTTAGTGCTTTTGGTGATTGATGACATTGCTTTTGCGGACTAATCGTCTGTATTGAGCATTTAAGATAATTGATAATATGGCACAAGACGATTCGAGCCCCTCGGAATTCTAAGAGAAGACGGTTATTTCCGTTCCTTTAATTTTCGGTGGATTTGAGTCGTAGGAGAAGCGTACTATTAAGAAGGGGTCCGCGTCGAGATGGTATGGGTGAAATCAACACGTACACGATTTCATTTACACCCTCCATATTTTTTCGCTTCTTTGGAGTTTCCCCTTTTGTTACTTAGAAGGGGGGCTTGGAGTGCTGCCAGCGGTAGTACCGCTCCCAAGACCGCGCTTACTACCGCTCCGGCTCGGGTCTCGACTTTTCGTGTCGGACTAAGCAGTAGTCCAGCGGTGGTCCCACTGGCTCACTACCGTTGAGCCCCTTTCGACCCAGCTGGGCAAGTGGCAGTAGCAGCGACAGTACCGCACCTACCACCGCCGCCACTTCCGCTCATGGCTATGCTCTCCCAGCAGGATGTTCTACGCTGTGACTAATGAGGAGTACGAGCAGCAAATGGAGGTCATGCTTCGTCGCTTCGTCCTCCACGTCAACGGCCAGGCAACGCCACCAGAGACACTCCTGCATGTCAAGCCATAGACCACGTCCCTTCCTCGCTCTCCCTTGCGCAACCGCGGTGTCCAAATAAGACGTCGCGTCACGGAGGAGCCCCTCCCGCCACCCCTACGCATCAAGGAGGAGCGGCTCTTGCTGCCGCACCAAAGCATGAAGGAGGGTGATGGATAAGTCTGTGTACTAGGGTCTGGTCTTTGTGGGGCTGCAGCATCTGTGTACTACGGTCTTTGTGGGGCTGCAGCACATGGTCCTTGTGGCAGTTAGGATAGAGTTCCTGACCATCAAGGACCGTCAGTTAGGATAGCATCTTAGACTAGCATCTTAGACTGGCATCTTAGCAGCATCTCAGCATATGCTTGGCTGGCTAAGCAGCCTATAAGTATGTATCCCCAACCCCTCAGGTTGGCATGGCATTGTGTGAGAAATAAACCAACGAAAATTGTCCCAACTCTCCTAGTGTCATCCACAACTATCAATGCTCAGGTTCAAAGGTCTAACAAGTGGTATCAGAGCCTCGTTATCTTGTACCCTGAGCATTTCCTGTGGGCAGCCTAAGTCGGTAGCAGCAGCTGCTCCGTCTGCCTCTGGTTACCTCCCTCCCTCCGGACTGTCGAGCAGCAGTTCATCTTCAACAGCCTCCTCTTCACGCAACAGCCCCCCTGCAGCAAGCCATGTCTGCAGGTCGCTCTCAGCACACGGCTACCTCGAGCATACGGCGCCGGCAGGAGGCCGAGCGCGCCGTGGCAGAGGAGCGTGAGCGGGCAGCTGTAGCAGCAGCTGCTGCGGCAGCAAGGGTGTCGAGGCTGGCTGCAGCGGAACTGGCAGCAGCCAGAGCGGAGGTAGAAGCAGCAGCAGCAGCAGACGCAGCACGTGAGGCTACGGCGGATGCCAAGGCACTCCGCGGCGGCTCCGGCAGCTCCAACAGCTACGCGGCTGCGAACGACTGCGCTGACGCAGACCGCGCCAAAGTGGCGCAAGAGCGGACGGCGTAGTGGGCAGCCGAGCACGCCCGCGCTCCAGCTGGAGGTGCGCACCGCGACGGCGGCTGCAACGACCAGGACCGCGGCCTCTACGAGGTCCGGACTATGGTCAGGGATGTTGGTCCCAGTGCTGGGTAGCCTACCCTCACTAAAACCAACTATGTCGAGTGGGCCGGGATCATGAAGGTCAGGCTCCAGGTACGGCGCATGTGGGAGGCAGTCCAGGACAGCAACGTCGACCACCAAGAGCACCGACGGGCGCTGGACGCCCTCATCGCCGCAGTACCGCCCGAGATGCAGTTCTCGCTTTCCAGCAAGCGGACTGCGAAGGAAGCTTGGGACGCCATCGCCGCGGCACGCATCGGCAGCGACCGTGCTCGCAAGTCCACTCTGCAGGCACTTCGCAAGGAGTGGGAGAGCCTGGTTTTTAAGCCAGGTGAGGACGTTGATGACTTTGCTCTCCGTCTCAACACCCTGCTGTAGAAGTTGGTGAAGTTTGGTGATGCCACTTACACCGAGGAGAGAGCTGTCGAGATGCTTTTTCGGTGCATCCCCGAGAAGTACAAGCAGATGGCTCGATCGATCGAGTCTTTGCTGGACCTCTCCACGATGACAATCGAGGAGGCGATAGGCCGCCTCAAGGTCGTCGACACCGATGAGCCTCAGCCTTCCTCGGGGCCCATCACCACCGGCGGGAAGCTGCTCCTAACTCGGGAACAGTGGGATGCCAGCCTTGGTGACAGGAAGAAGGGGGAGCCTTCTTCCACGACGGGCGGCCGCGAGCGTGGCAAGAAGCGTAAGACGCGAAGAGGCCCCCCGGGCAGGGCACAAGGACGTGCCGAAGGTGACGCCCGCGGAGGCGCCAAGGACGGCGCCGCTGGCAAGCCCAAGCCGGCACAAGACAACACTTGCCACAACTGTGGCCGGTTTGGCCATTGGGCCAATGAGTGCCGGCAACCATGTCAAGGCCAGGCTCACGTCGCACAGGTGAAGGAGGAGACGGCTTTGTTCATGGCGCATGCAAGCATTGAGCTATCTTCAGCGACACCAGCCGCAAAAGCTCTCATCCATCTCGACGAGCCAAAAGCACACGCTCTTCTCGGCGATGGCTCCGGGAAGGACAAGACTACGGGGTGGTGCCTCAACACCGGCGCCACCACCACATGACCGGTCGAAGGGACTTCTTCGCCGAGCTCGACTCCGATGCGCGAGGCTCCGTCAAGTTTGGGGATGCCTCCGCTGTGGAAATTAAGGGCGTCGGCTCCGTCATCTTCGCCACCAAGACGGGAGAGCACCGGCTGCTCACCGGTGTCTACTACATCCCCGCGCTGAGGAACTCCATCATCAGCTTGGGACAGCTGGATGAGAACGGCTCACGCGTGCTGATTAAGCATGGGGTCCTACGCATCTAGGATCGCCAGGGTCGCCTTCTCGCCAAGGTACCCAGAGGTGAAAATCGACTTTACGTCCTTGATGTGCAGGTGGCACAACCGGTCTGTCTCGCTGTCCGTCGGGACGACGAGACGTGGCAATGGCATGAGCGCTTTGGGCACCTTCATTTTGAGGCCCTGAAGCGTCTAAATGCCAAGGAGATGGTACGAGGCCTGCCATGCCTCGACCATGTGGAGCAGTTCTGCGACATCTGCGTACTGACGAAGCAGAGACGACTCCCCTTTCCCCAACAGGCGAGTTTTCGGGTCAAGGAGAAGCTGGAACTCGTGCACGGAGACTTGTGCAGCCCGGTGACGCCAGCCACACCCGGAGGTCGACGCTACTTCCTGCTGCTCGTCGACGATCTCTCTCGCTACATGTGGGCGATGATTCTCGGCAGCAAGGGAGAAGCGGCGGACGCCATCAGGCGCGCGCAGGTTGGTGTGGAGGCGGAGAGCGGCCGCAAATTGCGCGTGTTGCGCACTGACAACGGCGGCGAATTCACGGCGGCTGAATTCGCGTCGTACTGCGCCGACGAGGGCATCCAGCGCCAGTACTCCGCGCCGTACAGCCCGCAGCAAAACGGAGTCGTCAAGCGGCGCAACCAGACGGTTGTGGGGATGGCTCGGGCTCTCCTCAAGCAGAGAGGGATGCCGGCTGTTTTCTGGGGAGAGGCGGTGCTGACGGCCGTTTACATCCTCAACCGCTCGCCTGCTAAGGCACTCGACGGCAGGACACCGTACGAGGCCTGGCATGGGCGGAAGCCGGCGGTCTCCCATTTGCGCGTCTTTGGCTGCCTTGTGTTCGCCAAGGAGCTCGGCCACATCGGCAAGCTCGACGACAGGAGCACTCCGGGAGTCTTCATCGGCTACGCGGAGGGCTCAAAGGCCTACCGCATCCTCGACCCAAAGACGCAGCGTGTGCGCACGGCGCGAGACGTCGTGTTCAACGAAGGGCGAGGGGGGCAATGGGACAAGGCGGTGGACGACGGCTCGACGATGACGTATGACGACTTCATTGTCGAGTATGCCCACTTCAAGGAAGCCGGGGGAGCAAGCAACTCCTCTTCGCCGGGCACGTCTACCCCGGCCCCCAAAACTACACTGACTCCGGTGCCTGCAACGCCGACGGCACCACAACTGGCGACGCCGCATACTCCAGCCCCGCCAGTCACCACTCCGGGTTCGTCTTCAGCTCACGCAGAGCACAACCCGATGAAGTTCCCTTCCCCGCTCACTCACGTCGAGGAGCGTGTCGACGCGTATTATGGAGGCGAACGGTTGCGGTATCGCATGATGGATAATCTACTCGGCGACCAGCCGGTGCCGGGACTGATGCCACGTGACTTGGAGGCGCAGCTACAACTCGCGTGTGAGGACGACGAACCACGGTCCTTTGCAGAGGCCGAGAGAGATGCGGCATGGCGCGTCGCGATGCAGTTGGAGATGGATGCGGTCGAGCAAAACCGCACCTGGGAGGTCGCTAACCTTTCTCATGGTCACCGCGCAATCACCCTTAAGTGGGTGTTCAAGCTGAAGAGGGATGGAGCCGGCGCCATCATCAAGCACAAGGCTCGCCTGGTGGCGCGAGGCTTCTTGCAGCAGGAAGGAGTCGACTTCGACGACGCCTTCGCTCCCGTGGCACGGATGGAGTCCGTGCGACTTCTCCTTGCGCTAGCTGCCTAGGAGGGCTGGCGTGTCCATCACATGGATGTCAAGTCGGCATTCCTCAACGGCGACTTGAAGGAGGAAGTCTACGTGTATCAGCCACCGGGATTTGGGATTCCCGGCCAGGAGGGCAAGGTACTCCGCCTGCGCAAGGCTCTCTATGGCCTACGGCAGGCACCTAGGGCATGGAACGCCAAGCTGGACTCCACGCTAAAGAAGATGGGCTTCGAGCAAAGTCCGCATGAGGCTGCCGTCTATCGACGGGGCAGTGGAGGAAATGCCCTGCTGGTGGGCGTCTATGTTGACGACCTGGTGATCACCGGCACCAAAGATGCAGAGGTGGCGGCGTTCAAGGAAGACATGAAGGCCACCTTCCAGATGAGTGATCTGGGGCTCCTCTCCTTCTATCTAGGGATTGAGGTGCACCAGGACCACTCCGGGATCGCGCTTCGACAGTCCGCCTACGCCAAGCGCATCGTTGAGCTAGCTGGGCTCACCGACTGCCACCCAGCTCTCACTCCGATGGAGGAGAGGCTGAAACTGAGCCGCGACAGCACGACGGAGGAAGTGGATGCTACGCAGTACCGGCGCCTTGTGGGGAGCCTTCGCTATCTCACCCACACACGGCCGGACTTGGCATTCTCCGTCGGCTATGTCAGTCGGTTCATGGAGCGACCGACGTCGGAACACCAGCAGGCAATGAAGAGGATCGTTCGCTACGTAGCAAGGACCCTCGACCACGGCCTCCACTACCCCAAGTGTTCGGAGGCGGCACACTTCGTCGGGTACAACGACAGCGACCACGCCGGCGACATCGACACCAGCAAAAGCACGAGCGGGATCCCCTTCTTCCTCGGCAAGTGTCTCGTGAGCTGGCAATCAGTCAAGCAGCAGGTGGTGGCCCTGTCCAGCTGTGAGGCTGAGTACATAGCGGCCTCCACCGCCTGCACTCAGGCGCTCTGGCTTGCTCGACTGCTTGATGATCTTCTCGTTCAAGACACCAGAACGGTGCAGCTTCTGGTGGACAGCAAGTCCGCCCTGGCTCTGGCAAAGAACCCCGTGTTCCACGAACGGAGCAAGCACATCCGACTGAGGTATCACTTCATCCGCAGCTGTGTGGAAGAAGGGAGCATCGAGGCGAGCTACATCAACACCACGGACCAGCTCGCAGACCTGCTCACCAAGCCTCTTGGGAGGGTCAAGTTCCTCGAACTTTGCTCCAGGATTGGGATGATTCAACTCTCCCACAAGACGACGTACAAGACTTAGGGGGAGAAAGATGGATAAGTCTGTGTACTAGGGTCTAGTCGTTGTGGGGCTGCAGCATCTGTGTACTAGGGTCTTTGTGGGGCTGCAGCACATGGTCCTTGTGGCAGTTAGGATAGAGTTCCTGACCATCAAGGACTGTCGGTTAGGATAGCATCTTAGACTAGCATCTTAGCAGCATCTCAGCATATGCTTGGCTGGCTAAGCAGCCTATAAGTATGTATCCCCAACCCCTCAGGTTGGCATGGCATTGTGTGAGAAATAAACCAACGAAAATTGTCCCAACTCTCCTAGTGTCATCCACAACTATCAATGCTCAGGTTCAAAGGTCTAACAGAGGGGTGGCGCCCTCCGCAGCCCCGCTGCGTCAAGGAGAAGCGGCGCTCACCGTCGCCCCGCCAAACTCATGGCGGCCTGCCCCATGCGATCACTGTGAAGGCGCGCGGTCGCATTCACCACTATCTCGGTGGCGGCGGCAGCAGCTCTTCCACACGGAGCGGCCTAACAGCAAAGGAGTACGGCGACAAGGAGCGGCGTTGGCAGGACAGGCGCAACGCAACGCACCGGTCAGAGTTCGTGTAATCTGATGTCCCGCCGCCACACATCAGGGCGGACTCGGAGCTGGCCACGGCCTGGGCTCTGGACCGTTCCAAGACGATGGCGGAGACGAGAAAGCACCGTCTCCGCCGCCTCGACGAGGAGATAGTCAAGTATGGCCAGGAGTGGTTTCTCCACGAGTCTACCGCCATCGCCGCCTCCTTCCAGGCCCGCCACCCTCTCCCCCGCCCACGTTGTCGATAGCCGCGGCCGCACTGTGCACGACGCAAGAGCAAACGGAAAGGATTATCCGCGAGCGTCAGGCGGCTATTAGGAAGCCCCGCCGCGACGCTACGGCCTTCTGCTGCCCGAAGCCCGACTCCGAGGACTTTGAATATAGCCTACAAGGTCACCGTCAAGTATAGGGTAGTGTAGCATTAGTTTTTGTCAGGCCCGTGGGAACCAGGGTACCTAGGCCCGTCTGCCTTCGGCCCAGGATGCGGCGCGTATCGAAGACCCAACAAGGGGCCCACCAACAGGCCTCGCTGGCAGGACCCATCGCCAGGACCAGGCCTCGCGCGATCCCCCCTCGGGAGGCGGGCATCTTCAGCAGGCTAGGCAGCTTCACCAGGAGCCTCTCGAGGCTACCTCCCGAGGCGCCTCCCTAAGGCGCTCAAGGCGGGATTAGAGATTAATCGATTTCTCGGTCGCGTGGCTTCATGCTCATCACGTGGGTGACGCACAATGTTGGGGATATCGCTTATCGTTAGCGTCTCAGTCAGCTTGGGATTAGAGATTAATCGAAAATTGACTGATCAACCGATTTTATCGGTCGACTATTAATCGGCCATTTTTTGCAACTCCCAGGTTCCCAACACTAAAGTATGCTATATTCAACACCAAAACAATATTGGACGGAAGTGTTACCTTAATTCCTAGCCTTTGAATCCCTGTAGAGTGACAAACAAAATGGGACAACGGTCCATATTGCGTAACAAGGTCCACAATGCGCATATAAACATAGTCTTTGCAAACATAGTGCTGCGAATAGGCTCGATTTCTCGGTAGATTCCCCATAAATCACTTGTTATAGCGGTAAATCGGCTGAAATGATAAATAGTGAAGATAAGGAATAGTCTTATCGGTCGCACCAAGAGTAGCGATAAATCAGACGATAAATCGCTGAAACAGAAAAAAAAAATGTGAATGACGCGCGCGGCGACGAAGGTCGTGCTAGCAAGCGCGGATGAGGAGGATTGCCTCTTTTGTGCTAAGGGAGCAAGGCCAGCACGCCGATTCCCAAATTAACCCCCAAAGGTTGCCCGACCAGTGTAAGAAGACCAAGACAATGGGCATGCAGGCGGAGGTCATCACCGAGCCCACCGGCGAGTCATGGACGGCGGCTTTGCAGGCGCAGACCACCTTTTGTCAGGATAGACTGCGCCCATGTCCCTCTTCGAAATTGTCGTTGTGTGGCAACCCTTCCCGCCAATGTTTCCGGGGGAAGAGGACCAAGGCAGATATAAAAGGAGGGCAGAGTGCTGCGGTAGGGGGGGGGGGGTCAACCATTTGATCCTCAACCCTTGTACACTCGTTCTCTCCAGCCGGTGCAATCCCAAAACCAAGCAAGAGTAGGGTTTTAAACGGCGAGGTGGCCCGAACCTGGGTAACTCCCGTGTTCCGGCCTGCTCCCGCTAGCTCGCACTCGCCGCAACGTCGTCGTGCTTAGCTGCGAAGAAGGGTAGGGCGGTAGGAACGAGCGCACCCAGTGTTCGGACCATTGGGTCCGCATAGCCCCGATTCCAACATTTGGCGCGCCAGATAGGGGTGTGCCGCTGTTCTTCCGGTCTGCTCCGATTTCCACTTCGCTAACTCCATTGTTCACGCTCGTCGCGTGCGTGCCGAGCGTCGGGCAGCTCGCGTCCCCCAGACGGAGCCTACAGGCTGCGGCAATCGCCGCCACTCTGTCGGGGCCGCAGCTGCTGCCGCTACCGACCCGGCTGCTCATGAGCAGTAGGACTCCTCCCTGCACGCCTCCGTGCAAGCGGACGGCTGCACGGCCACAGCGTCGTCCTCCCTCGCCCGCCGTCGTCCGCCGAATGCGCAGGCCGCGCTGCTCATGGCACGCGAGCTCCTTCGTTACCGTCCAGCAGACGCCGGCTACGATGCTTGGCTTGGCCGCATCACCGAGCTAGTCAACGCCGACGGAGACGCCACGACGCCCTCCCACTCGCTCCTTCCTCCGTTGTCTCGTGTCGCGGACGTGGCGCACGGTATTGGGCTCTACCGCAGGGTGCGTCGACTGCAAATTAAAATTTTCCTACGTGCAGAACATCCAGGAACATGCTAAGGGAGATGGATCACAGATCGTTACCACTAGACGCGCATTGCTGTGCAGCGGAAGTAGACTTGAGGCAGCGCGTTCCCGGAGTCGTCTCGCGTTCCCAGAGTCGTCAACTCCTTGCCGATCTCCCACGTAGGCGTGGATCCCGTGAACTGGTTCGCCGGAGCGGCGCAAGTGCACCGCCTCTAACGGTATCCGCGCGTGCAAGAGGAACGTCGTGCGGCGGACTGCTAGGTCCGATCACACAACCGGCGGCGAGTGGAGGTGGCTAGTTGCAACACATGCAAAGCCCTAATGACGGCGCCGAAGCGATCAACTTGATAAGTGTGCCGCACCTCCACTATATATAGGCATCTGTCGCAGGCTCAACACTTGGGCCTCGCACGGATCCTAAAGCCCAAAATATGTTCAGTCTGTATCCGAGTCGGAGTAGGACCAAGTCTGACTCGTGGAGTCGGATCCAACCTCACAGGTTCCTTCCCTTAAGCGCGCGACCCCTTAGGTTCAAGTCGGCTTGGTCGCAGGTCGGATCACCTCCGACCTGCTCGGCTGGTAGCGGCCTCTAGCAAGGCGTGCCGACCACCAAGTAGACTATGAAACTTTTTAGGCGAACATGTACAACATGTCACACTTCCATTCCCTTTGCCTCACGATATATGTTGTCGGGCTCAAGGCGAGACTGTCATCCTTGTGCTAGCCCGACCTCTTTCTCGTTCCAGTGATGCTGACCCAAACCGGATTATCTCATAATCCTTGTCGCATGGCCATGCTTATCCTGGTCAGATCACACGAGGGGCCCAGAGTATATCTCTCCTGATCGGAGGGGCAAATCCCATCTTGCTCGACCATGTCTCGCAACATGGGTCTGGACAAACCCGAAACCTACCTTTGTAACTACCCAGTTACGGAGTAGCGTTTGGTCGGCCCAAAGCAAGTATGTCACCATCCCCAGTACATGCGTCAGCTCAGGTCTTAGGACATAGAACGTATGTTGTACTAGAGACTCACAGATGACATATCGTTGTGTCTCATAGTTGGGTCTGTCCAATCCGATATTCATCCGAGCTTGGATCCAGTCACCTCGGATCCAACCTCGGATCGATCAAAACCATGCAGTTCGGCAACATCACATGCTTCATGGCTAGTGAGACAAAGCCATCCACGGTATTGCGTGCTAGTCTAGTCCGACGTGTGCCCACATGTCACTTACGACTAGGGACCATTTAGGATGTATCATACAACACAAGATCTCACAAACAAGTCACGTAGTTGCCAGCAAGTATCATTGATTACATCCAAGGACTATCTTTATTCATAAACACATAGGAAATATCAACATACATGATTGCCTCTAGGACATATCTCCAACACACGGCGCGCCTCCGCCACCTCCTCCGCGCCGTGATCTCGGTGAGCCCCGGCGTGACGTGCGGGCGCATGACCTGGCTCGTGGAGCACCCTTGCCAGCTCAGGACGAGGCCAGCTGCCAGATTGTCCACCGCGCGCCGCCCGATGCACGTATGCTCCTCGAGTAGCAGCGCCAACGTCAGGACTGGGCTGTTCAGGAGGTTGCGACGGTCGGGCGCCAGAACAACGACGCCCTCGCAGGTGGCCTCCCCTCAAGCGGCGTGGGTTGCAGGGCCTTCACCCGCGAGCTGCGGCGAGTGGTTTTGCCCATCAAGTTCAAGCCGGAACTGCCCCCGCGTTACGACGGCATTTCCAACCCCACGGAGTTCCTTCAGCTCTATACGCTGAGCATCGAGGCGACGAATGGTGACGACAAGGGCATGGCAAACTGGTTTCCCATGGCCCTCAAGGATAGTCCGCGCTCCTGGCTCATGAACCTGCCCGAGGCATCAATCTCTTTGGGACTTTTACATTTGTGTCCCTAACTAGAACCCACTACTCAGATTTGCCCCTAATTTCGAAGTGTGCTCAAATTTGCCCCTCCGCCGTCATGTTCCCTTACAAAATTACCCTTCCGTGCCGTTTCCGTCCAGTCAAAGCTCTTTGACCGGTATCTGGCCGTTTATTTGACATTTTTGCCCTTGCATCCTTACACGTGGGTCCAAATCGAATAGGAAACAGAAAAATAGGAAATGCTACTGTAGCGATTGGGCCATGATGCAATGGCACAGGCCTGGTCCAGCCCAGCCCAACCGAGCCGAGGTTATCTTCAACCTCGTGCCTATAGAACCGAGGGCGACTGGACAGCGAGCACCAGCCGCCAGCATCCACCTCCTCCGTTCCACTAGACCCCATCTCGCGAGATAAGACTGCCGCATCCCCCCGAATCATCTGCCTCTCTTTGGATGCTCTCCCTTCTCTCAATCGTGTAACTAGTTCGCCTAAGAGCATGTGTTCGACACCGAGCGCCATTAGCGCGGCCAACGACCAAAACTCGCCGACCCTATGTGCCTCTGACGTCCTCCACTACGCTCTCTAGCACTCCAGCAAAGAAATCGGGCTAGGACGGCCCAGGCCAAGCGAATTAACCTCCCCTTCATCGCTTCCGATCAAAGACCCCCGGCGCAGATTCGTTGACGTACAAGTTATCCCGCCCGATCCGAGTGCATCTCCAGACCTGCCGTGATACCCTCCTCCTCTCCACTCTCCTTCCCCGTTCATTTTCACGCCATAGCTCCATCCCTGCCGAGTCCGTGGCAGCACCGCCGCTAGCCTCGTTCCTGCTGGCGAATCTAGCCATCCTGTGCCCTCCTGCTAGTAGCCCTGGAAGCGGGAGAGGCAGCGCTAGCCACCCCGCACCTCAGCCGTCGTCCTCGGGGCCTCCCGGTGAACCTCTGCCATGGATTTTTGTCGCCGAGGAATAATCTCCGATGAGGTCCTTAATTAAGCATTAATTACCCCGCTAATAGCCCCCTGAGCCACAGCCACATGGGCCCACTGGCATTATTAACCTATGATTGAGACATTTTAGGTATACTATAAGCAAAGTAGCCCCACTCGTCACGGCTGAGTCAGATTAAAACAAAATATTTTCAGAAAATATTGATTAGCTAATGACATGTGGGCCCAATATCTAGTTTGAATAGTCCTTATCTTTTTTTCTTTTTTTATTATAGTTTGTAGCCACATGTAAGTGTCAGAGAGAGGGGGGTGAGAGAAAGAGTTTTTTCATTTTATTTTTTTAGAGTGGGTCCCACTAGTAAGTGACACATGAAGACAAGGGCAAAAATGTCAAATAAACGGCCAGATACCGGTCAAAGAGCTTTGACTGGGCGGAAACGGCACGGAAGGGTAATTTTGTAAGGGAGCATGACGGCGGAGGGGCAAATTTGAGCACACTTTGAAATTAGGGGCAAATCTGAGTAGTGGGTTCGAGTTAGGGACACAAATGTAAAAGACCCAATCTCTTTCATGCAGCGACCATTGCGACCAATTTGTCGCTAACTTCAAGTGCACACATGACCGCCCCTCACCATCAACGACATGTGACACGTGCGGCAACACCCCAGCGAGACACTCCGCAAGTACATCCAGCGCTTCAGCCAGGTGCTCAACAAGGTTCTGCATGCCTCTGATGCGGCCATCATCTCTGCGTTCTCCATCGGTGTCACAGATGTTAGGATGTGCGAGAAGCTCGCCATCAACGATGAGCTGGACTCGGTGCTCGAGTTGTTCGACCTCACCGACAAGTGCGCCAAGGCTGAAGAAGGTTGCCTCTTTGTCCACAACGACCCCGATGCTACGCTTGACATCTCCAAGGCCAAGGGCAAGGACGTCAAGCACAAGGGCCCTATCGCGCTCGCGACGGAGCCCGGGCAGAAGCGCGGCCGCGACAGCGACGAGCCCGAGAAGGACAACCGCCTGCAAAGCGTCTACCACAACGTGCGCACCCAGAACACTGAAGACCGCCAGGAGCTCAAGTCGCTCCGCAACAAGCGCTTGGGCCGTCGTGGAGACCGCAATGACAGCGGCGCCGGCCACGGAGGAGGCCGCGGCGGCGGTCGATGGGACAACCACAACGACAATGGCAACTCCCGCTAGTGCTGGCGCGACCAGCCTCACGAGGGCGCCTGGCATGATCAGCCTCGTGAGGGCGCCTGGCGTGATCAGCCTTGTCAGGGCGCCTAGCGCGATCAGCCTCGTGATGCGAATCTACATGCCAACGCCGCCCTTCCGCCGCTGCCGCCACCCCGGAGGAACGACGTAAACCAGCTTGACGAGGGGGCTATGGGCTACCAGAAGCTTCGCGCGGTAGCCTGCATCCTCGGAGGAACTCAGCTCCCCGCGTCCAATGGCCTCTTCAAGTAGTTCTCTCGCGATGTGAACGGTGCCCTCCCGAGGCCAGAAGTTGTGAGGCCCCTCAAGTGGTCGCAGTACGCCATCACCTTCGACTCCAAGGACCACCTGAAGTCCACCGCTGCTGCAGGCACACTTCCCATGTTGTGCACCCTCACCATCAGCAACGTCGCGGTCACCAAGACCCTCATCGACAGAGGTGCCGGCCTCAACGTGATCTCCATCAAGACCTTTAAGACGCTCCAAGTGCCCTACGAACAGCTGATACCGACCAGGCCCTTCTTCGGGGCGACCGATGGGTCTACCATTCCCCTGTGGCAAGTGCGCCTCCCTGACACCTTTGGTACCCGCCACAACTACCACACCGAGCTCATCGACTTCGACGTGGCGCATATTCGCCTACCATACAACCCCATCCTGGGGTACCCCACGCTCGCCAAGTTCATGGCAGCAACCCACCACGACTACAACGTCCTCAAGATGCCAGGCTGCAGCGGTGTCATCACCATCACCTGCAACGACAAGGACGCGGTCTGCTCCCTCGAGCGCGCCTACAAGGCCGCCGTGGCTGAGTATTCGGATGGCGAGGATGTCATAAAGCCTCCCGTGGCTGCCCCCGTGAAGAAGAAGAAGCTACTCTCTCAAGACCGCACTAAGGTGAAGAAGGCATCGGTCGATGGCACCGGCTCAAGCCCTGCCCTCGCCGTCGAGGCCTGCCTCCCTCCTGCATAGGAAGGCGCGCTCATCACCTTCCTTCGAGCAGGTTTGGATGTTTCCTCTTGGGAGGCATCTGGCTTGCCCGACGCGTCAAGGGAGGTGATCGAGCACCACTCAGCGGTGTGCACTACCGCATGCCTCGTCAAGCAAGGAGTACAGCGCCAGGCGCCAGGGAAGTAGGAGTTCGTCATCCAGGAGATCTGCAAGCTGCGAAAAGATGGAGCGGCCCAGAAGGAGCGCCGCCCCGCGTGGCTCGTCGGCCCGTTCGTCGCCCCCAGGAAGGGCGGCAAGGCGCGCATGTGCGTCGACTTCGCGAGCCTCAACAGGGCCTGTCTTCAGGACCCCTTTTGGCCGCCGCGCGTCGGCCAAGGCGTGGGGCTCACCACCAACTATGCCCACATGCCCTTCGGCCTGATGAATGCTAGTGCCATCTTCCAAAGGCTGGCGCGGGTCGGGCGGAGGCCTCGCGAGCCATCGGCTCCCGCGGACCCTTCGGGTGCCGAGAGCCCCTCTGCCCCCAAGGGGTGAGCTCCTGCGACACCCATCTTCGAGCAACCCTGCAGCACTGTATCACTAGGTGACTTTTGATTATTCAAACTGAGGGCACCCCATGGGCTGCACCAACCTCGGGCTGACCCGTGACAAACATGGCAGCCGCGTAACCTTTCAGTCGTGTAATGAATCTTGGTTATGACCTGGTGAATTTATGCTTCTTGAGTAATTATATGACCGCCGCAATGCCACCATAAGGGCGCAGCGCACTCGCTACTCCTCTCCTGACCGTCCCGTGAGTGGGGGCTAGGCACGGCAACTGTGCTCTGGTCCATCCCAGCAGCGTCGATAAATCAAAGTGATCGAGCTTTGGCTCGCGGCCCCGCCCCCGTGCACGCCACCTCACCAAGATCCTTGGTGCTTGATGTCGTCACGAAACAGCCATGAGCAAGTCGGCGAATGCGCGTCGGTCCTTGTACCCCAAAATATGTCAACATGATGTTACCCCAGGAACCAAGCGCTCGGGAGATGCGCAGGCGGTGTCTTACGCGCCAGACGATGACGGCCGCCCGTACGGGAGACCTCGCGAGCGAGGGCTTCAAGGAGCGGGAAATCGAGAAGCGCATATCGGAGGTCGTGTGGACCCCTCGCAGGTCGCGGCCCACTTAGCACCGCTCACTATGAAAGCTAAGTCTAACCACCTCACGAGACACGACTATCGCCACAAGAATTCCCTCCTCTCGCGACCTTGGCGACAGTTGTCGCCTCCTTTTCGCGTGAGCCGCTTGCACGTCAAAGGGGGGGCTCCCAGGGCATCGCGTCTCTGGGGCCCTCACTAGCCTTCGATGCCCCTCACCTCCTGGCCTTATCTTGGCATCGTGACATACCAACGGCGGCTGAGATTTGCTCGGGGGCTGGGTCCTGACAACGTAGAGCACTTAGGCGAGCAAGAAAAAGAGCAGGCCTCGCAAGGAAACTTCAGGAGGGAACATACGATTCGAACCACAAAAGCATCAAATTAAAGACGCAGAGACCATAGTGTTTCACACACCCCACACGGGGCTTACATTGACCCGGTGCAGGAGAAAGGGAAAAACGGCGAAGGGTGCACGAGGCGGGGCACTGCTACCCTCTAGATTACAGTTCGGGCGCCGTCCACGCCTAATCGGATTCTTCATCCTCGCTCTTGACGTGGAGGGGGGCGTCGTTGCTTCCGCTCCCGCAATCCGCCATTTCCTCTGCGAAGGAGTCCAGGAGCCGGAGCCAAGTGCAGGGTCGGCCGTGCATGTCCATGATGAATTTAGCAGGCCGCCCCCAATGACTCCCCGCCTGGGGAGGTAGCACGGTCGTGCCACCCCGGACGCGGGCGCCTCGCCCTCTACGCCCACGCCCCTTCCGTGGTGCTTGGGCCAACGTCAGCAGCCGGCAAGGAGTGCCCGCGCCCCCGGGACGGCACCCTGGGCGCCGCGGCGGATCCGAGCCGGGCCTCTCCCCCTCGCCATCGAAGAAGATGGGCCGGGAAGTCCTTCCTCCTCGTCTTTATAGCACTCGAAGGAGGAGCGGTCCGCTCCTCCCCGTCTTTGATAGGTGCGGGAAGACAGACGCGAGCAAGGAAGGCAATGAAGGCCTCACGCCGCGCACGAGGCAGTCTTTATGTTAGCCCGGGCATTTGCCGAGGCGTCGTGGGAGAAGTGGGGGCGTCCTCCTATTCGTCGTGCGCCACGCATCACGCCTGGCCCGCAGGAGGTTAGGGCCCGCGCCGTGTCGTCCCCCTCTCCATCTGCTGCCCGAAGCCCGACTCCGACAACTTTGACAACGTCTCCGAGGTCGATGACAGAGGAGCCGCCAGCCAGCCCGGCATGGCCTACAAGGTCACCGTCAAGTATAGGGTAGTGAAGCGTTAGTTTTTTGTCAGACCCGTGGGAACTAGGGTACCCAGGCCCATCTGCCTTCGGCGCAGGACACGGCGTGTATCAAAGACCCAACAAGGGGCCCACCAACAGGCCTCGCTGGCAGGACCCATCGCCAGGACCAGGCCACGCGAGATCCCCCCTAGGGAGGCGGGCGTCTTCAGCAGGCCTGGCACCTTCACCAGGAGCCTCACGAGGCGGCCTCCCGAGGCGCCTCCCTGAGACGCTCAAGGCGGGCGCCGCTTGGCTCAGTCGCACAGCCTCATGCCCATCACGTGGGTGAAGCGTGCGGCGACGAACGGCGACAAAGGTCGTGTCTGCAGGCACGGATAAGGAGGATTGCCTCTTTTGTGATAAGGGAGCAAGGCCAGCACGCCAATTCCCAAAGCAACCCCCAAAGGTTGCCCAATCGGTGCAAAAAGACCAAGACGGCGGGCGCGCAGGACGGAGGTCATCACCGAGCCCACCAGCGCTTCATGGACGGCGGCTTTGCAGGCGAAGACCACCTTCTGTCTACGCCCCTATCCCCCTTCAAAATTGTTGTTGTGTGGCCACCCTTCCCGCCAATGTTTTCGGGGGAAGTGGACCAAGGCAGATATAAAAAGGAGGGCAGGGTGTTGCAATTGGGGGGGGGGGAGGTGTCGGGGGAAACTGTCCGCCACGAACACCTATGGGACCGGAGCCCCTTGTCTGTGCGGTACGAGGGCGGAGGGAGCACGAAGAGCAGATCGTGGCGAGCACGCGGGCAGTTTTACCCAGGTTCGGGCCGCGGTAGACGCGTAAAACCCTACTCCTGCTTGGTTGTGTATTAAGTTGGAGAGCTCGGGAGCTTGAAGAAGCAGCTACACCGAGCGTGTGAGTGATCTAGGTTCCGAACCCCCTCCACGTTGTGCATGGGCCTCCTTTTATAGTGCAAGGGGTCACCGACAGGTGTCAACGTAGGAGAAAGGGGTAAAAACGTAAAAGAGGTGGTAGTTGTAACAGTGCGGGAACAGTGGAGCTACAGTGCATGAACAGTGGTCTATACCTACTTTGACAGTAGGGGACAAGGTCATTTAATGCCCGTCGCCGTCGACCCCAAAAGCTCCCGCCCTTGCGTCTCCGTCTGCCACGGCGATGGATCCACCACCGTGGAGTGCCACCGTGTCCCCCAGGCTGCACAGCCGTCCGCCACGCGTCCCTGGATAGGCCCCAGGGCGACGCGTGGGCCGGTGAGCTGGAGCGCGGGCACACAGCGCAACCTTCCCGGCAAGCACCTTGCCGGGGTCTTGATCTTGCCGGGCCCGGGAGCTTGCCGCTCCCCGGGCCCTCGCCGGGTCTTCTATGATGAAATCCTCTATTCTTCCTGGCAAGCTCCTCTTGCCAGGGCCTTGCGCGAACGATGTAATCTTGAGCCTAGTACGGCCTTCCCGGCAAGCTCCTCTTGCCGGGGTCTCGGTCTTCTTTCTTGTATACTTTGTTTTTGAATGGTTTAATAAGGAGCAGGAAGGTCTCCGGCGAGCACGCGGTAAACCCTGCCGCGGGAAGCTGCAACTGCCCGTGCACAAGTTGGGGTACTGAGGTACCCCTACCTTAGTACACCGACAGGAGCCCCCGGGCCTGGGCCACACACGGTGCCGAGCGCTGTTGGGCTAGGCCCAAAACAGTGCACGGGCACACGCGGCCCGCGGCGCGCCGAATCCACTTCCGTATCCGCCGCATCCCCCCGTAACGGCACGTGTCGATCGCGGCGTCGTGGGATGGGACGTGCCCACGATCTCTTAATGGAAAGGGGCGAAACGCCCCCCACTTCCCCATAAAAGCAGAGAAAGCAGGAGCGATTCCCCTCCTTGCGCTTTCATTGCATCGTCTTCTTCCTCCAGAGATTCCTCTTGCGCCCCGCCTCCACACCTCCGCCGCCGCCGTCTGCATCTTCGGCGTCGCTGAGTTCTTCGCCCCCCTTCTTCCGCCGCGTCCGCCATGGCCCCGAAGACCGACAAGGCGACGGCGGAGAAGGCCAAGAGGGAGAAGTCGGAGCAAGCGGCGAAGCTCGCCGCGTATCGGAAACAGCATCTCGTCTTCCCGCCGAGGCTCGGCGCGCGGGAGCTCTGGAACAAGTACTACTTGTTCTGGGCCAAGGAAACCAAGGCGCACCCCCGCACGCGAGCATATCCGGCCGCCGCCAAGGACAACTACCCCGGCGGGTACTACTTCTTCGCAGCTTTCTTTCACTGCGGTCTTTGCCCTCCTTTCTCAAATTTCTTCTACGATGTCATGCACACCTACGGCCTCCACCTCCTTGACTTCACCCCCAACGCCATCCTCACCATGGCGGTTTTCGCACACATGTGCGAAAACTTCATAGGGATACAGCCCAATGTAGCGTTGTTTAGGCACTTTTTCACTCCTAGAGCAGAGGCCGACGCCCCCCTCTCCGGAGGAATTTCTTGGGTTTTCCGTTTGAACAAGAAGGGGTCCTACTTGCCGGGGGAGCTCCGCGGCAAGTGGGAGGAATGGCGCGCGGAGTGGTGCTGTGTCGTCGAAGATCAGCCGCAAGCTTTCACCGCGCCGCGCACAACGCCCATCGTGCGCGGCAGGGACTGGAGCGAGCTAGACTTGGACGACATCAAGCTCGACATCGCCCTTGTCCGGATTCTTCGTCTTCGGGTGGCACAGCTGTCCGTTACAGAGGTAGGCGCAGACTTCCTCCGCCGCCGCATCGCCCCTCTCCAAGACAGGAAAAGGCCGGCCTGGGAGTACGGCGGCCCGGCGGATATAATGAGGCTGCGCCCCGGGCTAAACTTCAACTTCACGACGCTGGAGCTGAAGGGGATGGTCCGGGAACTCTTCAAGTACGACCCGGCACACCCTGAGTGGTTCCGAGCTCCCCGGGGAGTGGTGCCGCTCTGCATCAGCACAGTCCGGGATCGTCTCCTCGCCATGATGCCCGCATGCGATTCGCACGGCGTGGACCGCACGTGGATTGCACCCAAGCCCATCGACGTCCTCAACTTCTACGACAACCTCGTGGAGGTGGCGAAGAACAAGAATGACATCAAGGAGCACACGCGGGACACCACCGACCAGGAGATTGCCTATATGGCTTCTCGGGCTGAAGAGGCCGCTGCAGCCGCAGCGGCAGGAGATTTCGGGTATACGCCTGACGAGGCGGAGGCTGCGGACGCGTCCTGCCAGGCGGAGGAGGCGGAGATCCGCAGACTGCTGCAGCTCCCTCCCGACGCGCTCGCCGGGGTCCACGGAATCGTGGCCGAGGCCGCGGCAATGGAGGGTCCCGCCGGAGGGAACAGAGGCGCCGCGAGGAGCGGAGGCGCCAAGGGAAAAGAGGCCGCAGCGCAGGGCGCTGGGCCCAGTGAGCCGGCCGGGGAAGAGGAGGAGGAGGAGGCCGAGGACTCCGGCGGATCTACGGAGCTCTACGCCGACGACCTCTCCTCGTCGGAGAGCTCCCCGCCCCCGGCAAGCCCAAGGCAGTCTCCACCGAAGCGTCTCCGCAAGACGGCGACGGGAGAGAGGGCGCAAGCGCCCCGGCAACAACCAGCTCGCCGGGCAGCTCCCCGGGGGAGCCAAGCCGCGCCAAGGGCGACCGGCGCACCAGCCACAGCAGAGGCGGCCCGCGCGCGGGCCACGACGGAGGCGCCTCGCAGGCCGGCGCCGAGCCGACAGGGGTCTTCTCGGAGCGGAGCAGCGGCTCCGCCTGCTCCCCGGGCTCCGGCTACCACAGGGGCTGGGTCTTCGCAGCCCCCAGCCCCTGGGATCGCCAAGCGTCCGAGGGAATCTTCATCTTCCGCTCCTCGCGCCGACGCGCCCCCGGTGGAGTACGACTTCTCCGCCTTGAGCGAGGACGACGAGGAGGATCAGGAGTAAGGATCCAAGATCTTACACCTTCTCGAGTTTTGTCTTGATTATTGTTGATGCTGACTTTGTCTGTTGCTTTGATTTCAGGACCTTGGTTCAGCGCGCGGCGAAGAAGGCCAAGGCGCCTGTGGTCGAGGTCGCGGAAGACTCGGCCACCGCGGCAACAGGGGATGTGCCGGAGCCAACCCTGCCGGACCCAGGTGCTGCTCCGAGGAGCAGCCCCCAGCGCAGCCCCCAGCGTAAGTCTGGGGTCCATCCTTCCGCTTGACGGGATGCGCTTAGGGATTTTGTCTTCTTTCATCATCTTGACGTTTCTTGTCTTGATTTGTGCAGAGGTGGAGCCACAGCGCGAAGAGCGCCCGGAGACCGTCATCGAGGAGCCGCAGGCCCCGCCGTCCCCGCCAAGGCCGAACTCTCCGGCAAGGGAGAGCGCTCCGCCAAGGGCGGGTACTCCGCCAAGGCAGAGTACCCCACCAAGGGCGAGCAGCCCGGCGAGGGCGGCCACTCCGCCAGGGCAGAGCTCCCCGGCAAGGGAGCCCGCCGCTGAGGACGTCCGCCAAGGTATGTCTTGTAGTCTGTCTTCTTGGCTTCGTCTCTTTTTGGATTTTTGCTTGAATCTTGAACTTCTTTTTCTTCTTTTTCTCTTTAGATCCTCCTCCTCCCGAACCGATGGAGACGGAGGTCATCAACATCGAGGACGAGGAGGGCGCGCAGGGCGGCGGCGGCGACGTCCCTGTCGCCGAGGACACGGCCAGAGCCGCCGAGCCGGCCGCGCAGGAGACCGCTCCGGCTGCGGATGCAGCGGCCGGGGAGGGGGACGGCGACCGCACCGCCGACCCGGAGGCGACGGGAGCATCAAGTGCTGCGTCGGCCGCCGACCCCTCCGCCGGCAAGGAGCAGGGCTACTACCTTAAGGCCCCCAACGGCGTCTTCATCCAGATGCCTTGGGGGTCTTCGTCGCGAGCTCCCGCGGAGGGCGAGGCGTTTGACGGAGAAGTCCTCGCCTCCGCGGGCCTGAAGATTGTCGAGGCGCCCGGCGGGAGTGAAGGGCCCGAGGAGGAGAAGCTACTTCACCAGCTCCTGGCCCTTTACCGGGCCAGGCAGGCGAAGCTCGCTTCCCGGGAAGCCCTTGCCGCCAAGGCCGCCGCGGAGATGGAGAAGCGCGCGGCGGAGCTCAGCGCCGCCAACCAGGCGGCCCTCCGCGAGGTGGCGAAGGAGCGTGAGCGGCTCGCCGGCGAATACCATGAATGGGTGCTGGAGAAGGCCGAAGCTGAGGAACAGCAGCGGCTCGCCGGGGTGGAGCTGTCCCGGCGAGAAGGAGAACTCGCGCAGCGGAAGGTCCAGCTCGACTCCCATGAGGAGGACCTTGCCGCTCGCGAGGCGGCCCTTGGCGGGGAATTGAAGGAGGCGAAAGCCGCCGCGGTTGCCGCGGAAAACGCCAAGAAGGAGCTCGCCGCCAAGGTCGTGCAGCTGGAGAAGGCGCTGAAGGTGAGTGCGGAGAAGGTTGCCGCGCTCATCACGGAGCGCGAGAAGGACGCCCACACCAATTCAGAACTTCAGGTGTGTCTCTCTAAGAGGGGCGACGAGTTGAAGGCCGCCAAGGACTCCATCGAGGACTTGGAGTTGAAGGTCACGACACTGAAGGATTCACTCGACGCTGCCCGGGCTCGGGAGACCAAGCTGAAGGAGGAGCTCCGCAAGGAGCGGACCTTGGTGGACAGCGTCAACAAAGCGTCCGAGCTCTTCCGCCATACCATTGAGGTATGGACCGAAGACTTGGTATCTTCTGCGTCCAACATTGACCAGGAGCTGCTGGCGCTGAAAGTTGAACATCTCATCTACTCCCCGGATCCGGATCTCCCGCACAGCGCCAAGCTCAGCCTCTTCTTCAGAGGGATCGCGCCGGCCCTGGCAGGTCTCCGGAACCAAATCCCCGCGCAGCTGGCCGAGGAGTCGTGCCTGCTCTGCGCGGGAACTCTGGAGCGCGTGCTGACGAAGATCGTGTACCGCAATCCGGGCATCAACCTCACCAACGTTCTTCGCAGCTTGCCGGCTGATGCGAACACGGAGGCCCTGAAGGAGCAGGTCGCCCACATCATCGCCAAGGTGGCTAAGATCTCCAGGAAGGAGGGCGACCGCGTAGATTAGGCCTCCATTATCTTTATCTTTTTGTTGCTGCACATTATGTCATGAACTCATTAGTCCATCGCGACAAGTTATCCTTTGTAAGATATTTATCTCATTTTGATCAATCAGTGCAATGTTATCATCCTTGTCTTAATCCTTGACTTTGTATGTTTTTCACCCTACGCTTCCGGGGAGCTTGCCGGCAAGGGGCCTTTGCCGCGAGCGCTGAGTGCTGGATTCTGAGCAGCCTGCTGGCCAAGGTCTCACCGGCAAGCAACCTTACCGCAGCTAGTCGCAACGCACTTAGCTTGCTGAGCGTACTCGGAAACGAAGCAAGGGCGCGACACTTGTCGCAGCTCACTTAAATCGTTGAGCGAACTCGAAAACAAGATAAGGGTGCGGCGAGCTACGGGTAGGTTCCTCCGCGCACAGGTTTTCCATACAAAGTGATTGTTCAAGGAAGACAACTAAAATTTTAAAAATTTGAACTGGTCAAATTCTAATAACTTAGCTTTCATATATTGCTTGCTTCCCGGTAAGGCTTCTCTTTCTTGAACAGCATTTGGTTCCTCCTCCATCTCCTTCCCC
>LR738712.1:72477197-72494514 GCA_902687465.1 Secale cereale
GGCAAACTTGTGCGCGAGGAACGTTCCTTCTGTTTTAAGAGGAAAAGGAAAGAAGAGGGAAACAAGCAATATGGCCTTTCGGCACGCTAATGGTTACCGGTTATTCGAGTGTTGCAGCAAATGCCAAACAAAACATGCAAATAGCAAAGAAAAGCATGCAAGAGGCAATCAGCGCAAAACACGAAAACTTTACTGATGCACGGGGTCTGTGCCCGGCTTTGTACAAAGGGTTACATGCAACAGCGGCAAAGCTCGTACAAAAGGTGGTTGCCGGAGCGGATCACGGCAACCGCGCCTTATGGGTGAAACTTGCGAAGATGCTCTATGTTCCAGGAGTTTCTCACCGGTAAGCCTTCTTCGGTCTCGAGGCGGACAGCGCCGGGCCTCGTGACTTGTCTCACCCGATAAGGGCCCTCCCACTTCGGCGTCAACTTGTTGGAATTCTTGGCGGACTGAACGCGCCGAAGAACAAGGTCGCCTTCCTCGAGACTCCTGGCCTTGACCTTGCGGCTATGGTAGCGACGCAAGGCTTGCTGGTATCGAGCAGCTCGTACAGCAGCCTGGAGACGTCCCTCCTCGAGGAGCAACGCGTCATCTTGCCGCAGTTGCTCTTGCTCGAGCTCATCATAAGCGAGCACTCGAGGAGATCCGTATACGAGTTCCGTGGGGAGAACTGCCTCTGCTCCATAGACTAGAGCAAAGGGTGTCTGTCCGGTGGCTCGACTTGGTGTCGTTCTGATTGACCAAAGAGCCGCCGGTAGCTCCTCTATCCAGTTTCTTCCGCACTTGCGCAGCCTGTCAAAGGTCCTCGTCTTGAGTCCGCGCAGCACTTCAGCATTTGCCCTCTCCGCTTGACCGTTGCTCCTCGGGTGAGCAACAGAAGCGAAACAGACCTTGGCGCCAAGGTCTTGGACGTACTGCATGAAGGTGCGACTAGTAAATTGTGTACCGTTGTCGGTGATAATCCTGTTAGGGATTCCGAAACGGCAAACAATTGACCTGAAGAACCTGACTGCTGACTGTGCTGTCACCTTTCTCACTGGCTCCACTTCTGGCCACTTTGTGAACTTGTCGATTGCAACGTACAAGTACTCAAAGCCCCCGACGGCTCGGGGGAAGGGGCCGAGGATATCGAGCCCCCAGACCGAGAAGGGCCAGGATAAAGGGATTGTTTGGAGAGCTTGAGCTGGCTGATGAATCTGCTTTGCATGGAACTGGCACGCTTCACACTTGGTTACTAGTGCAGTTGCATCTTGGAGGGCTTCTTGCCAAAAGAACCCTTGCCGGAAAGCCTTCCCGGCAAGCGCCCTTGCGCCAATGTGGTGGCCGCATATGCCTCCGTGTATTTCTGCCAACAGCTTCTGTCCATCTTCCCTGGAGATGCATTTCAACCTGACACCATTGAGTCTTCTTCTGTACAGCTCGTTATCCACGAACTGGTACATACTTGACTGCCTGGTTATCTTCTCTATTTCTTCTGGGTCGTCGGGAAGTTCTCCAGTTTGCAGAAAACGGACTATCTGCTGTGCCCATGCCGGAGCCTGAGGCTCAACGGCAAGGACTAAAGGCTCGAGGGCCGCTGCGGGGACCTCAGCTTCTACGGCGAGGACCTCTGGTCCTGCCGGAGCTGATGGTCCCCCGGCAAGCTCGCCGGGGCGAGGCTTGTCGGGAATGCTTGCTTCAACTGTACAGACCCGAGGATCTGCAGGAGCAAACTGTTCCTCAGCGTTGTGGTTGTTGATCTTAGGGACCTTGGCGGCGGTTTCAGGAAGATCCGCCGGCAAGTAGTCGCCGGAGACCAACTTTCTCTTCTTGGACTGCCCAGTTGATGGTGTAACGGATGGTTGAGTCAGCTTGAGCAAGAAGGTCCCTGGTTCCACAGGTAACTTCATCGAAGCACACTTTGAAAGGCCATCTGCAATTTCATTTTGAGCTCTCGGGACGTGCTCCATCTGCAGACCTTCAAAGTGCTCCTCAAGCTTCCTCACTTCATCGACATAAGCTTCCATCAAAGGGCTCTGATAGCTCTTGTTAACTTGTCGGACCACCAACTGAGAATCTCCCCGCACAACCAGCTTCCTGATCCCAAGTTCGGCCGCAATCCTGAGGCCGGCAAGCAAGCCCTCATACTCTGCGGTGTTGTTCGTCGCTTGCTCCCTGGGAAAGTGCATCTGGATAACATATCTGAGGTGCTCTCCGGTGGGCGCGATGAGTACCACGCCAGCACCGGCGCCTTGCAGCGAGAAGGCACCGTCAAAATACATTACCCATTCACTTGTCGCTTCTTGTATGGGTGTGCTTGTTTCTTGAACTTCTTCATCGGGCGTTGGGGTCCACTCAGCTATGAATTCTGCCAAAGCTCGGCTCTGTATAGTTGAAGTACTTTCAAACTTGAGTCCAAAGCTTGACAGCTCCAGTGCCCACTCAACGATCCTGCCTGTTGCTTCTGGGTTGTGCAATATCCTCTTCAGCGGAAAGCGAGTGACCACTGTTATCTCATGGGCTTGGAAGTAATGGCGCAGCTTTCTCGAGGCCATGAGGAGGCCGAAAAGTAACTTCTGCACACCAGAGTACCTTGATCTAGCCCCCTGGAGAAGGGAACTCACAAAATACACTGGGCGCTGCACCATCTTCTTCCGCACCTCATCCTGTTCTTGCGCAGAGTTATCCTTGTCGGGGCCAGAGCTTGCCGGAGCAGCCCCCTGCTTGTCGCTGGATTCGCTTGCCGGTGGTGCTGACTCCTCGTCGGACTCCCTCTCCGCTACCAACGCAGCACTAACCACCTGGTTGGTTGCCGCTAGGTATAGCAACAACTTTTCCTGTGGTTTAGGTGCGACAAGTACTGGAGTGGAGGACAGGTACCGTTTCAAATCTTGCAGCGCCGCCTCCGCTTCTGGAGTCCACTTCATGGGACCTGCCTTCTTCAAGATTTTGAAGAAAGGTAGGGCGCGTTCTGCAGACTTTGAAATGAACCTACTGAGGGCAGCCACGCAACCTGCAAGCCTCCTGACATCCTTGACGCGCTTTGGGGCCTCTATCTGCTCAATGGCTTTAATCTTGTCGGGGTTGGCTTCGATCCCCCTCTGTGATACAAAGAACCCGAGAAGCTTGCCGGAGGGGACAAAGACGCACTTCTCGGGGTTCAACTTGAGCTGAATCCTGCGCAGGTTCTGAAATGTCTCTTCTAAATCTTGGATCAGGGTTTCCTTGCTCTTGCTCTTCACCACGATGTCATCCATGTAAGCCTCTACATTTCTGTGGATCTGTGGCTCAAAAGCAGTGTATACTACCCTTGCAAAGGTGGAGCCTGCATTCTTCAATCCAAATGGCATGCGTATGAAGCAATAAGTGCCACATGGAGTGATAAATGCAGTCTTCTCTTCATCCTCTTTGGCCATGAAAATCTGATGATAGCCTGAGTATGCATCAAGAAAACAGAGTAGCTCACATCCGGCAGTGGAGTCAACGATCTGGTCAATGCGCGGCAAAGGGAATGGATCCTTGGGACATGCTTTATTCACATCGGTGAAGTCTATACACAGCCTCCATTTCCCATTGGCCTTGCGCACGACGACTGGATTTGCCAACCACGTCGGATGGATCACACCTCTAACTAGGCCTGCTGCTTCTAGCTTCTTGATTTCCTCGTTGATGAATTCTTGGCGCTCCACGGCTTGCTTCCTCACTTTCTGCTTGATGGGCCGCGCATGAGGACAGACAGCAAGCTTGTGCTCAATTACCTTCCTGGGAACACCGGGGATGTCAGATGGTTGCCAGGCAAACACATCGACATTCGCCCGCAGGAAGGCAACGAGCGCGCTTTCCTATTTGCTGTCAAGCGTGGCACTGATGGTGAAGGTACCACCAGTGCCGTCCTCCTTGGCGGACACCTTCTTGGTTGCCGGAGGAGCAGCCATTCCTTTCTTACTCTTGCCGGTGGAGCTCGATGGAACGTCCTCGACGGCAGCGCAGCACTCCGAGGAGGTGCGGTTGCCGGAGTGGGTCCCAGAGCACTTGCCGGACTTGGTCTTCGTCTTCTTCCCCCCGGGAGCTTCAGCGGCAAGAGTATCCTTCTCGGCCGCAGCTGCCGCATCCCGGTAGATCTTGTCGGCGCAGACAAGCGCATCCTTCTTGTCGCCGTGGACAGTGATGACGCTTATCGGCCCCGGCATCTTGAGTACGTTGTAAGCATAATGGGAAGCTGTCATGAACTTGGCGAGGGCAGGACGGCCAAGTATTCCATTGTAGGGCAATGGAATATCGGCGACGTCGAAAGTGATGCGCTCAGTTCTGAAGTTGAGCTCCCCGCCAAAGGTCACCGGCAGAGTGATCTTTCCCTTGGGCTTGCTCCTTCCCGGGTTGATTCCTTGGAAAGAACCGGTTTCTTCGAGCTCGCCATCTGGAATCTGGAGTTTCTTGATCACAGCAGAGGAGATCAAGTTCAGCCCGGCCCCGCCGTCAACCAACATTTTGGTGACCTTGAGGTTGCGGATGGTGGGTGAGACCAGCATCGGCAAGCACCCGACCGCAGTGGTACGGTCAGGGTGATCCTCAAGATCAAAAACGATGGGCGTGCTGGACCATTTGAGGAGCCTGCGCAACTCCACGGGCGGCTCTGCTGCATTCACCTCGCGCACCCACTGCTTGAGCTGGCGGTGGGAGGTGTGCAGAGAGGCGCCACCGTCGACGCATAGGACCTCCGTGGCCTTCTGGAACTCCTGCTCGCTGTTATCTTCGTCCTCCATGTCTTCATCGTCGTCCTCTTCGTCCTTGTCGCTGCCCCGGGGAGGTCGATCTCCTTGCCGCTGCTTGGCCTTGCCGCGGCGTCCTCCCCGGCCGTTGAACGGCCGCTTCTTGCTTGTCTCTTCCCCGCCACCTTGGGCCTTCTCTTTGTCGCGCCTCTCGTACTCAGCTTTCTGCTGCTCGACGAGGTACTCGACGCGCTTGCAGTTGGAGAGGTCGTGACCCTTGGTGCGGTGGATCTTACAGTATTGCTTGTCGGAGCTGCCTGGCTTGTCGGCCGCCGCTACAGGGGCAGGCTCCTTGCCGGAGCCGCCAGCCTGCGTTTGCTTGGCGGGGGCCTCCTTGCCGGACTTCTCGACGGCAAGCACCTCTTTCTTGCCCTTCCTTCTGTTATTCCGCCGCCGGCTCTTCTTTGCCGGGGCGGCGTCGTCGCTGTCGCTTCCTCCTGCGCCAGCATCCTCCCCGGGGAGTCTCCTCCCCTCTTCCGCGCGTGCGCACTTGTCAGCCAGAGCGTAGAGCTCGCTGACGTCCCGAATCTTGGTCATCGCCATCTCTTCACGCATGCGGCGGTTACGCACGTTCTGGTGGAACGCGCTGATAACCGCAGCAGGGTGGACATCAGGGATGTTGTGCTGCACACGGCTGAAGCGTTGGATGTACTTGCGCAGGGTTTCGCCTTCCTTCTGGGCCAGGATGTGGAGATCGCTCTCCTGGCCGTGAGGTTTGTGGCCGCCGGTGAAGGCGCCAACAAACTGGTGGCAAAGGTCGGCCCAAGAAGAGATGGAACCTTCCGGCAAGTGCATAAGCCACGAACGGACGTTCGGCTTAAGCACGAGCGGGAAGTAGTTCGCCAAGATCTTCTCGTCGCGCCCCCCGGCAGCTTGCACTGCGATGGTGTAGACGCTGAGGAATTCCGAGGGGTGCGTCTTGCCGTCGTACTTCTCCGGTACGTCGGGCTTGAAATTCTTCATGCTGGGCCACTGGACGCGCCGCAGCTCGCGGGTGAACGCAGGGCAGCCTGCCGCGTACGGCAAGTCGCCTGGTTCACCGGGCGCGTGCGCGTCGACAGCGTTCCCAGCCCTCTGGTCTGATTGTCGCCGAGCTTCTCGACGGCGCTCGATTCTTGTCCGAGCGTCTTCCTGTTGCCGGTCGTCGAGGACCTGGCGCTGGTCCCGACGGGCCCGCGGGTCCGACGAGGCTGTGGAGCCGTCGTCGGCGTTGTTCCGGCGGGACGGCGTCTTCTGCTTCTGCGGCGGGGAATGCGCGCTTGTCGCACCCCCGGCGGTCTTGTCGCCGTCGGCCTTCGTCTTCTCAGCTTGCCGCGGCCGCGAGGTCGACGGCTGCTGTGGAGAATCGTTGTTGGCGAAGGCGATCAGGCTCTGGATGGTGGCCCTCCAGTCTTCG
Organism: Secale cereale; assembly: GCA_902687465.1. Lineage (NCBI taxonomy): Eukaryota > Viridiplantae > Streptophyta > Magnoliopsida > Poales > Poaceae > Secale > Secale cereale. Next base: position 72,483,345 of record LR738712.1, read on the forward strand.
GCCTTGTCTGCCGCTGGAGGGAAGTCGAGGAGCAGTTGCGCCCTTGCGAGCGCTTCTGCTGGAGTGGAGGGGAACGCGGGCGAGCGGTGCGAGGAGCGGGATACGCTCGGACTTCTAACGACGTTAGAAGGAGCGGGGTCCCGCGCCGGCGCCTTCGCTTTGCTTGTGCCCGGACGGGGGTCCGGGGCGTCCCGCGAGCCTCCGGTTTGGCCTTGGCCCAACAAGCGGATACCACCTCCTGTGGTATGGCGCTGCTGGGTTGTCGTGTGCTGGGATGGACGTGGCGCGTCCACGGAGACCGAGGTTCGGTCGTCCGTCCTGTTTTTGGATCTGGTGGCGCCGTGAGTGTCCTCGCCGGCGACCACCCTTCCGACGGCGTCTCCCCCGCCCACCGTTGGCTCTGGTGGCGGCGGATGAGACGCAGACGGGCCTCCGACCTCCGAAGCCTTCTTCTTCGGGGCCATGGAGCTGTCGCTGATGAAGTTGACGAATTCGAAGAGGTTGATGAAGAATGCGCCCGCGCGAACGCCGGATCAGGTTCGCACAACCTCGACGCCCCTTACCTGGCGCGCCAAAGATGTCGGGGGAAACTGTCCGCCACGAACACCTATGGGACCGGAGCCCCTTGTCTGTGCGGTACGAGGGCGGAGGGAGCACGAAGAGCAGATCGTGGCGAGCACGCGGGCAGTTTTACCCAGGTTCGGGCCGCGGTAGACGCGTAAAACCCTACTCCTGCTTGGTTGTGTATTAAGTTGGAGAGCTCGGGAGCTTGAAGAAGCAGCTACACCGAGCGTGTGAGTGATCTAGGTTCCGAACCCCCTCCACGTTGTGCATGGGCCTCCTTTTATAGTGCAAGGGGTCACCGACAGGTGTCAACGTAGGAGAAAGGGGTAAAAACGTAAAAGAGGTGGTAGTTGTAACAGTGCGGGAACAGTGGAGCTACAGTGCATGAACAGTGGTCTATACCTACTTTGACAGTAGGGGACAAGGGCATTTAATGCCCGTCGCCGTCGACCCCAAAAGCTCCCGCCCTTGCGTCTCCGTCTGCCACGGCGATGGATCCACCACCGTGGAGTGCCACCGTGTCCCCCAGGCTGCACAGCCGTCCGCCACGCGTCCCTGGATAGGCCCCAGGGCGACGCGTGGGCCGGTGAGCTGGAGCGCGGGCACACAGCGCAACCTTCCCGGCAAGCACCTTGCCGGGGTCTTGATCTTGCCGGGCCCGGGAGCTTGCCGCTCCCCGGGCCCTCGCCGGGTCTTCTATGATGAAATCCTCTATTCTTCCTGGCAAGCTCCTCTTGCCAGGGCCTTGCGCGAACGATGTAATCTTGAGCCTAGTACGGCCTTCCCGGCAAGCTCCTCTTGCCAGGGTCTCGGTCTTCTTTCTTGTATACTTTGTTTTTGAATGGTTTAATAAGGAGCAGGAAGGTCTCCGGCGAGCACGCGGTAAACCCTGCCGCGGGAAGCTGCAACTGCCCGTGCACAAGTTGGGGTACTGAGGTACCCCTACCTTAGTACACCGACAGGAGGGGTCAACCATTTGATCTTCAGCCCTTGTACACTCGTTCTCTCTGGCCGGTGCAATCCCCAAACCAAGCAAGAGTAGGGTTTTACACCGTGAGGTGGCCCGAACCTGGGTAACTCCTGTGTCTCCGGCCTGCTCCCGCTAGCCCGCACCTGCCGCAACGTCCGTGTTGTTAGCTGCAAAGAAGGGTAGGGCGGTAGGAACGAGCGCACCCCAGTGTTCGAACCTTTGGGGTCCCCGGAGCCCCGATTCTGACACTTTTTATGTAAAAAAATATCCTAGTTTAAATGAATATTGTCTGATTTGTTTGTGTTTGAATCAAATTTGATCAAGTTCATTAAAATTCATTTGAAATGTATCTGGACATATGCGGCTATCTTCGGATGGCCTGCTCCCACATTTGTGTCCACGGATTGGTCCCCTCTGTTTGCGGACGGATGCAATGTCCGCTTTATGGGTCGGGGTTGGAGATAGGGATGTCCCTGATGGTGGCAAGGGAGGCAAGGCATGTCAAAATCATGGAATTGATAGCACACCAAATACCCAAGCAAGCCCGGTGGCAGTAATCACGCATGGAACTCCAGTCATTAGATATACCCAAGCAAGCTTAGACTCATGTGAGCATGGATTTCATTAAGGGGCTACCCCTTTCAGAAGAGGAAAATGTGATACTCATTGTGTGGGTAGGTTTACTATAAATATGCAGATTTCATAAGCCTCGGTCACCCATTCTCGATTAAGGATGTAGCCGGGCTCTCTATTGACGTGTATAAATTACATGGACACTCATCAGAAATTGTGAGTGATAGGGACAAGATTTTTACTAGTCATCTCTGGAAGGAGTTGCTTAAGGCAGCGGACATCAAAATGAACATGATAACAACGGAGCATCCATAGGGATGGTCAGACTGAGGGTCAACCAGTGCTTCGAGGGATACTTAAGGTGCATGGTATTTGATAATCCCAAGAAATGGAACAAGTGGTTATCCCTAGCAGAGTAGTGGTACCACACCTCATTGACAGCTACTGCCTTTCAGGCATTCTATGGCTTCCCTCCTCCACTGGTTACTGAAGTTGTGCTACCAGATTCATCACATGAGGAAGCTAGAGGAATGTTACAGAGAAGGAGACAACAAGCTGTTCAGATTATCAGAGACAATATGCTAAAATCACAGGCAAGAATTAAGAAATATGCAGATAGGAAGAGGGAAGAGAGGGAGATCACGGTGGGTATATAGACACACTTCCTTAACTTTGCACAGGTCTCTGAAGCTGCATTCCAAATTATGTGGGCCATATAGAGTACTTAACCGAATTGGAGAGGTTGCATATAGGCTGTTACTGCCAGAAGGATGCTAACTTCACCATATGTTCCATGTGAGCCAAGTCAAGAAAAATATTGGATCTTAGGTCGTCCCCAGTCCTGACCTGCCATGATAGATCCTGATGGAAACATCAAGGTTGTACCTGAAGAAATATTGGCCAGGAGGGTTATTCCTAGGAACAATGAGCCCATGGTCAAGTGGCTGGTCAAATGGGTGAATTTGCCCAAAGCAGCAACTAGTTGGGAGGATTAGGAGTTCATTAAGACAGTGTTTCCAACTTTTCACACTCGAGGACGAGTGCCATCTTAAGTGGGAGGCAATTGTCATGAACTGGATATCAAAATTCCATAAGATATTGACACCTGAGTTGATTCAGCTAACTGACGACTCAGATTTGAGGATACCCCTTCGTTTATGTACTCCCTCCGTTTCTTTTTAGTCTGCAAATAAGATTTGGTCAAAGTCAAACTTTGTTAACTTTGACTAAGTTTATAGAATAATATATCAAGATTCACAATATGAAATAAATATTGTTAGATGCAACATGAAATCAATCTTCATACCATATAAATTTAGTATTGTACATGTTGATATTTTTTCCTATAAAGTAGGCCAAACTTTATAAAATTTAACTTTGACTAAATCTTATATGCAGACTAAAAAGAAACGGAGGGAGTATAACGGACAGTGCTCATCAAAGGGAGTAGTTGGCCGTTACTTTTGGCGCGCAGCGCGCTGGATGTCGTCAACTTCTGTCTCTGTAGCTGTCAAGCTGTTGCCGTCTAATCCTGCTTTCTGTTGATCTCTGTCGTTGGCTGTAGTATAAAGCCGAGCTTGTAACCCGAATGGGATCTATCTACCATACTACTAATACAAGTACCCTAGTCACCGCCACGAGTTAGCTCGGCCTAGCTCATCCCCTTTCTCTAATTTCTCTGAACTCCTCATCTAATCTGAAATTTGTCGATTGATTGGGGAATTTCGTGCTTTTTGGTAGGCTGTGACAGACACTAACGACACAATGATTTTTCGTAGTGATTCATGCGGCACCTCAACACTTTTGTTTTCAATGTTGGACTAACTCTGGTAACTCCGGTATCAGATTTGCAAAAAGTAACGAAGAAGGTCTAGCTGTCATGCTGTTAGTTCTGGTGTCAGGGTCGGGCAAATTGAGAGAAACAACCAAAAAATTGTGGCAAAACTTACAGCATGGACACGCAAGAGAAGAGCAAGACAAAGAAACAACCAAAAATTGGGACAAACCTGGAAGGAACAATGGCAGATGCAACACAGCTAAGCATCCCTCATTCCAATTTTGATTCGTCTGAGCTTCTCCAGTATTGTTCATAGGGATTGAGACTTCAAGGATCTTGCCTTTCCCTCTACAAATCCACAAGATTTTGCCAAAAAAGTTCAAACAGGACAACAAAATGAAGTCAGTCTTCAGCTAGTACAGATTACAAACAACTATGTATCATCATAATTACACTAGAGCTAGCAAGGAATAAGAATTTTCAGAAAACTGTAAAACCAAAAGATAGGTAAGTAAGTCATGGTCGTACAGAACTGTAATTAGATAAAATGGGTGCTTTAATCTTGCTGATGTAGATATAGAGTACATGGTCATACAGAACTGTAATTAGATAAAATGGGTGCTTTGATCTTGCTGATGTAGATATAGAGTACAACTAGTGCAGATTACAAGCTGTAGTACATATCAGACTTAAACTATAGGAAACAGTAAATTTAATTTTTTAGACAACTGTAGGAATATGCATAGGAACGGTAAGACATGAGCAAAAGAACTGTAATTACATGAAAATGGTGCTCTGATCTTGCTATTGCTACAGAGAATAAGTGGTACTTCTGATTTAGAAGCTCAGAGAACATAGGCTCAAAAAATTGCCTCCAGAATCAGCAGTGTCAAAAGAAGATAGTACGTGAATATTCGGCTCGGAAGCCTTGCGGAGACTACCCATTACGGTAATCTATATTTTACAAGCCGCAAAAATAGAGTTCAGTTGATCTCTAACTAAGATCAACCGTAAAAGTAAAAATATAAAACAATAAGAATGATACAGTGCAACGTACATAAATCTGGCGATTATATAAAAAATACACAAGGGATACATGTCAATTACGGTAATCAAAGCACAGTACTTAAACAAGAACCGTAACTGTAAGTGCCATGTCAATTACAGAAAATCCTGCGGCAAAGCGTGGGGTATCTTCTAGTTTAAGAAAATCCCTTGTAATTTTCTGATAAGGAAGTCCGTGCCAATCAAACATGGAGATGCTGACTTGAAATTTCGTATGGTGTTCGTTGCTTTGGAATACAAAGCGGGGGGAGACCCTTTTTCGGTAAATTTCAAAATATATATTCGCTCCGTCCCAAAATAAGTGACTCAAAAATGACTCAACTTTGTACTAACTTTAGTATAAAGTTGAGTCACTTATTTTGGGACGGAGGGAGTACACCGGTACACCATGGCTGCTTCAGATGTTCAGTTATATTCGGAAAAACATGATGTGTGTTCAAATGAAATGGTTACTGGAAAAGGATCTCACCTTGTTCCAGTAGAACATGTAGTGATCCATAATTTTTAAAACATAGAAAATGTTCACTGAATTCATTGGATCAGGTCTCGTGGTTCCACGGGATGGTGATGCAAAAGCACAATATTTTTGAGAATTTAGTAGCAAACCTGCAATGCACAAAAGAGATCAGATGGTTAGCAAATCTGTTGTTCGTCCTGAAGCTAGGTTAGTAAGAGAGAGCATTTAGCAACAAAATAAAATATAAAAAAATTAGAAGCTTGCAGCGAGCATGCAATATGTGGCACTGAATATTTCAGAAAAGCATAAAAGCCTGTGTTTAGATGGTTACTGAAAAAAGGATCTCACATTGTTCGAACGGAACATGTAGTGATCTGTAAACATAGTATTAGATGTTATCTGAATTCATTGGTTCAGATATCATAGCACAACAGGATTGTGCTGCAAAAAGCACGATTTTCCGAGAAATTAGTACCAAACCTGCAATACACAAAAAAGATCAAATTATTAGCAAACCTGCCATCTGTCCTGAAGCTAGTTCAGTAAGAAAGAACATCTAGCAAAATCAGATACATCTTTCCTTTTTAATTTTGCGGCAAGCATGCAATGTGCAGAACTGGGTAAATCATTAGTTCTAAACAAACAGGACAAAACAAGAACACAGAAAATGTCTGGCACTCGAGTAACTACGGCCTGTAAGTATCATCCTGCAAATTTTACATTACCCATGAATTCTCAGTTATTACCTTTGTACAATGGTGTCCTGGTCAAGGATCTCCTACCAGAGCAGAGGTGATACCAAACCTGAAAAATATCACTTAGATAATACTTCCAGCAATACGAATTTCACTATTACTGCAGACCCTGAATAAGTGCATAGCGTACCATACAATATGCAGTACACATGACAGATGTAATACTGTGAAAGCACGCTTTTTTTAGAATTTAGTAGCAAACCTGAAATGCACAAAAGAGATCAAATGGTTAGCAAACCTGTTGTTCGTCCTGAAGCTAGTTTAGCAAGAGAGAACATTTAGCAACAAAAATATATGTTTTTTAGAAGCTTGCAGCGAGCATGCAATGAATGGCACCGAATAATTCAGAAAAGCAAGAAACGTGTGTTAAGATGGCTACAGAAAAAGGGATCTCACATTGCTCCAACGGAACATGCAGTGATCCGTAAACATGGTAGATGTTATCAGAATTCATTGGTTCAGATCTCATGACTCAACAGGATGGTGCTGCAAAAAGCACAAATTTTCCAAAAAATTAGTACTAAACCTGCAATGCGCAAAAAAGACCAAATTTATACCAAACCTGCCATCTGTCCTGAAGCTAGTTCAGTATAACAAAGAGCATTTAGCAAAATCAGATGAAGCTTTTTTTAAGTTTGCGGCAAGCATGCAATGTGCAGCACTGGATAAATCATTAATTCTGAACAGAAAGAACGAAACAAGAATACAGAAGAATCCTGATACTCAAGTAACCACTGCCTGAAAATATCACTTAGATAATACTTCCAGTGACAAATTCCACTATTACTGCAGACTGTGGAATCCTGGATAAGTGGACAGCGTACCGTACAGTATGCAGTACACATGACACCAAATGTCAGGTATATGTACTAATAGGAATCAGTATTTGACAGAATGCTTCAGAAAGTTTATCCCAGTTGATTGCTGAAGAGGAGATAGAAGCGCTTGTTCAAGACAACCTAGAAATTACTCCATTATAATTCTTGAAGAGTTATAAATCTAAAAAGAACAAAACAGAACCATCCAAGCTATTGATGTATTAACAACTATCAGCAGCTTCCAGCCAAGTATTTTAAGAAACAAGCCCAAGGGCAAGAAACCAATCCAAGAAAAATACCTTCAGCAACCTTAAACTGGCATCCTATGAACCTTATGAATGGATTTGTCAGTGCTGCCTCCCATCCTTATCAGTGCTGGACAGCATTTCCTCAAGAGACGGCATTGGTGGTGTCGATGAAGCGCTACAGCTGGAGGAAGAGCTCGGCATGATCAGATCAATCTAGATGAATTGCTAAAAGAGGAAGATGGCTCGTGATACCATGTGAGAATTGAGGAAGCGTCTCTACCTCCATTGGAGGCCGCCTGATGTTTATTTATTGGTGCCGAACATGGCAAGCGATGTACAGATTGGTTTTCTAGATAGATAGATCTTGGTCGGCAAGGAGACAAGTCTATACAATTCCATCTCTAATGCCTCTAGATCCCTCTAGAAAACCACAGGTTATAGATACAGTGGAGCCTAAGTATCCTGAGATCCCAGAGTTGCCAATCCATTACCAAACCATCTTGCGCTCAATCGCTGAAGCAGATTGTCCTTGACGTCGCAATACCTTTGCGCCCAATCAACCGGTTCAACTCCGTCAACTCCTAAGCCGGGGGCCCGATCAGCGGACTGAAGGTTGATCGGATCTCTCCAGTCAGCCACGTAGGCGGACACTCGACGTTTGAACTTCTGCTTGAACTCACTCCATGCCTGGTATTTATAATGGTTGACACGGGCCTGCAAGTTCCATATGCTTCTAAAACCATCCTTGAGCGTGAAATGGTGTATTGCATTCTCCAAAGAATGGTTCACCGCAGCAAGAAGAACCAGTGATTTGTGCCGCAGAATAATCTTTCGACGGCATGTGTATCCTTGGATGACACCCTCCTCTGGGTGTGATGTTTGGCCAGAGGGAGCAAAATCAAAGCACCACAGATATACCTGCCCGACGTCTGGATCAACGGGAAGAATCGCTTCAAGCATTGATTTTGATGGTTTCTCGGATCCAATCCAGTTTGGCGAAAAGATGAATTCATCGACGTCGATAAATGCCATCCACTTGCAAGAACTCTGGTGCGTTGCAGCAGAATGGGAGAAGCCAGCTTCCTGCATTTTGATCCACGGCCAAGGCACTGTGGAGATGCTGATTCCGTCTGACCTCAATTGGGCCACTTGATCTGCAAAGTCATCCAGACTTCCATTGTCGTACAGGAAGAAGTGCTCCACCCCGACAGCGGCATGGTACAGCACCCACTCGCGAAGAAACTTGGACACGTTGTGGACCATAGTGCAAGCGCAAATCAAGTTCTTTGGGGCCGGTGTCACCACCAAGCCACCCTGACTCTGCTGTGGGCGATGATAAGTCGCAATTGAGGGGACGGGGTCTTCGCCGGTGGCTGCCACCGTGACACGGAGCTCTGTGTTCTGGGAGTTGAGATGCATTGGTGGAGCAGGGCACCGGGTAACCTGCTGTACGGACGTGATGGCCGGGAAGGAGGCCACCACGCCATGGCCGCAGTGGCGATAGATGCACTGGACTCCGCCAGCAGCATGGTTGACGCCCTTTGCAAAGACAAGGACATCGCCACTGTCGAGAGTTGCAGAGCTGAAGGCGATCCGGTCGCTCCAATCCAGCAACGCCCTGCGGCCAGGGCAATCAGCAGAGGCAGAGGCAGCGGAGGCGGGGAGCAGCAGGGGCGCTTGGAGCGGCTGGAGGCTCCGGGCAGGCTCGGGCATTAGGCAGACGTAGGCGTGGCGGCCCGACCCCGGCAGGCTCCCGAGCGCGCTCGCCGGGGACGACGCCCCACCCTGGAAGGCGCACGTCGCCTTGGCGCCAGCTGGCTCGGCGTCAGCCAGGAGAAGGATCTCCCCGTCCGGGAGCAAGACGGCATCAGCGTCGTCGTGCTGCGGCGGCGAGCGGTCGGCCCCCGATTCCGAGTTCGAGGGGAGGCAGGGCGGCGGCGGCGGCGAGCGGTGGATGGGCAGAAGGCGCCGCGGGAGGTTGGTTTCCGGCTGCGGGGGCGAGGCGTCGGCCTCCAAGTCCGACAGGAGGTAGGGCGGCAGCGGCGAGAGGGCGAAGGGGGGCGGGGCGAAGGGCGGAGAGCAGTCGGCGCCGGGGCCGAGGGGCAGCAACGACGGCGAGAAGAGCGGGACGCCGGCGTAGGTCCCGCCGCCGGCGAGCAGGAGGAGGCCGGCTGACACACCGCCGGCGATGGTGAGGACACGGCGCAGGCAGCTGCGGCGTCGGTGGTGCGCCATGGCGGCGGCGCGATTCGGGCGGGGAGCTGGAGATTGGAGTTCGCGCGAAAACTTTGCGATGGATTGCGAGGAAAGATTTTGCCGGGTTTGGGCGTCGACGCTAGGTATTATACGCCGTATCGGGTCCGACTACGGCACGATACGTACAAGGTAGCGTTCTATCTACGTATACGCCGTACCGACTTATACAGACCGACCGACCGATGCAGCGAGGTTTGGGTTCGACGCCAGCTGTTCCCTCGGGTCGAACCGCCGTTGCTTCGCGTGCAAAAAAAAACAGCTACGTTGGGCCGAGCCTTCGTTACACATAGTACGGGCTGGTGGACACTAAAAAAAAAGAATCGGGCTGGTCTCGTGTGTCACGTTTCTGCTGTAATTTTCTTCCTGCTCCCTCTATTTTCAAAATATAATTGAATGTTTAAGTTTGATCAAATTTATTAAAAAATATGCTAAAATCTAAATGTCAAATACACATAGTACGAAAATATTTTTTGTATGATGTTCTAGATGTTAATGTATTTGTTTATAAATTTGGTCAAACTTAACCAAATTTGAGTCAGGTCAAACATAGAACTTCAATTATTTTGGAACCTAGGGAGTAAATAATAAAGCCAATTTTTTTGTTTAGAGTCACCCAAATTAATCTCTTTATCGAGAAACCTAAATTAATGTTGATCTTCTTCTTCAGCCTGCGAGAGGTGGCACGTGCCTTCGATACGGGCGTCTGCGGCGCCGGCCGCTCGGCCACGAGCACCCATCAATGGCCGTGAGGAGCATCCGCCGAAGGGGTTGGACGACATCAGGCCTGCGACGAGCTGCGCGCGGTGCGCGATAGGCCAGGACATATCGGGGTCATCTGAAGAGACCGTTTGGATGACGCAAAACTAACCGGTTATTGATCAGGTCGTCCGCCCGGTTAGTATAGGGAGTCCGGCTATAGATGCTCTAACCACGCTCAGTTCCGCATGTTGTTTCTAGGGGCAGCCTACACTGCTCATGAGTCTTGGCTCGTCGATGTTGATCTGGTATCGGTTTCGCTCTTCACCAAACAACCACCAAAAACATATCGCCATTGGGTGTACCCCAAGTTATCTTAATTGGTCACTTGAGAGGGTCAAAACATCATAATCATTGGACGTACGACGCTTGTCAAGTCCGTAATCACCTCCTAGAGCATCCTCCACAGCCTAAACAAGACCGAGCAGGCATTCCTTTGGTCCGCCCCCAATAAAACAACCAATGCAAAGTGCAAGGTCAACTGAGAGACCATTTGTCGACCACTTGAGTATGGTGATGTTGGGGTGCTCAACACCAACAAATTCGCATGTGTTGCAGGTGCCAGTGTGGGCGCGAATGATGTGGGGGAGGGGCGTAGTTCCTAGGTGGCTGAGGTTCGGGCTAGCGGCGGGCTTCATCAACCGATTCGAGAGGAGGGTGTGGCTTCTTGAGGCAAAAACCTTGCTACGGCTCGGTAGAAGCCAACAATGGTGACACCGACAAGCACTGTTTACCTTCTTCGAGGCATCGTGGTTCAAGGGCCTCTACCGTTCTCTCTCAGGGTACGAGGGGACCCCTTTTCTTTCGTCCTAGAACGAGTGATGGCTACACATTTGGTATCGCGATCCTTCTTGAACATTTGGTATCGCGGTCCTTCTTGAAGGAGTGATGGCTACACATTTGGTATCGCGGCAAATGATGTGAGGGAGGG
>LR738712.1:72494654-72530968 GCA_902687465.1 Secale cereale
TCGGGCGAGCGGCGGACTTCGTCAACCGATTCGAGAGGAGGGTGTGGCTTCTTGAGGCAAAAACCTTGCTACGGCTCGGTAGAAGCCAACAATGGTGACACCGACAAGCATTGTTTACCTTCTTGGAGGCATCATGGTTCAAGGGCCTCTACCGTTCTCTCTCAGGCTCCGAGGGGACCCCTGTTCTTGTCGTCCTAGAACGAGTGATGGCTACACATTTGGTATCGCGGTCCTTCTTGAACATTTGGTATCGCGGTCCTTCTTGAACGAGTGATGGCTACACATTTGGTATCGCGGTCCTTCTTGAACGAGTGATGGCTACACATTTGGTATCGCGGTCCTTCTTGCTACGGCTCGGTAGAAGCCAACAATGGTGACACCGACAAGCACTGTTTACCTTCTTGGAGGCATCGTGGTTTAAGGGCCTCTACCGTTCTCTCTCAGGCTCCGAGGGGACCCCTGTTCTTGTCGTCCTAGAACGAGTGATGGCTACACATTTGGTATCTACGCCTTTCCCCCTACAAATCCACAAGATTTTGCTAAGAACATCAAAAGGGACAGCAAAATGAAGTCATAGACTTCAGCTAGTATCATCATAATTAGACTAGAGCTAGCAGGGAATAAGTATTTTCAGAAAACTGTAAAACCAAAGGATAGGTACAGTAAGTCATGATCAAACAGAACTGTAATTACATAAAGTGGGTGCTTTGATCTTTGCTGATGTAGATGGAGTACAAGTGCAGATTACAAGCTAGTACTGTACTATAGCAAACAGCAATTTTTAAATTTTCAGAAAACTGTAAAACGAAAAGATAGGTACAGTAAGTCATGATCACTGTAAAACATATACATGCACACTGTCTATGCTACTGCAAGCCTATATATTACTGAAAACTAACCCAAAAAACAAAAGAAATACCAAAAATATAAATCAACAAGACTGTCATTTCAATTTGCATTCAACATATCTGGCTAATGAACACTCCCTATCTCAATGTGCAGGCACATGATACATCAAAAGCAAACAGAATCGATGAACTTTCTGCACACACAAAGACTACATGAAAATGGTGCTCTGATCTTGCTATTGCTATAGAGAATAACTGATACTGTACTTCTGATCTAAAAGCTCGGAGAACATAGGCTCAAGAAACAGCAGAGGCTGACAGCTCAGTACACTAATCATAACTACCTCTGTCCCCATAATATAAGATCATTTTTTACACTACACCAGTTTAAAAAATGCTCTTATATTATGGGACGGAGGGAGTACCAATTAATGACCTGCAGTCCTCAAACCCCAAATTTACACTGAACTATATTGGCAACAAACCGACCACCGGAAAAAGTAAATACTGGCATACAGGAACAGAGTAAATGGACTGTAAACAAAACAGTACATTGTGATAAAATATCTTTAATACTACAGGAAATGAACTTAAAACAGCGATCAACAGTAGCAGGTAAACTAGAAGACAAAGAAAATGGGATTTATATTAACCTACAGACATGGAAAGAGAAAATGGACTTCAAACAACAATTCAATGAGAAAAGGTCAAACACTATTGGAAAATAAACTTGCTAAGGGGATGAAAAATAGCTGGAACTAAAATACAAAAACCCCTACATACATAGACACAAATAGTTGAGGGAAAACTAGATGGCAAACTAAAACCAAGAGTGAATAGGGAATTTTCACCTACATACACAGACAGAGAACATCGGAACACAAAGAGAAAATACACCTACCTAGAATAAAAAAGAAACAGACTGAAGACTGTAAAACATACACATGCACACTCTGTATACTACTGTAAGCCTATATATTACTGAAAACAAACCCAAAAAACAAAAGAAATAACAAGAAAATAATCAACAAAACTATTATTTCAATTTGCATTCAACATATCTAGCTAATGAACATTCCCTGTCTCAATGTGCAGGTACATGCTGCATCAAAAGCAAACAGAACCAATAAACTTTCTGCACACACAAAGACTACATACCATTTCTTAGCACCAACAGATGTTTGCTTGCATTTCAGACATTTCACTTTCTGCACACACAGGAAAAACTGGAGCATCAGGTACACACCATGCTGACTAGAATCACCGAGCCCGTGATCAAAACAAAAAACAAAGAGCATAGGCTAAAAAACTCACATGGGTCGCATTGAAATCATACAAACCTTTAACAAAATTATCATCGTCCATCAATAGATCCTGAAAAAGATGGAATAAAAAGAAATTAAGTAAGCACAAAGCATGAAAACCTAGTAGACTTGGGGGGAAAAATCTAAAAAGACATAAATTAACCTGTAAAATAGGGTATGAATCATCTTCAGCAAAGTCATTGGGATCAACGTCGCCCTCCTGTCTGGTCACATCCTATTTTATGAGTCCGGCTAGGAACCACCTTTTTTAACTCCTCAAAATTAAGGAGTTAAGATTTGAGGAGGCTTTGAACGGGTAGATTTTGAGGGATCCGCTAGAGTTGCTTAGCCCGATCGGTAAGGACAGGTGGGAAGTTATGCTAATCGAGCGAAAGATAAAGGAGGTGAGAATCATATGGGATCTTGGCCAGATCCCTAAGGACAGGTGGGAGAATGGGGCGATACACCATCCTCACAAACTAAGGACATATCTAACACCGACCCTTAATCAGTTTGTAATCGTTCGGACCGAGTGGTCCGGACGTGTTTTGCCATCCAACACGGTCCTGCATCGGTCTGTTCAGCGGCCCGAACACACTTTTTCCCACAAACGGGAGACACACTGAGGGAGGGGGGCTTTGCAGGCGTCCAAACCGCTGCCACGCCCGTGTCTGACTAACCTGGCCCACCAAAGAATCACACCCGCCTCTAGCGCTTTTCGTTCGATGCACGCGGCGCTTCCTACGCTGCATCGACATTGATGTCGCGTGATGTGTCATTTTCACACCAAGTGATGTGATGTCCGCATCAACATCAACATAGAGTTCTAAGAGAAGACGGTCATTTTCCTTCGTTTCATTTTCGGTGGATTTGAGTCGTAGGAGAACTGTACTATTAAGAGGGGGTCAGCGTCGGAAAGGTTTGGGTGGAATCAACACGTATACGCTATCATTTGCACCCTTCGTATCTTTCCGCTTCTTTGGAGTTTCCCCTTCTGTTACTTGGAAGGGGGGCTTGGAGTGCTGCTAGCGGTAGTACCACGGCAGGCAGCAATAGTACCGCTTATAAGCGGTAGTACCTCTCCCAGTTCCGCGCTTACTACCGCTCCGGCTCAAGTCCCCTCACCTCATATTAATAACCTTAGTCCTCCTCCTAAGCTTGTAAAGAATGATTTTGCTAATTGGGTTTTTCGTATCAAGTCTCATTTGAATCACAGCTCAATTCATCTTATGAGGATCATTGAACAAGGCTATTACCCGCATGATCCATATAACCTCCCTCCAAGAGAAGAGGTGGACAATCAATACAATCACTCCGCCTTGTCCATTCTTCAAGCCGCTGTGCCTCCCGAAGACCTTTCCCACTTGCGCCCCTTCACTCGTGCAAATGGTTGTTGGGAGCATATTGTCTCATTATACAAGGGAAGCTCAAGGGTGGTTCTTAATGAGGCCGATGAGTTTGTGATGAATGAAGATGAGGAGCCTCGTGACCTCGGTCGCTCTCCAAGATCATGGCAGCAAAGATACGGATGACAATTGGATCAAGCGCAAGTTCCTCAAGGCCATCATGCCATTCAACAAGGCCATGTCCTCCGTGATCCGTCAAAGACCGGATTTCCACACCTTGTCTTCTAACGATGTGTTGGATGAGTTTATTGCCATGAACATCATGAACAAGACCGCCGACAACGTTCTTGCTCCTGTGCAACGATCAAAGAAAACTTCACCCAACCTTGCTTTGAAGGCCAAGACCATTCCGAAAGAAGAGGAAGAGGAAGAAGAGAAAGGTTGCCCTGAAAACACCAAATATGCTTACCACGAGCACATGGCTCTTGTGTCAAGGAAATTTTGGGGAAACAAGAGGAACTCCAAGCCAAATTTCTCCAAGAACAACTGAAGTGGCACGAAGGGCAAGCAACGTGTGATAACTTGCTACAATCGTGGCAATGTGAGTCACTTTGTGGTGGATTGCCCCTATGAGAAGATAGAAGACAATGGTGGCAAGCTTATCCGCAAAGACAAGGCCAAGTCCTTCACCAACAAGAACAACTTCACCAAGAAAGTGCCATAAAAGGGGTTGGTGGCAAAAGAAGAGTACATCTCCGATGATGAAGATGTGCAAGTGGTGAAGGAATGGCGACGGCCGCCATGGCCATTGCCACCTCTTCCCCAACCAAGGTGTCACTCTTCGATGCCCCCAACGAGAACTTCATCCCCAAGTGCCTTATGGCTAAAGGCATCAACAAGGTTACCTCAAACATGAAAACCTCCATCACTACTAATCCTTCTTTGTTGGATTGTGTGGAAGAACATGAAGAGGTAGAGGTGGATGAGAATGAGTTTGACAAGTTCTTGGGTAAACTCAAAGGTGAGACCAAGAAGCACTTTGTTGCTCTCTTGGAACAACTTGGTGAGCCCAAAGATATCATTGAGTCTCATGAAGAAATCATCACTAAGATGGAAGGGCATAGTCGTGGCTATGCCAATGAGATAACCAATCTTTCTATTGCTCTAGAGGAAGAGCGAGGTCTTTGTTTGGCTCTTGAGGAGTCACACAACGTTGACCTTGCTAAATTGCAAAAAGATCATGATCGTGATCTTGTTCTTACTCGTATGCTTAAATCCGCGAAGGTTGCACTTGGGGTTGGCCATGAAAGACTCAAGGAGGAGTTTGACACACTTGACAAGGTTCACAAGGCTTTGAAGAGTACCCATGCTTTTCTCAAGGAGTCTCATGATCAACTCCAAGTGAAGCTCACCAAGGAAATAGCAAAGTGTCATCCTTTTGTTTTAATTGATAATGCCCATGCTACTAACCCTTGTTGTGAGCATGTGCATCTTGTGGAAGAGAATGCCAAGTTGAAAGAGCAACTTGAGAAAGGCCTTGTGACGTGCATACAAGGTGAGAAGAACCTCAATGACCTTTTGAGGAATCAAAAGGAAGTTGTGGCAAAGGAAGGACTTGGGTTTGCACCCAAGTCAAAGAAGAAAAAGAAGAACAAGACCAAGCAACCTCTCCTGCTTAAGGAAACTTTCATCAAGGCGCGGGAAGGTGCTCATGAGAAGAAGGACAAGGATATGGGTGTTAATGCCAAGAAGGGCAAGAGCACCCCTTTCAACCAAAACGGCGATCTTAACCCTTCATATGTTTTATGTCGTGCTATTGATGGGCATGTTTGTGCCAAATTTGTTGGTTCTTGTGAGTACATTAAATGGTCCGTTTGGGTTCCTAAGACCCTTGTTGCTAACATCAAAGGACCCATTCAAAAATGGGTACCTAAATCTAAGCATTAATTTCTTGTAGGAGTTTGCTTCCGGTGAGGGTGTCATGGTTGCTCGATAGTGGAGCAACAAATCATATGACCGGGAGCAAGGACTTATTGGTGGATGTGCAACCAACACCATCTATGGCCACCCATGTCCAATTATGTGATGCTTCAACATCTAAGGTATTGGGTCTTGGCAAGGTAGTCATCTCTCAAGATTTATCTATTGAAAAGGTTATGCTTGTTGAGACCCATGCATACAATTTACTTTCTGTTAGTCAACTTGCACTCATGGGCTTCGCAACATTCTTGGATCTTGATACCGTGACCCTTTTGTGGAGCAAGACTCTTAAATTTAGGTTTTGTTGGGATGTCAAGAACGGTCTCTATGTGGTTAACTTTTCGAAGCAACCCACTAAGACCGCGACTTGCCTAATGGCTAAAGTTGATGTGGGGTGGCTTTGGCATCGCCGGCTAGCGCACGTCGATATGAGATATTTGCAAAGTCTCCTCAAAGGGGACCACGTTCGTTGACTAGCAAATGTGAGTTTTGCTAAAGATCGTGCTTGCAATGCTTGTATTGAAGGAAAGCTACATGAGACGGCTCACCGACCCACGACTATCATCTACTCAAATAGGCCCTTAGAGCTCCTTCACATGGATCTCTTTGGTTCTCTATCCTTCGATAGTCTTGGAGGAAGAAAATATTGTTTGGTGATTGTGGATGATTACTCAAGATATACTTGGGTATACTTCTTCAAGAGGAAGAGTGAGACCCAACAAACCGTCATCGACTTTGCTAATGAAGCTCAACGTCAACATGAAGCAAAGATATTGATGATTAGAAGTGACAACGCCACCGAGTTCAAGAACTACACCTTGGATGAGTTTCTTAAGTGATGAGGGATCAAGCATCAATATGCCGCACCCTATACCCCTCAACAAAATTGTGTTGCAGAGAGCAGGAACCAAACGTTGATGGATGCGGCAAGGACCATGATGGCGGACTTCAAATCTTCATACAACTTTTGGGTCGAAGCCATCAGCACCGCATGTCATGCATCCAACCGGCTCTATCTCCGCAAAGGCTTGAACAAGACTCCTGATGAGATTGTTACCGGTTACAAGCCCAACCTCAAGTATTTCCGAGTGTTCGGGTGTAAGTGTTTCATTCTCAAGAGAGGTGTTCGTTTGACTAAATTTGAACATAGAGCTCAAGAGGACATATTTGTTGGTTATGCTACAAACTCTCATGCTTACTGTGTCCTCAACAAGTCCAATGGACTCATTGAGGAGACGTGTAACGTGAAAATAACGGCTCCCAAGTGGAGCAAAGTGGTCTTTGTGATGTAGGTGATGAAATTCCTCCTCAAGCCATAAGAAGAATGGGGATTGGTCAAATTCTCCCCATTGAGGAACCCCTTGTGGCCGAAGGACAAGGACAATGTTCTACACAAGTGGAACCATCACCAACGGTCCAACGCTAGACCCACACGCTAGACCCGCACGCTTCCGAAGAACAAAGTGAAGGCCCTCGACCAAGTGACCATGATGAAGGGCAAGATCAACCCCGTGATGATGGTGATGCATCAAATGATGTCCAAGATCAAGTTCAAGACTCCGAGCAAGCTCAAGATCAAGAACATACTCAAGATCAAGAGCAAGCTTAAGACGGTGCTCAAGATGATCAAGATGAAGATCCTCAAATACCTATTGAGGAGCTAGTGGAGCGCCGTACCGCCAAAGTGGCTTCCAAGCTAAAGCATCGTCAACATGTCTTGGAGAATGTGCTTGGAAGCTTGAGAAAAGGGGTAACTACTCGTCGAGAATTAACAAACTTTTGTGAGCATCACGCGTTTGTTTCTTGTGTTGAACCCCAAAAGGTACATGAAGCGCTCGATGACGTGGATTGGCTTGAACCATGCATGATGAACTCAACAACTTCGAGCGCAACCAAGTTTGGGAATTAGTGACAAGATCAAAGGAGAATCACAATGTCATCGGAACCAAATGGATCTTCAAGCACAAGCAAGATGTGAATGGTGTGGTGGTTCAAAACAAGGCAAGATTGGTACCGCAAGGCTACTCGAGGGTATCGACTACGGTGAAACCTTTGCTCCTGTTGCCCGTCTTGAATCTATTCGCATGTTGCATGCATATGCTTCTCATCATGATTTCAAGTTGCAACAAATGGATGTGAAGAGTGCATTTCTTAATGGTCCCTTAAATGAGTTGGTGTATGTCAAACAACCCCCGGGATTCGAGGACCCCAAGTTCCCCACTCATGTATATAGACTCAAAAAGGCGCTCTATGGCCTTAAACAAGCCCCACGTGCGTGCTATGAGCACCTTGCCGAGTTGTTGCAAGATCGTGCGTTTGAAATTGAGAAAATCGATCCCACTCTTTTTACTAAGAAGGTCAAAGGGGATTTGTTCATATGCAAACTATATGTTGATGATATTATTTTTGGTTCTCCTAACAAATCTTTTAATGATGAATTTGTCGCACTAATGACCGAGAAGTTTGAGATGTCTATGATGGGAGAGTTGAAATTCTTTCTTGGATTCGAAGTCAAGCAAAGAAGAGCAGGAACGTTCATCAACCAAGCCAAGTATACCCAAGACATGCTTAAGAGATTTAAGCTAGATGATGTCAAGCCGGTCAAGTTTCTTATGCCCACCAAATGCAAGCTCGACATTGATCCCAATGATAAAGCGGTGGATCAAAAGGTATATCGCTCCATAATCGGATCCTTACTTTACCTTTGTGCATCTAGACTGGATATTATGTTGAGTGTGGGAATGTGTGCAAGGTTCCAAGCTGCACCTAAGGAAAGCCACTATATGGTGGTCAAGCGAATCTTTCGATATTTGGCTCATACCCCAAACTTTGGCTTATGGTACCCCAAAGGAGCAAGCTTTGATCTATGGGCAATTCGGACTCGGATTGGACGGGAGATATTGTGGATAGGAAGTCAACTTCCTAAGGGTGTCAATTCCTTGGTCGCCCTTTGGTGAGTTGGTCTTGAAATAAGCAAAATTGTGTCTCTCTGTTCCACCGAACCCGAGTATGTTTGCCGCAAGTTGTTGTGCACAATTGCAATGGATGAGGCGAACTTTAGAGGATTACGGTGTCACTTGTGACAAAGTGCCACTTCTATGTAACAATGAAAGCGCAATCAAGATCTCTCGTAACCCGGTGCAACATAGCAAGACAAAGCATTTTGAGGTCATCATTTCATCTGGGATCATATCAAGCGTGGGGAGATTGAGATTATCTACATCAACACTCAAGATCAGCTAGCGAATATTTTCACGAAGCCATTGGATGAAGCAAGATTTTGTGAGTTAAGGCATGAGCTAAATATCATTGATTCGAGCAATGTGGCTTGATTCTAGGCACACCCCACCGCATTCATCATATTATCTTGGTCTAGATGTAGGCATGGACATAGGGGGAGTGTTGTTCTCTCAATGAACTCTCCCTCTCCCCATTATGCATAAATCAATCAAGTCTTCACATTAGTCATTTTATGGTACTTGCGCTTCAAAGATGAGTTTTGGTCATGGTGCCATACCAATTGACTCAAACATAGGTGGCTTCGGCCACCGCCCTCTCTTTGAGAGGTGGTCTCTCTTGATTGGTCCTAATTAGTTTTATCTACTCTTCTAGGGCTTTATTTGTGCTTTGAGTCACTCCAAGTTTGCTCTCCATTTTTTTGTCTATTTTGACTTGGAGTGTCTCCTCTCATTTGCTGGTGTTTCGTGTCTCCAACCCAAGCCATCTCACCTAAAAACCCTCTCGATTTGCTTAAGCCACCCTTTTCAAACTTGATCTTGCAAGTTTTCGCCCACACGGTACTACCGCTTGTAAGCGGTACTACCGCCGAGCATCAGGGTACTACTGCTCGAGCGGTACTACCCGGCCTCCTGCCGCGCAGTAGTACCGGGACGATACTACCACTCCTCCGAGCGGTACTGCTGCTCAGTGGATGGGTGTGGGGGGTTATGAGTCAGGCTGGGGGAGTTCCAACTCCCCCATGCCCATTCATCTCTCTCTCTCTCCCTCATCCTTCCTATTTCACAGGAGACGAACAAGCTCTGAAGGGCCCCCATTTCCCTCTCCTATGGTTCTAGTTTTTGAATCTAGGTTCTAGGGCAATATTTGTTGCATTCTTCGATTTTTGGCCAAATCGAGGCTTGAGTAGGACGTAAAAGACAGCTAGACTAGGTGGATTGAAGTTTAGTAGGAGGAAATTTGAATTTGGCACCCCCGGTAGTATCGGATCTCGTCGCGGTTGTGGTCAGTCCGCTGACCTCCGCCTCGGGCGGTACTACCGCTTGGGGTTGTCAACTTCCACTACCCTCGTATCAAACTTCAAATATTTACACCTGCTTTTCCCTTGTTCCTTGTTCTGGGTTCCAGGTGGTAGCAATGCAGGGTATCAGGCCCGTCGCAAGAATCCCGATCATCAAGGTGGTTCAAAGCGCTATCGCACCTCAGAAGATGTCAGTGCCACCTCAAGTGCTCAACTTATGCAGTGATCCAAGCAAGTTGCAAGCAAGCCAAAGGCGAAGGCCAAGTCTGTGACTTAGATGTCGATCAAAGAGTTTTGTGTGTTTCGCCGCCGCAATCCGTACCTCAACTAGCAAGATCCAGCTCTTGTCAACCGTCCTTCTGGACCAAGTAGCAGCGTTCTATATATCTTGATGTTCTCAAGGGGAAGAAGAACTTGTTTGTGAAGGTGAGGTCCATTGATATGAGTCATATACAGAAATACCCGCCGTACTTTGGAGAAGCTCTTGAGTTGTGTAATCAGCTGGACATTGTCAAGCTTATGACATTCAACAAGGATTTCGATGCAGACATTGTGGTTCAGTTCTATGCCACGGTTCATCTATGTACCGATGAGGACAGGACCTTGACTTGGATGACGAATGGAAAGCTGCTTTCTGTCAAGTGGAAGACGTTCATGGAGCTCTTGGGTTATGATGATAAGGGGCTTGACAACCCGCTTGGAGAGCGCCCTCACAAGGAGGCGGCTGCTACTCACAACTCTGCTCTTTGGCCCTACAGCACTGTGAAGATTTCTCCAACCACCAAGAGAAGCCTTATGAGCTATACCCGTTCCTGGATATCATGCATCGCATCTTCAGGCACACTCTCTTCCCTCGCATTGGGAACTTGGATCAGGTACACTCCTACCTAGTGGATTTGTTGCGCTTCTGTCAGAAGGAGGAGAGCACAGGGCAATCCTTGGATGTTTCTCATATCATGTGGTCAGAGCTTCTATCGGCTATTACGGAGCGCAAGTGTCCCATTTATGGTCCTTACCTGATGTTGCTTATTGAGAAGGCATGGGTATTCACTTATCCTGATGACATGTTTGTGACGGGTGACTTGACCTCTCATGAGGTGGCTTGACCGAGGCAAAAGGAGAACTGGGGCACTCTTGTTCCTGAGACGGGGGCTCCTATGGATGAGGATGAAGCCGAGGATGATGATGAGACCGACTATGAGACGTATGGAGTGGAGCCCTCTTGGGCTAAGAAGCTCAAGTCAAAGATGAAGAAGTTGTGCTGCATGGAGGCTCACGGGCAGTACAAGGCACATGTGACAGAGAAGAAGCCTGCAGTCGAGACAAGATCGTCATGAGGCATCTTGGGGTCGACGTTTTCAGTGGGTCAGAGGCGCGGATCACAAATGAGGAGTGGATCACTCAGCATTGCCAGTGGATGGACTCAGAGGCTGATCAGACTACCACTGCTGCTGATGATGATGATGACTCCAGCGACCATGGGAAGTGGTGATGATGAGGATCCTCTGCGTTGCTACCACTTGTGATCGTTGTAGTGCTCTTTGCCCTTTTGGTGTCTCGATGCCAAAGGGGGAGAGAGTTTAGGGATTTGACGAGTCACAAGTGCGTCTTATTTGCTTATTTTTCTCTCTCGTGAACTCTATCGTTTTCTTTGGTTTGTGTTTGAGACCTGGAGACCAAGTCGTATGGTGTGAGACATATGCTACCTTATCACTATCTTTATGTCTAGTACTTTGTTAGCTTGTGAGATATTATGCTCATCTTGTGCCCTATCTTTATGCTCACATGCTATTCCTTGCATCCTTGATTATCTCTCTTATAAATTTGATGCAAGTGTTGCCTGTCTATAAAATATAGGGGAGTGTTGATCCTAGTGTGTGTGCTTTGCATTCCAAAAGCATACTTAAATAGTGCACACATCTAGGGGGAGCCCGTCTATATTTTGCAGGTTTGGATTTGCATATTATTTTGTGTTATTCTTGTGCAAATCCTACATTGTCATCAATCCACCAAAAAGGGGAGATTGTTAGGGAATATTTCCTCCTTAGTGGTTTTGGTGATTGATGACAATGCTTTTGCGGACTAATCGTGTGCATTGAGCATTTAAGATAATTGAGCATATGGCACAAGATAATTCGAGCCCCTCGAAGTTCTAAGAGAAGACGGTTATTTTCCTTCGTTTCATTTTCGGTGGATTTGAGTCGTAGGAGAAGCGTACTATTAAGAGGGGGTCCGCGTCGAAAAGGTATGGGTGAAATCAACATGTACACGCTTTCATTTGCACCCTTCGTATCTTTACGCTTCTCTGGAGTTTCCCCTTCTGTTACTTAGAAGGGGGGCTTGGACTGCTGCTAGCGGTAGTGCCGATACCAGGACCACGCTTACTACTGCTCTGGCACGGGTCTCGACTTTTCGTGTCGGACTCAGCGGTAGTCAGCAGTGGTCCCACTGGCTAACTACCGTTGAGCCCCTTTCGACCCAGCTGGGCAAGCGGCAGTAGCAGCGGCAGTACCACGCCTATCATCGCTGCCACTTCCGCTAGCGGCTATGCTCTCCAGACCTCCTTATCTCCTCAGCGGTAGTAGGGGGCATTGGGGAGCTGCAGTATCACCCGTTATGCGGTAGAACTGCTAGCACCAGCGGCACTACCGCTGGTGTGGCACTGCCTCTCCCCACCTGGTCTGCCCTGCTTCCTTAGCGCCCTGTGTTGCAACCCCAGCGGTAGTACCGATGGGACGAGCGGTAGTACCGCTCTGGCGGCACTACAGGCTCATGGTCTTGCACCGTTGCACTGCACTACGTGCACTACCGCATGGGCAGTAGTACTAGTACCGCTCCATTGAGATGTAGTACCGCTTGCTGCAGGCTGAAAATTGGATAATTGTTAGATTTGTTCCCCCACTGTATAAAGGGGGTCTTCTTCCCCAAGAAGTCCACCTCTTCCTCCCCAAACTCCATTGTTGCTCCAAAAGCTTATTTTCGCCCGATCTCTTTCCCTAGCCAGTCAAACTTGTTGATTTTCTAGGGACTGGTTGACAAGGCCCCGATCTACACTTCCAACAAGAGAAATTTGATCCCCCCCACTAATCCCTAGCGGATCTTGCTACTCTTGGGTGTTTGAGCACCCTAGACGGTTGAGGTCACCTCAGAGCCACAATCCATTGTGGTGAAGCTTCGTGGTGGTGTTGGGAGCCTTCAATTCGGTTGTAGAGATTGCCCCAACTTTGTTTGTAAAGGTTCGCTTGCCGCCTTCAAGGGCACCACTAGTGGAATCACGGCTCCTTGCATTGTGCGAGGGCGTGAAGAGAATACGATGGCCCTAGTGGCTTCTTGGGGAGCATTGTGCCTCCACAACGCTCTAACGGAGAATTACTTCCCCTTAACGGGAAGGAACTTCGGTAACACATCCTCGTCTCCACCGGCTCCACTCATGGTTACTTCTTACCTTTACTTTGTGCAAGCTATATTTGTGTTGTATCATTTGCTTGCTTTTGTTGTTGTTGCTAGCATCATATAGGTTACTCACCTAGTTGCACATCTAGACAACCTATTTGTTACTTAACCTAATTTGTTAAGAAAAGCGAAAAATCGGGAGCGCACCTGCACCTGCGGTGGTCGCCGGGTGGTCTCTTGAGTTGAAGGTGAGGTCGGCCTCTGGTGCCGCCCATCCTGGAGGGACTCCCTGCGAGACTCGGGCGGTGCCCACTTGGCGGAAGAACTGCTTGACGTGGCGATTCGAAGGCGGCGCCTGAGAGCCGCCGAGGAGGGCCGCGACGGCGTGGGGCGCCGGTGCCGCGAAGCGCATGGTGAAGATGCCGCGCAGCTCCTCCCAGGAGGCCACAGACGACTCTGGCAGGTTAAGAAACCATGCGCGTGGTACGCCGGTGAGGGCCATGGGGAACCAGTTGGCCATGACCTTGTTGTCGCCGCCGGCCGCCCAAACAACCTCCTCGTAGGCCCGGAGGAAACCCGCCGGGTCTGCCGCGCCGTCGTAGCGAGGCGGCATCTCTGGCCTAAACCTGGGTGGCCACCGCACCTGTCGCAAGGCATGGGTGAAATCTCGATGGCCCGCAGCGCCACCGCGCACGCCCAGCGAGCCGGTCAGAGGGGCGGCGCCTGCCATGGGAGCCTGGTGGATGGAGAGCGAGGCGGACGAAGAGGCGGAACTTCGGCGTACCCCTACCTGGCACGCCAAATGTCGGATTTCGGGTTCCGCAAACCCTAGAGAGGTTCGAACTCTGGGGTGCGCACGAAGAACACTCTCTTCCCAGCGCACTCGCCCTATGATTCCACGGCCTAGCTCGACGAACTCAAAGAACAAGAGACACAAAGGTTTATACTGGTTCAGGCCACCTTGCGGTGTAATACCCTACTCCAGTGTGTGTGGTGGATTGCCACGTGGGGCTGAGGATGAACTAGTACAATGGATGAACAGCCTCAGGAGGAGAGGTGTTCTTGGGCTCGGATGAGCTTGTGGTATGGTCAGGGTGGAATGGATCCGATCCCTTCTATGGTGGTGGCTAGGTCCTATTTATAGTGGCCTCGGTCCTCTTCCCAAATGTAGGTGGGAAGGGATCCCTCAACGGCCAAATTTGAAGGGGAACAACTAGTACAAGCTATCCTGACAAAAACGGTCTTCGCCTGCCAAAGGCTCTGGTGGTGACGCCGCGCCGGGCTCCATGGTGACCTCCATCCTGCCGTCCTGGCGGTCCTTGGTCTTGTTGCACCGATATGGAAACCTTTGCTTGATTCCTCGGGACTCCGCGCCTGCACTTGCCCCCTTAGCACCAAAGGGGAAACTGGTACACTGCGCCCGCTGGCGCACGCCTGGCCTTGGTCGTCAGGGCTCACGTCACGTGAACCTCGCGAGGTGCACCTTGCATAGATATCTCCGCTCCTCGGGAGCCATCCTAGAGAGGCTGCCCCCAGGGAGGTCTTGCCATTGTCCGCCTCGCGAGGCTTGGCCCCTCGCGAGGGTCTTCAGCTGTGGTTGCTGAAGCTGGGCCGTACCAGGCCGTCGATGGAGCCACATCACGGGCCGCAGGCAGGCAAGTCTGGGTACCCTCGTTCCCAGGACGCCGACAGCATCGTTGTGCACGTCCTCACCTCCCCTCTTCCTCTACAACTCCGGCGATGGACAAGTCATGGGCCTCCGCGCCGACAGGCAGCGGCTCTGGAACGGGCTTTGGAGGTTCGTGGCGACCCGGCCCTCGTACTCTGGGGCCATCATCGTCATCGCGGCTGGCTCCTCGACGGAGGAGATTGTCATCTCCTCTGACGACGAGGACCAGCCGGCGATGCAGGACACGGTCTACGCTGTGACTGATGAGGAGTACGAGCAGCAAATCGAGGTCATGCTCCGTCGCTTCGTCCTCCACGTCAACGGCCAGGCGACATCACCGGCGACAATCCTGCATGTCAAGCCATAGACCACGTCCCCTCCTCGCTCCCCCTTGCACAACCGCGGTGTCCAAATAAGACATCACGAGGAGCCCTCCCGCCACCCCTACGCATCAAGGAGGAGCGGCTCTTGCCCATCACGTGGGTGACGCGTCACGGAGGAGCCCTTCGGCCCAGGACGCGACGCGTATCGAAGACCCAACAAGGGGCCCACCAACAGGCCTCGCTGGCAGGACCCATCGCCAGGACCAAGCCTCGCGACACCCCCCCCCCCCTCAGGAGGCGGGCGTCTTCAGTAGGCTAGGCAACTCACCAGGAGCCTCGCGAGGCGGCCTCCTGAGGCTACCTCCCGAGGTGCCTCCATGAGGCGCTCAAGGCGGGCGCCGCTTGGCTCGGTCGCGCGGCCTCATGCCCATCACGTGGGTGACGCACAATGTTGGGGATATCGCTTATCGTTAGCATCTCGGTCAGCTTGGGATTAAAGATTAATCGGAAATTGACTGATCAACCGATTTTATCGGTTAACTATTAATCGGCCATTTTTTGCAACTCCTAGGTTCCCAACACTAAAGTATGCTATATTCAACACCAAAACAATATTGGACGGAAGTGTTACCTTGATTCCTAGCCTTTGAATCCCTGTATAGTGACAAACAAAATGGGACAACGGTCCATATTGCGTAACAAGGTCCACAATGCGCATATAAACATAGTCTTTGCAAACATAGTGCTACGAATAGGCTCGATTTCTCGGTAGATTCCCGATAAATCACTTGTTATAGCGGTAAATCGGCTGAAATGATAAACAGTGAAGATAAGGCATAATCTTATCGGTCGCCCCAAGAGTAGCGATAAATCGGACGATAAATCGCTGAATCGGAAGATTTTTTGAAATGTGAATGACGCGCGCAGCGACGAACGGCGACAAAGGTTGTGCTAGCAGGCGCGGATGAGGAGGATTGCCTCTTTTGTGCTAAGGGAGCAAGGCCAGCACGCCAATTCCCAAAGTAACCCCCAAAGGTTGCCCGATCAGTGCAAGAAGACCAAGACGACGGGCATGCAGGCGGAGGTCATCACCGAGCCCACCGGCGAGTCATGGACGGCGGCTTTGCAGGCGCAGGCCACCTTTTGTCAGGATAGACTGCGCCCATGTCCCCCTTCGGAACTGTCGTTGTGTGGCAACCCTTCCAGCCAATGTTTTTGGGGGAAGAGGACCAAGGCAGATATAAAAGGAGGGCAGAGTGCTGGGTAGGGGGGGTCGACCATTTGATCCTCAACCCTTGTACACTCGTTCTCTCCGGCCGGTGCAATCCCAAAACCAAGCAAGAGTAGGGTTTTACACGGGGAGATGGCCCGAACCTGGGTAACTCTTGTGTCACCGGCCTGCTCCCGCTAGCTCGCACTCGCCGTAGCGTCGCCATGCTTAGCTGCGAAGAAGGGTAAGGCGGTAGGAACGAGCGCACCCCAGTGTTCGAACCTTTGGGTCCCCATAGCCCCGATTCCAACATTTGGCGCGCCAGATAGGGATGTGCCACTGTTCTTCCAGTCTGCTCTAACTTCCGCTTCGGTAACTCCATTGCTGACGCTCGCCGCGTGCGTGCCGAGCGCCGGGCAGCTCGCGTCCCCCAGACGGAGCCTGCGGGCTACGACAATCGCCACCACTCTGTCGGCGCAGCATCTGCCGCCGCCACCGACCCGGCTGCTCATGAGCAGTAGGACTCTTCCCTGCACCCCTCCGTGCAGGCGGACGGCTGCACGGCCACAACGCCGTCCTACCTCGCCCGCCGTGGTCCGCCGAACGCGCAGGCCGCGCTGCTCATGGCGCGCGAGCTCCTTCGTTACCGTCCAGCTGACGCCGGCTACGACGCTTGGCTTGGCTGCATCACCGAGCTAGACAACGCCGCCGGAGACGCCCCGACGCCCTCCCACTCGCTCCTTCTTACGTTGTCTCGTGTCGCAGACATGGCGCACAGTATTGGGCTCTACCGCAGGGTGCGTCGACTGCAAATTAAAATTTTCCTACGCGCAGAACATCCAGGAACATGCTAAGGGAGATGGATCACAAATCGTTACCACTAGACGCGCAGTGCCGTGCAGCGGAAGTAGAGTTGAGGCAGCGTGTTCCCGGAGTCGTCTCGCATTCCCGGAGTCGTCTCCTCCTTGCCGATCTCCCACGTAGCCGAGGATCCCGTGAACTGGTTCACCGGAGCGACGCAAGTGCACCGCCACTAACGGTATCCGCGCATGCAGGAGGAACGTCGTGCGGCGGACTGCTAGGTCCGATCACACAACCTGCGGCGAGTGGAGGTGGCTAGTTTCAACACATGCAAAGCCCGAATGACGGCGCCGAAGCGATCAACTTGATAAGTGTGCCGCACCTCCACTATATATAGGCATCCGTCGCGGGCTCAACACTTGGGCCTCGCACGGATCCTAAAGCCCAAAATATGTTTGGTCTGTATCCGAGTCGGAGTAGGACCAAGTCTGACTCGTGGAGTCAGATCCAACCTCACAGGTTCCTTCCCTTAAGCGTGCGACCCCTTAGGTTCAAGTCGGCTTGGTCGCAGGTCGGATCACTTCCGACCAGCTCGGCTAGTAGCGGCCTCTAGCAAGGCGTGCCGACCACCAAGTAGACTATGAAGCTGGTTAGGCGAACCTGTACAACATGTAACACTTCCATTCCCTTTGCCTCACGATATATGTTGTCGGACTCAAGGCGAGACTGTCATCCTTGTGCTAGCCCGACCTCTTTCTCGTTCCAGTGATGCCGACCCAAACCGGATTATCTCATAATCCTTGTCGCATGGCCATGTTTATCCTGGTTGGATCACACGTGGGGCCCAAAGTATATCTCTCCTGATCGGAGGGGCAAATCCCATCTTGCTCGACCATGTCTCGCAGCATGGGTCTGGACAAACCCGAAACCTACCTTTGTAACTACCCAGTTACGGAGTAGCGTTTGGTCGGTCCAAAGCAAGTATGTCACCATCCCGAGTACATGCATCAGCTCAGGTCTTAGGACATAGAACGTATGTTGTACTAGAGACTCACAGATGACATATCGTTGTGTCTCGTAGTTGGGTCTGTCCAATCCGATATTCATCCGAGCTTGGATCCAGTCACCTCGGATCCAACCTCGGATCGATCAGAACCATGCAGTTCGGCAGCATCACATGCTTCATGGCTAGTGAGACAAAGCCATCCACTGTACTGCATGCTAGTCTAGTCCGACGTGTGCCCACACTTCACTTACGACTAGGGACCATTTAGGATGTATCATACAACATAGGATCTCACAAACAAGTCACGTACTTGCCAACAATTATCATTGATTACATCCAAGGACTATCCTTATTCATAAACACATAGGAAATATCATCATACATGATTGCCTCTAGGACATATCTCCAACACACGGAGCGCCTCCGCCACCTCCTCTGCGCAGTGATCTCGGTGAGCCCCGGCGTGATGTGCGGGCGCGTGACCTGGCTCGTGGAGCACCCTTGCCAGATCAGGACAAGGCCAGCTGCCAGATCGTCCACCGCGCGACGCCCGATGCACGTGTGCTCCTCGAGTAGCAGCGCCAACGCTAGGACTGGGCGGTTCAGGAGGTCGCGACGGCCGGGCGCCAGAACCACGCCGCCCTCGCAGGTGGCGTCCCCTCAAGCGGCGTGGGCTGCAGGGCCTTCACCCGCGAGCTGCGGCGGGTGGTTTGGCACACCAAGTTCAAGCCGGAACTGCCCCCGCGTTACAACGGGCATTTCCAACCCCACGGAGTTCCTTCAGCTCTATGCGCTGAGCATCGAGGCGACGAACGGCGACGACAAGGGCATGGCAAACTGATTTCCCATGGCCCATAAGGACAGTCCGCGCTCCTGGCTCATGAACTTGCCCGAGGCATCAATCTCTTTCATGCAGCGACCATTGCGACCAATTTGTCACTAACTTCAAGTGCACACATGACCGCCCCTCACCATCAACGACATGCGACACGTGCGACAGCGCCTCGGCGAGACACTCCGCAAGTACATCCGGCGCTTCAGCCAGGTGCTCAACAAGGTTCCGCATGCCTCTAACGCGGCCATCATCTCTGCGTTCTCCACCGATGTCACAGACGTTAGGATGCGCGAGAAGCTCACCATCAACGACGAGTTGGACTCGGTGCTCGAGTTGTTCGACCTCGCCGACAAGTGCGCCAAGGCTGAAGAAGGTTGCCTCTTTGTCCACAACGACCCCGATGCTACGCTCGACGCCTCCAAGGCCAAGGGCAAGGACGTCAAGCACAAGGGCCCTATCGTGCTCGCGACGGAGCCCGAGCAGAAGCGTGGCCGCGACAGCGACGAGCCTGAGGAGGACAACCGCCTGTACAGCGTCTACCACAACGTGCGCACCCACAACACTGAAGACCGCCAGGAGCTCAAGTCGCTCCGCGACGAGCGCTTGGGCTGTCGTGGAGACCGCAACGACAGCGGCGCCGGCCACGGAGGAGGCCGCGGCAGCGGTCGATGGGACAACCGCAACGGCAACGGCAACTCCCGCCAGTGTTGGCGTGATCAGCCTCGTGAGGGCGCCTGGCGCGACCAGCCTCATGAGGCGAATCTACATGCCAACGCCGCCCTTCCGCCGCTGCCGCCACCCCGGAGGAACAACGTAAACCAGCTTGACGAGGGGGCTAGGGGCTACCAGGAGCTTCGCGCGGTAGCCTGCATCCTCGGAGGAGCTCAGGCCCCCGCGTCCAATCGCCTCTTCAAGTAGTTCTCTCGCGTGGTGAACGGTGCCCTCCCGAGGCCAGAAGTTGTACGGCCCCTCAAGTGGTCGCAGTACGCCGTCACCTTCGACTCCAAGGACCACCTGAAGTCCACCGCTGGCGCAGGCGCACTTCCCATGTTGTGCACCCCACCATCAGCGACGTCGCGGTCACCAAGACCCTCATCGACGGAGGTGCCGGCCTCAACGTGATCTCCACCGAGACCTTTAAGACGCTCCAAGTGCCCTACGACCAGCTGATAACGACCAGGCCCTTCTCCGGGGCGACCGACGGGTCTACCATCCCCCTATGGCACCTCCCTGACACCTTTGGTACCCGCCACAACTACCACACCGAGCTCATCGACTTTGACGTGGCGCACCTTCGCCTACCATACAACCCTATCCTGGGGTACCCCGCGCTCGCCAAGTTCATGGCAGCAACCCACCACGACTACAACGTCCTCAAGATGCCAGGCTGCAGCGGTGTCATCACCATCACCTGCGATGACAAGGACGCGGTCTGCTCCCTCGAGCGCGCCTACAAGGCCGCCGCGACTGAGTATTCAGATGGCGAGGATGCCAGAAAGCCTCCCAAGGCCGCCCCCGTGAAGAAGCAGCTGCTCTCTCAAGACCGCACGAAGGTGAAGAAGGCATCGGTCGATGGCACCGGCTCAGGCCATGCCCTCGCCGTCGGGGCCTGCCTCCCTCCCGCATGGGAAGGCACGCTCATCACCTTCCTTCGAGGAGGTTTGGATGTTTCCTCTTGGGAGGCATCTGGCTTGCCCGACGCGTCAAGGGAGGTGATCGAGCACCACTCAACGGTGTTGCACTACCGCATGCCTCGTCAAGCAAGGAGTACGGCGCCAGGTGCTAGGGAAGTAGGAGTTCGTCATCCAGGAGATCTGCAAGCTGCGAGAAGATGGAGCGGCCCAGAAGGAGCGGCGCCCTGCGTGGCTCATCGACCCGTTCGTCGCCCCCAGGAAGGGCGGCAAGGCGCGCATGTGCATCAACTTCGCGAGCCTCAACAGGGCCTGTCTTCAGGACCCATTTTGGCCGCCGCGCGTCGTACGAGGCGCGAGGCTCACCACCAACTATGCCCACATGCCCTTCGGCCTGATGAATGCTGGTGCCACCTTCCAAAGGTTGGCGCGGGTCGGGCGGAGGCCTCGCGAGCCATCGGCCCCCGCGGGCCCTTCGGGTGCCGAGAGCCCCTCTGCCCCCGTGGGGTGAGCTCCTGCGGCGCCCCTCTTTGAGCAACCCTACAGCACTGTATCGCCAGGTGGCTTTTGATTATTCAAACTGTGGGCGCCCCATGGGCTGCACCAACCTCGGGCTGACCCGTGACAAACATGGCAGCCGCGTAACTTTTTGGTCGTGTAACGAATCTTGGTTATGACCTGGTGAATTTATGCTTCTTGAGTAATTATATGACCGGCGTAATGCCACCATAAAGGCGCAGCGCGCTCGCGACTCCTCTCCTGACCGTCCCGTGAGTGGGGGCTAGGCACGGCGACTGTGCTCGGGTCCATCCCAGCAGCGTCGATAAATCCAAGTGATCGAGCTCTAGCTCGCGGCCCCGCCCCCGTGCACGCCACCTCACCAAGATCCTTGGTGCTTGATCTCCTCACGAAACAGCCATGAGCAAGTCGGTGAATGCGCGTCGGTCCCTGTACCCCAAAATATGTCAACATGCAGTTACCCCAGGAACCAAGCGCTCGGGAGATGCGCAGGCGATGTCTCACGCGCCAGACAATGACGGCCGCCCGTCCGGGAGACCTCGCGAGTGAGGGCTTCAAGGAGCGGGAAATCGAGAGGCCCATATCAGAAGTCGTGTGGACCCCTCGCGGGTCGCGGCCCGCTTAGCACCGCCCACTGTGAAAGCTAAGTCTAACCACCTCAGGAGACACGACTATCGCCACTAGAATTCCCTTCTCTCGCGACCTTGGCGACAGTTGTCGCCTCCTTTTCGCGTGAGCCGCTTGTACGTCAAAGGGGGGCTCCCAGGGCATCGCGTCTCTAGGGCCCTCACTAGCCTTCGGTGCCCTTCACCTCCTGGCCTTATCTTGGCATCGTGACATACCAACGGCGGCTGAGATTTGCTCGGGGGTTGGGTCCTGACGACGTAGAGCACTTAGGCGAGCAAGAAAAAGAGCAGGCCTCGCAAGGAAACTTCAGGAGGGAACATACGATTCGAACCACAAAAGCATCAAATTAAAAACGCAGAGACCATAGTGTTTCACACACCCCACACGGGGCTTACATTGACCCGGTGCAGGAGAAAGGGAAAAACGGCGAAGGGTCCATGAGGCAGTGTGCTGCTACCCTCTAGATTCCAGCTCGGGCGCCGTCCGCGCCTAATCGGATTCTTCATCCTCGCTCTTGACGTGGAGGGAGCCGTCGTTGCTTCCGATGTCGCAGTCCGCCATTTCCTCCGCGAAGGAGTCCAGGAGCCGAAGCCAGGTGCACGGTCGGCGGTGTATGTCCACGATGAATTTCGCAGGCCGCCCCGAATGACTCCCCGCCTGGGGAGGTAGCGCGGTCGTGCCACCTCGGCCACGGGCGCCTCGCCCTCCGCACCCGCGCCCCTTCCGTGGCGCTTGGGCCAACGTCAGCAGCCGGCGAGGAGTGCTCGCGCCCCCAGGACGACACCCTGGGCGCCGCGGCGGATCCGAGCCCGGCCTCCCCCCCTCGCCATCGCTACAAGGGCTCACCTGGACCGTGGAGCTGGAGGAAGAAGATGGGCCGAGAAGTCCTTCCTCGTCTTTATAGCACTCGAAGGAGGGGCGGTCCGCGCCTCCCCGTCTTCGATAGGCGCGGGAAGACAGACGCGAGCAAGGAAGGCAATGAAGGCCTCGCGCGCGCACGGGGCAGTCTCTATGTTAGCCCGGGCAGTTGCCGAGGCTTCTTGGGAGAAGTGGGGGCGTCCCCCTCTCCGTCGTGCGCCACACGTCGCGCCTGGCCCGCAGGAGGTTTGGGCCCGCGCCGTATCGTCCCCCTCTCCATCTGCTGCCCGAAGCCCGACTCCAACGACTTTGACAACGTCTCCGAGGTCGATGACAGAGGAGCCGCCAGCCAGCCCGGCATGGCCTACGAGGTCACCGTCAAGTATAGGGTAGTGTAGCGTTAGGTTTTTGTCAAGCCCGTGGGAACTAGGGTACCCAGGCCCGTCTGCCTTCGGCCCAGGACACGACGCGTATCGAAGACCCAACAAGGGGCCCACCAACAGGCCTCGCTGGCAGGACCCATCGCTAGGACCAGGCCTCGCAAGATCCCCCCTAGGGAGGCGGGCGTCTTCAGCAGGCCAGGCGGCTTCACCAGGAGCCTCACGAGGCGGCCTCCCGAGGCGCCTCCCTGAGGCACTCAAGGCGGGCGCCGCTTGGCTCGGTCGCGCAGCCTCATGCCCATCACGTGGGTGACGCGCGCGGCGACGAACGGCGACAAAGGTCGTGTCAGCAGGCGCGGATGAGGAGGATTGCCTCTTTTGTGCTAAGGGAGCAAGGCCAGCACGCCGGTTCCCAAAGCAACCCCCAAAGGTTGCCCGATCGGTGCAAGAAGACCAAGACGGCGGGCGCGCGGGGCGGAGGTCATCACCGAGCCCACCAGTGCTTCATCGACGGCGGCTTTGCATGCGAGGACCACCTTTTGTTAGGATAGACTGCGCCCCTGTCCCCCTTCAAAATTGTCGTTGTGTGGCAACCCTTCCCGCCAATGTTTTCGGGGGAAGAGGACCAAGGCAGGTATAAAAGGAGGGCAGGGTGTTGCGATTGGGGGGGGGGGGTCAACCATTTGATCTTCAGCCCTTGTACACTCATTCTCTCTGGCCGGTGCAATCCCAAAACCAAGCAGGAGTAGGGTTTTACACCGCGAGGTGGCCCGAACCTGGGTAACTCATGTGTCTCCGGCCTGCTCCCGCTAGCCTGCACTCGCCGCAGCGTCGTTGTGGTTAGCTGCGAAGAAGGGTAGGGCGGTAGGAACGAGCGCACCCCAGTGTTCGAACCTTTGGGTCCCCGGAGCCCCGATTCCGAAACTTTTTATGTAAAAATATCCTAGTTTAAATGAATATTGTCTGATTTGTTTGTGTTTGAATCAAATTTGATCAAGTTTGTTAAAATTCATTTGAAATGTAACTGGACATACGCGGCTATCTTTGGATGGCCTGCTCCCACATCTGTGTCCGCAGATTGGTCCCCTCTGTTTGCGGACGAATGCAATGTCCGCTTTGTGGGTCAGGGTTGGAGATAGGGATGTCCCTGATGGTGGCAAGGGAGGCAAGGCATGTCAAAATCATGGAATTGATGGCACACCAAATACCCAAGCAAGCCCGGTGGCAGTAATCACGCATGGAACTCCAGCCATTGGATATACCCAAGCAAGCTTAGACTCATGTGAGCATGGATTTCATTAAGGGGCTACCCCTTTCAGAAGAGGAAAATGCGATACTCATTGTGTGGGTAGGTTTACTAAATATGCACATTTCATAAGCCTCGGTCACCCATTCTCGGTTAAGGATGTAGCCAGGCTCTCTATTGACGTGTATATATTACATGGACACCCATCAAAAATTGTGAGTGATAGGGACAAGATTTTTACTAGTCATCTCTGGAAGGAGTTGCTTAAGGCAGCGGACATCAAAATGAACATGATAACAACGGAGCATCAACAGGGATGGTCAGACTGAGGGTCAACCAGTGCTTCGAGGGGTACTTAAGGTGCATGGTATTTGATAATCCCAAGAAATGGAACAAGTAGTTATCCCTAGCAGAGTAGTGGTACAATACTAACTACCACACCTCATTGACAGCTACTGCCTTTCAGGCATTCTATGGCTTCCCTCCTCCACTGGTTACTGAAGTTGTGCTACTAGATTCATCACATGAGGAAGCTAGAGGAATGTTACAGAGGAGGAGACAACAAGCTGTTCAGATTATCAGACAATCTACTACAATCACAGGCAAGAATTAAGAAATATGCAGATAGGAAGAGGGAAGAGAGGGAGATCACGGTGGGTGACATGGTCTATCGGAAAATTAGGCCATATAGACACACTTCCTTAACTTTGCACAGGTCTCTGAAGCTGCATTCCAAATTATGTGGGCCATATAGAGTACTTAACGGAATTGGACAGGTTGCATATAGGCTGTTACTGCCAGAAGGATGCTAACTTCACCATCCATGTGAGCCAAGTCAAGAAACATATTAGATCTAAGGTCGTCCCCAGCCATGATAGATCCTGATGGAAACATCAAGGTTGTACCTGAAGAAATATTGGCCAGGAGGGTTATTCCTAGGAACAATGAGCCCATGGTCAAGTGGCTGGTCAAATGGGTGAAATTGCCCAAAGCAACAACTAGTTGGGAGGATGAGGAGTTCATTAAGACAGTGTTTCCAACTTTTCACACTCGAGGACGAGTGCCATCTTAAGTAGGAGGCAATTGTCATGAACTAGAGATCAAAATTCCAGAAGATATTGACACCTGCGTAACTGAGTTGATTCAGCTAACTGACGGCTCAGATTTGAGGATACCCCTTCGTTTATGTACTATAACAGACAGTGCTCATCAAAGGGAGTAGTTGGCCGTTACTTTTGGCGCGCTGGACGTCGTCAACTTTTGTCTCTGTAGCTGTCAAGCTGTTGCAGTCTAATCCTGCTTTCTGTCGATCTCTGTCGTTGGCTGTAGTATAAAGCCGAGCTTGTAACCCGAATGGGATCTATCTACCATACTACTAATACAAGTACCCTAGCCACCGCCGCGAGTTAGCTCGGCCTAACTCATCCCCTTTCTCTAATTTCTCTGAACTCCTCATCTAATCTGAAATTTGTCGATTGATTGGGGAATTTCGTGCTTTTTGGTAGGGTGTGACAGACACTAACGACACAATAATTTTCCGTAGCGATTCATGCGGCACCTCAACACTTTTGTTTTCAATGTTGGACTAACTCTGGTAACTCCGGTATCAGATTTGCAAAAAGTAACGAAGAAGGTCTAGCTGTCATGGTGTAAGTTCTGGTGTCAGGGTCGGGCAAATTGAGAGAAACAACCAAAAAAATGTGGCAAAACTTACAGCATGGACACGCAAGAGAAGAGCAAGACAAAGAAACAACCAAAAATTGGGACAAACCTGGAAGGAACAACGGAAGATGCAACACAGCTAAGCATCCCTCATTCCAATTTTGATTCGTCTGAGCTTCTCCAGTATTGTTCATAGGGATTGAAACTTCAAGGATCTTGCCTTTCCCTCTACAAATCTACAAGATTTTGCCACAAAAGTTCAAACGGGACAACAAAATGAAGTCAGTCTTCAGCTAGTACAGATTACAAACAACAATGCATCATCATAATTACACTAGAGCTAGCAAGGAATAAGAATTTTCAGAAAACTGTAAAACCAAAAGATAGGTAAAGTAAGTCATGGTCATACAGAACTGTAATTAGATAAAATGGGTGCTTTAATCTTGCTGATGTAGATATAGAATACATGGTCATACAGAACTGTAATTAGATAAAATGGGTGCTTTGATCTTGCTGATGTAGATATAGAGTACAACTAGTGCAGATTACAAGTTGTAGTACATATCAGACATAAACTATAGGAAACAGTAAATTTAATTTTTTAGACAACTGTAGGAATATGTATAGGAACGGTAAGACATGAGCAAAAGAACTGTAATTACATGAAAATGGTGCTCTGATCTTGCTATTGCTACAGAGAATAAGTGGTACTTCTGATCTAGAAGCTCAGAGAACATAGGCTCAAAAAATTGCCTCCAGAATCAGCAGTGTCAAAAGAAGATAGTACGTGAATATTCGGCTCGGAAGCCTTGCGGAGACAACCCATTACGGTAATCTATATTTTACAAGCCAAAAAAATAGAGTTCAGTTGATCTCTAACTAAGATCAACCGTAAAAGTAAAAATATAAAGCAATAAGAATGATACAGTGCAACATACATAAATCTGGCGATTATATAAAAAATACACAAGGGATACATGTCAATTACGGTAATCAAAGCACAGTACTTAAACAAGAACCGTAACTGTAAGTGCCATGTCAATTACAGAAAATCCTGCGGCAAAGCATGGGGTATCTTCTAGTTTAAGAAAATCCCTTGTAATTTTCTGATAAGGAAGTCCTTGGCAATCAAACATGGAGATGCTGACTTGAAATTCCGTATGGTGTTCGTTGCTTTGGAATACAAAGCGGGGGGGACCCTTTTTCGGTAAATTTCAAAATATATACACCGGTACACCATGGCTGCTTCAGATGTTCAGTTATATTCGGAAAAACATGATGTGTGTTCAAATGAAATGGTTACTGGAAAAGGATCTCACCTTGTTCCAGTAGAACATGTAGAGATCCATAATTTTTAAAACATAGAAAATGTTCACTGAATTCATTGGATCAGATCTCGTGGTTCCACAGGATGGTGATGCAAAAGCACAATATTTTTGAGAATTTAGTAGCAAATCTGCAACGCACAAAAGAGATCAGATGGTTAGCAAATCTGTTGTTCGTCCTGAAGCTAGGTTAGTAAGAGAGAACATTTAGCAACAAAATGAAAAATAAAAAAATTAGAAGCTTGCAGCGAGCATGCAATGTGTGGCAATGAATATTTCAGAAAAGCATAAAAGCCTGTGTTTAGATGGTTACTGAAAAAAGGATCTCACATTGTTCCAACGGAACATGTAGTGATCTGTAAACATAGTATTAGATGTTATCTGAATTCATTGGTTCAGATATCATAGCACAACAGGATTGTGCTGCAAAAAGCACGATTTTCCGAGAAATTAGTACCAAACCTGCAATTCACAAAAAAGATCAAATTATTAGCAAACCTGCCATCTGTCCTGCAGCTAGTTCAGTAAGAAAGAACATCTAGCAAAATCAGATACATCTTTTCTTTTTAATTTTGCGGCAAGCATGCAATGTGCAGAACTGGGTAAATCATTAGTTCTAAACAAACAGGACAAAACAAGAACACAGAAAATGTCTGGCACTCGAGTAACTACGGCCTGTAAGTATCATCCTGCAAATTTTACATTACCCATGAATTCTCAGTTATTACCTTTGTACAATGGTGTCTTGGTCAAGGATCTCCTACCAGAGCAGAGGTGATACCAAACCTGAAAAATATCACTTAGATAATACTTCCAGCAATACGAATTTCACTATTACTGCAGACCCTGAATAAGTGCATAGCATACCATACAGTATGCAGTACACATGACAGATGTAATACTGCGAAAGCACGATTTTTTTAGAATTTAGTAGCGAACCTGAAATGCACAAAAGAGATCAAATGGTTAGCAAACCTGTTGTTCGTCCTGAAGCTAGTTTAGCAAGAGAGAACATTTAGCAACAAAAATATATGTTTTTTAGAAGCTTGCAGCGAGCATGCAATGCATGGCACCGAATAATTCAGAAAAGCAAGAAACATGTGTTAAGATGGCTACTGAAAAAGGGATCTCACATTGCTCCAACGGAACATGCAGTGATCCGTAAACATGGTAGATGTTATCAGAATTCATTGGTTCAGATCTCATGGCTCAACAGGATGGTGCTGCAAAAAGCACAATTTTTCCAAGAAATTACTAAACCTGCAATGCGCAAAAAAGACCAAATTTATAGCAAACCTGCCATCTGTCCTGAAGCTAGTTCAGTATAACAAAGAGCATTTAGTAAAATCAGATGAAGCTTTTTTTAAGTTTGCGGCAAGCATGCAATGTGCAGCACTAGATAAATCATTAATTCTGAACAGAAAGAACGAAACAAGAATACAGAAGAATCCTGATACTCAAGTAACCACTGCCAGAAAATATCACTTAGATAGGACAAATTCCACTATTACTGCAGACCGTGGAATCCTGCATAAGTGGACAGCGTACCGTACAGTATGCAGTACACATGACAGCAAATGTCAGGTATATGTACTAATAGGAATCAGTATTTGACACAATGCTTCAGAAAGTTTATCCCAGTTGATTGCTGAAGAGGAGATAGAAGCGCTTGTTCAAGACAACCTAGAAATTACTCCATTATAACTCTTGAAGAGTTATAAATCTAAAAAGAACAAAACAGAACCATCCAAGCTAACTATCAGCAGCTTCCAGCCAAGTATTTTAAGAAACAAGCCCAAGGGCAAGAAACCAATCCAAGAAAAATACCTTCAGCAACCTTAAACTGGCATCCTATGAACCTTATGAATGGATTTGTCAGTGCTGCCTCCCATCCTTATCAGTGCTGGACAGCATTTCCTCAAGAGACGGCGTTGGCGGTGTCGATGAAGCGCTACAGCTGGAGGAAGAGCTCGGCATGATCAGATCAATCTAGATGAATTGCTGAAAGAGGAAGATGGCTCGTGATACCATGTGAGAATTGTGGAAGCGTCTCTACCTCCATTGGAGGCCGCCTGATGTTTATTTATTGGTGCCGAACGTGGCAAGCGATGTACAGATTGGTTTTCTAGATAGATAGATCTTGGCCGGCAAGGAGACAAGTCTATACAATTCCATCTCTAATGCCTCTAGATCCCTCTAGAAAACCGCAGGTTATAGATACAGTGGAGCCTAAGTATCCTGAGATCCCAGAGTTGCCAATCCATTACCAAACCATCTTGCGCTCAATCGCTGAAGCAGATTGTCCTTGACGTCGCAATACCTTTGCGCCCAATCAACCGGTTCAACTCCGTCAACTCCTAAGCCGGGGGCCCGATCAGCGGACTGAAGGTTGATCGGATCTCTCCAGTCAGCCACGTAGGCGGACACTCGACGTTTGAACTTCTGCTTGAACTCACTCCATGCCTGGTATTTATAATGATTGACACGGGCCTGCAAGTTCCATATGCTTCTAAAACCATCCTTGAGCGTGAAATGGTGTATTGCATTCTCCAAAGAATGGTTCACCGCAGCAAGAAGAACCAGTGATTTGTGCCGCAGAATAATCTTTCGACGGCATGTGTATCCTTGGATGACACCCTCCTGTGGGTGTGATGTTTGGCCAGAGGGAGCAAAATCAAAGCACCACAGATATACCTGCCCGACGTCTGGATCAACGGGAAGAATCGCTTCAAGCATTGATTTTGACGGTTTCTCGGATCCAATCCAGTTTGGCGAAAAAATGAATTCATCGACGTCGATAAATGCCATCCACTTGCAAGAACCCTGGTGCGTTGCAGCAGAATGGGAGAAGCCAGCTTCCTGCATTTTGATCCACGGCCAAGGCACTGTAGAGATGCTGATTCCGGCCGACCTCAACTGGGCCACTTGATCTGCAAAGTCGTCCAGACTTCCATTGTCATACAGGAAGAAGTGCTCCACCCCAACAGCGGCATGGTACAGCACCCACTCGCGAAGAAACTTGGACACGTTGTGGACCATAGTGCAAGCGCAAATCAAGTTCTTTGGGGCCGGTGTCACCACCAAGCCACCCTGACTCTGCTGTGGGCGATGATAAGTCGCAATTGAGGGGACGGGGTCTTCGCCGGTGGCTGCCACCGTGACACGGAGCTCTGTGTTCTGGGAGTTGAGATGCATTGGTGGAGCAGGGCACCGGGTAACCTGCTGTACGGACGTGATGGCCGGGAAGGAGGCCACCACGCCATGGCCGCAGTGGCGATAGATGCACTGGACTCCGCCAGCAGCATGGTTGACGCCCTTTGCAAAGACAAGGACATCGCCACTGTCGAGAGTTGCAGAGCTGAAGGCGATCCGGTCGCTCCAATCCAGCAACGCCCTGCGGCCAGGGCAATCAGCAGAGGCAGAGGCAGCGGAGGCGGGGAGCAGCAGGGGCGCTTGGAGCGGCTGGAGGCTCCGGGCAGGCTCGGGCATTAGGCAGACGTAGGCGTGGCGGCCCGACCCCGGCAGGCTCCCGAGCGCGCTCGCCGGGGACGACGCCCCACCCTGGAAGGCGCACGTCGCCTTGGCGCCAGCTGGCTCGGCGTCAGCCAGGAGAAGGATCTCCCCGTCCGGGAGCAAGACGGCATCAGCGTCGTCGTGCTGCGGCGGCGAGCGGTCGGCCCCCGATTCCGAGTTCGAGGGGAGGCAGGGCGGCGGCGGCGGCGAGCGGTGGATGGGCAGAAGGCGCCGCGGGAGGTTGGTTTCCGGCTGCGGGGGCGAGGCGTCGGCCTCCAAGTCCGACAGGAGGTAGGGCGGCAGCGGCGAGAGGGCGAAGGGGGGCGGGGCGAAGGGCGGAGAGCAGTCGGCGCCGGGGCCGAGGGGCAGCAACGACGGCGAGAAGAGCGGGACGCCGGCGTAGGTCCCGCCGCCGGCGAGCAGGAGGAGGCCGGCTGACACACCGCCGGCGATGGTGAGGACACGGCGCAGGCAGCTGCGGCGTCGGTGGTGCGCCATGGCGGCGGCGCGATTCGGGCGGGGAGCTGGAGATTGGAGTTCGCGCGAAAACTTTGCGATGGATTGCGAGGAAAGATTTTGCCGGGTTTGGGCGTCGACGCTAGGTATTATACGCCGTATCGGGTCCGACTACGGCACGGTACGTATAAGGTAGCGTTCTATCTACGTATACGCCGTACCGACTTATACCGACCGACCGACCGACCGAGGTTTGGGTTCGACGCCAGCTGTTCCCTCGAGCCGAACCGCCGTTGCTTCGCGTGAAAAAAAAAACAGCTACGTTGGGCCGAGCCTTCCTTACACATAGTACGGGCTGGTGGACACTAAAAAAAAAGAATCGGGCTGGTCGTGTGTCACGTTTCTGCTGTAATTTTCTTCCTGCTCCCTCATTTTATAAAAAAAATTATGTTTAAGTTTGATCAAATTTATAAAAAAATATGATAAAATCTAAATGTCAAATACACATAGTACGAAAATATTTTTTGTATGATGTTCTAGATGTTAATGCATTTTTTTATAAATTTGGTCAAACTTAACCAAATTTGAGTCAGGTGAAACATAGAACTTCAATTATTTTGGAACCTAGGGAGTAAATAATAAAGCCATTTTTTTTTA
Organism: Secale cereale; assembly: GCA_902687465.1. Taxonomy (NCBI): domain Eukaryota; kingdom Viridiplantae; phylum Streptophyta; class Magnoliopsida; order Poales; family Poaceae; genus Secale; species Secale cereale. The sequence continues at coordinate 72,526,502 of LR738712.1, forward strand.
TTTAGAGTCACCCAAATTAATCTCTTTATCGAGAAACCTAAATTAATGTTGATCTTCTTCTTCAGCCTGCGAGAGGTGGCACGTGCCTTCGATACGGGCGTCTGCGGCGCCGGCCGCTCGGCCACGAGCACCCATCAATGGCCGTGAGGAGCATCCGCCGAAGGGGTTGGACGACATCAGGCCTGCGACGAGCTGCGCGCGGTGCGCGATTGGCCAGGACATATCGGGGTCATTTGAAGAGACCGTTTGGATGACGCAAAACTAACCGGTTATTGATCAGGTCGTCCGCCCGGTTAGTATAGGGAGTCCGGCTATAGATGCTCTAACCACGCTCAGTTCCGCATGTTGTTTCTAGGGGCAGCCTACACTGCTCATGAGTCTTGGCTCGTCGATGTTGATCTGGTATCGGTTTCGCTCTTCACCAAACAACCACCAAAAACATATCAACATCCCCCCCAAAAAAAACATAACATTTGTTTTTTTTTATTAAAAGACATGACGCCATTGGGTGTACCCCAAGTTATCTTAATTGGTCGCTTGGGAGGGTCAAAACATCATAATCATTGAACGTACGATGCTTGTCAAGTCCGTAGTCACCTCCCAGAGCATCCTCCACAGCCTAAACAAGACCGAGCGGACATTCCTTTGGTCCGCCGCCAATAAAACAACCAATGCAAAGTGCAAGGTCAACTGAGAGACCATTTGTCGACCACTTGAGTATGGTGATGTTGGGGTGCTCAACACCGACAAATTCGCATATGTTGCAGTGTGGGCACGAATGATGTGAGGGAGGGGCGTGGTTCCTAGGTGGGCGAGGTTCGGGCGAGCGGCGGGCTTCGTCAACCGATTCGAGAGGAAGGTGTGGCTTCTTGAGGCGAAAGCCTTGCTACGGCTCGGTAGAAGCCAACAATGGTGACACCGACAAGCACTGTTTACCTTCTTGGAGGCATCGTGGTTCAAGGACCTCTACCATTCTCTCTCAGGCTCCGAGGGAACCCCTGTTCTTGTCGTCCTAGAACGAGTGATGGTTGCACATTTGGTATCACAGTCCTTCTTGAAGGCAACGCCTTGAAGTTATCTTGGTTGGCAGGTTCATCCGCCATGAGGATGCTAGGTCGACAACGATGTATCAAAGAGGTGTGGCTTCTTGTTCGACAACCATGGTGACTTTGAGCGGAGTTGCATCGCAACTGAGGTAGTCAGCGTCATCAGGCGTGTTCGAGGGTTCCTCGATGTATCTTTGTGTTAGGTTGGTGGTCGTCGATGGGGGAGTTGGAGTCGATGGCTCGCATAGGAGTGATGAAGATGACATCGGATGACAATCTCGACGGTATTTCTTTCCTCAGCGAATGAATCTTTGTGTGGGTAGCCACGTTGGTCGGGTACACCGTCTTCCGGGCATGTTATAATGGTTTTCGTCTCGTGTTCCACAAATTAACCAGGCAATTCTCTTCTTTTTTGATGAATCAAGATCCTCTTGGAGTAACTCCAGTATCAGGTTTGCAAAAAGTAGCGAAGAAGGTCTAGCTGTCGTGCTTAGGGTGCTTCATAGATCAAGGGACTGTTTATTTGACCTCCAACTGAAATCAAATACAGGGAACAAAAAAGGCAGAGAAAAGAGTAGGGCCTAAAACGTTCTCACCTAACGACCCTGAGACGCAAAAATTTGGGGCAAAACTTATAGCATGGACAAGCAAGCAAAAATTGGGGCAAAACATACAGCAAGAACACTGGGACAAACCTGGAAGGAACAATGGCAGATGCAACACAGCAAAGCATCCCTCACCCCAATTTTGCTTTGTCTAAGCTTCGCCGGCATTGTTCATAGGGATTGGGACTTCAGGGGCCTTGCCTTTCCATCTACAAATCCACAAGATTTTCCTAAGAACATCAAAAGGGACAGCACAATGAAGTCATAGACTTCAGCTGGTACAGATTACGAACAACTAAGTACAGTATGTATCACCATAATTAGACTAGAGCTAGCAGGGAATAAGTATTTTCAGAAAACTGTAAAACCAAAGGATAGGTACAGTAAGTCATGATCAAACAGAACTGTAATTACATAAAGTGGGTGCTTTGATCTTGCTGATGTAGATAGAGTACAAGTGCAGATTAAAGCTAGTACTACATATGAGACTTACACTATAGCAAACAGCAATTTTTAAATTTTCAGAAAACTGTAAAACGAAAAGATAGGTACAGTAAGTCATGATCAAACAGACTGTAATTACATAAAAATGGTGCTCTGATCTTGCTATTGCTATAGAGAATAACTGGTACTGTACTTCTGATCTAAAAGCTCGGAGAACATAGGCTCAAGAAACAGCAGAGGCTGACAGCTCAGTACACTAATCATTACTACCTCTGTCCCATAATATAAGATCATTTTCTACACTACACCAGTTTAAAAAATGCTCTTATATTATGGGACGGAGAGAGTACCAATTAATGACCTGCAGTCCTGAAATCCCAAATTTACACTGAACTATATTGGCAACAAACTGACCACCGGAAAAAGTAAATACTGGCATACATGAACAGAGTAAATGGACTGTAAACAAAACAGTACATTGTGATAAAATATCTTTAATACTACAGGAAATGAACTTAAAACAGCGATCAACAGTAGCAGGTAAACTAGAAGACAAAGAAAGGGGGATTTATATTAACCTACATACATGGACAAAGAAAATGGACTTCAAACAACAAGTAACTGAAAAAAGGTCAAATACAATTAAAAAATATACTTGCTAAGGTGATGAACAATAGCTGGAAATAAAATATAAAACCCCTACATACATAGACACAAATAGTTGAGGGAAACTATATGACAAACTAAAACAAACAGAGAATAGGGAATTGTATTACCTACATGCACAGCTATAAAACATCGGAACACAAAGAGAAAATACACCTACCTACAATAAAAAAAGAAACAAAATGAAGACTGTAAAACATATACATGCACACTGTGTATGCTACTGCAAGCCTATATATTACTGAAAACTAACCCAAAAAACAAAAGAAATACCAAAAATATAAATCAACAAGAATGTCATTTCAATTTGCATTCAACATATCTGGCTAATGAACACTCCCTATCTCAATGTGCAGGCACATGATACATCAAAAGCAAACAGAATCGATGAACTTTCTGCACACACAAAGACTACATACCACATTTCTAGCACCGACCGATGTTTGCTTCCATTTCACTTTCTGCACACACAGAAAATAAAAATGGAGCATCAGGTAAACACCATACTGACTAGAATCACCGAGCCCGCAATCAAAACGAAAAACAAAGAGTATAGGCTAAAATACTGACATGGGTCGCATTGAAATCATACAAAACTTTATCAAAAATTATCGTCATCCATCGATAGCTTCTGAAAAAGCTGCAATAAAAAGAAACATAGTAAGCAGTAGCACAAAGCATGAAAACCTATTAAACTCGTAAAAAAAACCTATTATATGTTCCGTGACGATTATATAGAAAATTACATAAGGGATACATGTCAATTACAATAATCATAGCACGGTACTTTGAAAGGAACCTTAACTGTTAAGTGCCTAAAAACTGCAACCACTAGCTACTCCATCAGCAGAAATGATCATGGGAGTGAACAGGATAATTTCGCAAGAACATCAATACACTCAACATATACTAATCAACCTTGTTGATAACACAGCAAGAACCTCACAGAAGGGAATACTATAGCACAACATCCAGGTCACGGTAACAAATAGAACTAACAATCCAATAATTTACATCCACTAAAAGAATATAAGAGCAAGCCACAGGTAATTTGCAGAGGACAAGGAAATTTTACACAAAGAGCAGGGGGGTGAACATTGCTGAAAAATATATTGCATAACTGAACATTGACATTACACAATAATCCAAGAGCTACATAGAAGGCAAATTAGATAAGTGACAACACTTGATGTACTACTCACGTAGTTCCCTGATAAATACTGACAAGACGCCTAGAAGTTACGACGCCAGCATGGAAGGAATAAACCAGTTACACCACAACACATACATACAGCAGAGCACTGGCATGCAAAAATGGGATGAAAAGATATATGGGGTATCACAATCATCTAAAATACACTTATTGTTGAAAACTCAGACGCTCATATAGACTGATTGAAATTCATAAACTAAACAACCACTTCACGCAGGCATACAACCACTCCACGCAGGCGCGCGAAAAATGGACAAATAGAATGGACCAGCATTTACGTCATACGCTTGTGATTTTGTGAATGCAGGCTATATAGGTCAAAAAATAACAAAGTTGCATCTATGTCGACAGTATGGTGGATGTAAAAAATGTCGATCAACTGAACATGAAAAAAAATCCTAGAATTCACAATCAGTGCTGTTTGAAGCAACTTGGAAACTACACAACAAATAACTAAATAAAATGCTACAGAAAACACTACCAACTCCCCCCC
>LR738712.1:72531015-72568637 GCA_902687465.1 Secale cereale
CCCCCCCCCCAAAAAAAACTAAATCCAAAAATTAGAACTTAGTAATATGCTGCCCAAAGCTAGCTCTCAATTCTCATCACTGAAGAACTGCAGGATAAAAAGGGAGCATATTTTTGCTCCAATTCGATTAAAAATGTATTCGGGGACAAATCAGAAGAGCTACCTACGGGATACACTCCCTCAATGTGACCGAATCACGCCGATATAACAAGTTTACAGTCAAATTAGTGCTGAAATCTGATGAAACCAAACCAACACTACACGCCCAGGTGAACGGATCGGCGAATGGACTGAATCACTCAACCACTTAACACATTTCACTACCAAATCAGCAACACGGCCAGCTGAGCAAGGACAGGCTCACCGGCGTGGTTGAGGTCGATCACGGAGCAGGGCGTGGCTCGGTCGTCGGAGCAGGGCTAGGTGGTGTGGTCGGCGGAGAAAGGCGGGCAGGTGCGGCGACGTCGAGGTCGCCGGGGCCGAGCCAAGCGAGGGCGGCCGCCGGCCGGAGCAGGTAGCTTGAGGCCGCCGGAACCGAGCCAGGGGAGGCGGGCGTGCAGTGGACGTCGGGGGTCAAGCGAGGGAAAGCGGCCGAGTAGAGGCCGTCAAGGTCGTGGCGCCGTGGCGGCCGAGCAGGGGAGGACGGTGGAGGTTGCAGGGGCCGGTGGAGGAGGGCCGCGGGGCGAGGGGAGGGTGGCGGAGGCAGGAAACTGTAGAGTGTAGACAGAGGAGAGAGGGCAGCAGCCGGCCAGCGCTGGCGCCACCACCCACCAGGTTCCTCGCGCCGCTGTGGTTGGCAAGGGGGGGACATTGGTCTGGTCTCTGGTTGGACTGGGACAGAGATAGGGGTGGGTTTTTTTTTTTTCTTTTTTTGAGGGGAGGTTTTTTTTCTTCTTTATTAGGTTGAGCAATGGATAGTTTTGCCAGGGGCAACTTTGGAATAAAAAAACTGACAAGCCATTCACATTTTGACTACCAGAAAACGAGCGACATTTTAACGGGAATGCTATTTTAGAATATCATTTGAGACTAGAGACCGACCCCGGCGATCGCTTTACAATTCTTCTTCTTCTAAGCCTCCCCCGCTCTTCCCTTCCGACCTCTCTCCCTCCTTTTTTCGACATCTCCGGAGGTCGGAGAGGTGAGGGGTAGGGGTCTGATCTTGATAGTACGGATATTAGATTAGGTATCTTCTCAAATAAAGCAGGTTTCGGTTCAGATCTCTCACTTCTTTTGATCTTACTACGGTCATAGTGGTCAGAATATTGCTAGTCGGAGTTGGTTTTCTTGTGGGATCTGAGACACTACTTGCTACCATCTCAGATGTGGAGTCCCCTCCTCAACTTTTTGGTTCTCTCGCCGTAGTGGAATCCCGGAGCTCATTAGCAGCATCGCACCTGCTGAAGCCTTGGCGCCCGCCTAAGTGCCCCATACTTCGGGGAGGATCTCATTTTGGCAACTGGCAACCGGTCGTCGACGCACAACAGCTGCATTCTATGGTGGAATGGCGACCTTATGGAGTTGTCAACTCCGGTTATTCGTGTCAGTCGGCGAGCTAGATGGGATGGGTTTTTTGTTGGTGTCTTTGATCTGCATTCTCTGGTGGAATGGTAACCTTATGGAGTTGTCAACTCCAGTTATTCGTGTCGGTCCGCGAGCCAGATGGGATGGTTTCGTGATGGTGTCTTTGATCAGAATCGAATTATTATGATTTAGATTTGTGATATGGGGTACTAGAGTAATATGCAAAGACTAGTTTTTGTTGGCCCTTATGTAAAACATGGTTGTATTGTTTCTAGTAGTATCTAATGCGGTTTGGGTCCTTTAGGACCCTTCCCATGTTCTTTTTTTGGAATAAAAAACAAAATGGTAGTTCTATTTTGGTTCTTTGTTTATTAATGGTATTTTGAAACCTTCGGTTTCACTCTAGTGGTACTTTGGCTATTCCCATTTTTCTGAGATTAAAACGAATCACATAGCAATTGAACTATTTTTTGCCGTTGAGCGCTACGATTGGAAATCCACCAACGAGGGGATTAGCGAGGAGAGGTGATTGGGAAAAAAATTCAGCGGACGTCGGTGCAAAAGGGGGGCTAGAGGAGAAGAACAAATATGTGATGAGTAGGCTGGGAAGAGCGAACGAGCTCTCCCTATTTTACTCGTGGTTGGGGACGACAGCTGGTTCCGCCCCGCTCGCTCATGGCGTGCAAGATGGGAGAGCATAGATGGCCTCCTCTCCATCCCCTCCATGTTCCTTCTCCCGTTGCTCGATGACAACTTGCCCCCGCTCCCCTGCGTTGCTGGCCAACAGCTCACCTCCCTCCACTGTTTCCCCGCTTACCACCCTCCTATCACTGCTCATCGCCAACTCGATGGCACAATGCCCACAATGGCGAAAATGACCAGGACCAGAGAAACCACATGAAAAAAGAAACACAACCTGAAAAAAAATCCCAACAAAATGGAAATCACTTTAGCTATATGGAAGTTGCCTCAAAATTAATTTTGGGTTAGTCAATTTTGGGCCGTTGATTTCTTCTTTAAGATTCGTGTATTTTTTTCTGTGTGTTGTCTTGGGCTTTTCTTTTATTGACCCCATATTTGGGTCACTCAATTCTTTAACGGGCCAAGCCCATTCAAGTGCATCATAGCCTTCTTCTTTCCCCTTTTGTTTTTTCCCGCTTTATGTTTCTATGTGTTTTTGTTTTATTTATTTCCTTTATGAGTTTTTTTTGTGGGTATGTTTTAGTATATTGGGTGAGTGCAAATAAAAACATAAAAATACTACATAATATGTGTCAATTTTGCATGATTACATGATTGATTTTTTGCAAATTACAAAAATGTGCAATTTCGGTGCAAAGTTGTGTGAAGTTTTTTTATATTTTCTTCCTTCTTAAAAGAAATATCATTGACACGAATTCATTTTTCTTTAGAAAAAAACATTATCTTGATATTGTTTTAATATTTATTTAATTTCCTTTCTACTTCAAGGGTAATACCAAAGCCGCTAATTCATCCATTTAGATTTTGTTGTTGTGAAAATTCCACTTTTATATTCTTATTCTTGCATATATTTAAAAGCGTCATTTTTATGTATATTTTGTGCACATTTTGTCACTATTTATTTTAGATAATGTTTCTTATTTTCTTTCTTCTTAAATGGTAATACCAATGTCGCCGATTCATTCTTCCTTTGAAAATTTAATTATTTTGAGTTTGTTAATTGTTTCTCATTTCTTTTTTCTTAAAGGGTAATATCAATACTAGTATGTCACTAATTCATTACTTCTTAGATATACATCTGTTTTGTGAAATTCCACTATTACATGCTTAGTTTCACTTTCTTTATTCTTAAAGAGTGATATCAACACCACTAATTCATTCCTTCTTAGGAAACACAAATATATTTTTAGTTTTGCGTGTGTAAGTATAAATGCAGGTAATAAATAATATGTGTGTAAATATAATAGAATGCGAAAATTGCACTATTATATGCTTATTTTTGCATATTTCAAAAAGTGCAATTTCAGTGCAAGTTTTGAAAGTTTTTTTCTTTTTCATTTTCCTTCTTCTTATAGGGTTTCATTATTTCTTAGGAAACTTCGTTATTTTATTTTATTTTGTTTTTTTTGAAAGGGTAATACCAATGACACAAATTCGTTCTCCCGTAGAAAACTTCATATTTTTTATTTTAGTTTTCTTTTCTTTTCTTTTGTAAGGGTAATACATATATCACTAATCCATTTATTTTTAGAAAACACTTTTTTGTGTGTAAATCTCACTATAAATGCTTAGTTTTGCATAGTAATAATACATTTTCCACTATAAAAATAAATATATGTGAAAGTGCTATTCATCGATGAGATTGCACATGTATAAAAATACATATACATGTGTGAAATTGTACATATAGCCACTAACCATTCCATGCAAATATGTGTGAGATTGCTATTCATCGATCGTCTACAAAGCCTTGGCCAATACTATACTAGAGCAGCCCGTTATTAACGTATAAAAAAATAGGCTGGCTTGGCAGTACTGGACGAGAGCTTCTCTTCGGCGCCCTCAACGCCGCTTAGCGTAGAGGGCGCCCGAAGCATATCCATATGCTAAAAGAAACAATCATCCGAAAAAATAAGCACGAGCGGGGATTCGAACCCAAGTGCCACCGCAAGGAAACTGCGGCTGTAACGAATGCACCACGCTGCTTTTGCTGTGTTTGTTTCAAAAACAGTTTACATGATCATTTGTTTCAAAAAGGTAAATTCTTTTCAAGGATTTTCAAGTAGCGACCAATAAATGAATTTGAAAAAAGTTCACCGGATCTTGAGGAAAAAATCATGGATTTGGAAAAAGTTCATCGATTTTAATAAAAAGGTTAAAAAAGTTCACCGGATCTTGAAAATGCTTCACATATTTTAATAGAAGTTCATCGATTTTCATAAAAAAGTTCATTTATTTGGCAATGTTCGTCAGTTTTGATAAAAAAAAGTTCACTAATTTTGGGGGAAAAATTATAAAATTTGAAAAAAGTTCATTGAATTTGAAAAAAATGATTTTTTTTAAAGTTCATCGAATTTTTAAAAAGTCACCAATTGGTCGCCTTAGAAAATGTTCACGCATGAGAAAAAAGAAAAAAAACAAGATAGAAAGAAAAAGGAAGAGAAAAAGGAAAGGGAAAACAACTGCCTTTTTCGCCTTTTATAAATATAAGAAAAATGAGGATAATAACACATGTGGCCATCTAGTCCAACTGTTAGTGTGGTCGCTACTGGATCTATCGAGCGGGGTTCGAGTCACGGTGGACGCACGTCTTTTTGGGGTTATTTTAGAAACAGGAAAGCAGTATGGGCCGGCCAGCTATAATAAGGGGGGGGGGGGTGCGTCCCGTACGAATTGACATGTATTCGCCGCGTTTTCTTTTCGCTAGCGCAAGGCTAGGGTTTTCTGTCCTCCGGCGATCCCTATCGCCGTGAGTTTTTCGGGTCCGATCGGATCTCCTCAGGGCGATCGCGATGGAGACAGGTGAAGGCAGCGGTTCTGCCGATCCGGTGGACAAGCTCCTGGAGCGGCTCCACCTCCATGGAGAAGAAGACGAGGGTTTCGTGTGCTCAAATCTAGAGATCAGTCATCCCATGTTGGTGGAATTCAGGTGGCCCCCCTCGGCGCCTCCAGTTAACCATCTTTTGTTTGCTGATATAGCCTGCTGTTTTTCAAGGCGAACGGTGCGGGAGCGACAGAGGTGTCAAACCTACTGAATTCATATTGTCAAGTGTCAGGGCAAAGGATCAATAATAGTAAGTCATCTGTTTTTTCAGTAAAGGGTGTCCGGAGGTGGTTAGAGAAGAGGTTAAAGGCATCCTGGGTGTACATACAGAAACATTAAATGAGAAATACTTGGGGTTGCCGTCTGACACAGGGACATCGAAAACAGGGGCTTTCAAATATCTAAAAGATAGACTTTGGAGCAAAGTGAAAGGTTGGATTGAGAAAGCTATTTCTGCTGTGGGCAAGAAAATTTTGATCAAGTCAGTGGCTCAAGCGGTACCGGTTTTCTCTATGTCATGTTTCAAACTGCCACGGGGTTTATGTGAACATCTAAACAAACTCATTAGGCAATTTTTCTGGGGCAGCAAGGAAGGGCAGCGGAAACCCCATTGGGTATCGTGGAAGGCCATGACACAACCGAAGAGATGCGGGGGTCTTGCTTTCAAAGACCTTGAGTTATTCAACTTAGCATTATTGGCATGTCAAGCTTGGAGGATCTTAACAGTTCCTGACTCACTGTGCTCTCAACTTCTGAAAGCTATCTACTTCCCAGAAGGTGACATCTTAAATGCCGTCTTGGGGCCTCATCCATCACAAGTATGACGATCACTGGTGGAGGGAAGGGATGCTTTGTTGATGGGCTTGATTAGGAAGATTGGGGATGGCACTTCAACACAGATCTGGTCACAGAACTGGATCCCGCGAGATCATGCGATGAGGCCAATAGCGTGCATAAGCCAAAACCCACCGACAGTGGTGGCAGAGCTAATTGACCCAGTTTCAGTGTCCTGGAGAGCTGATGTTTTATCTCAATTCTTCCTCCCAGTCGATGTGACATCAATTCAAAATATTCCTTTGTGCACATGATCAATGGCAGATTTTTGGTCTTGGCAGTTCGAGACGAAGGGAGTTTTTTCGGTAAGATCAGCATATCGGATGCTTTGGGAAACAAAGAAACGAGGAGAAGATCTGTTGAGTGGAAGAGCATCATCATCGGATCATACGCCAGATGAGAAGGGGTGGTCCTCACTATGGCGGACCAAAGTGCCATCGAAAATCAGATCGTTCTTGTGGAGGCTTGCAAGGCAATCTCTGCCAACAGAGGATGTTCGGCGACACATAAACATGAGTAAGGTGGACAACTGCCAGTCATGTGGTAACATTGACTCATGGAGACACTCTTTGATTGAATGCTCTATGGCACGGTGCGTATGGGCCCTAGCAGAAGAAAGCATGGTTGAAACCATGATGGAAATAGTGGAACCGAATGCTAAACAGTGGCTATTCCAGATGCAAAGGTCATTATCACATGCCCAGTTCGTGGAAACATCTGTGACTCTTTGGGAAATTTGGACGGCGAGAAGGAAGGCCATTCATGAGGATGTTTTTTAGAGCCCGCTAGCAACGCATGCATTCATTTAGCATTTTATCCAGGAGCTCAAAAGTATAGAAGTCTTGACAAAACAGCATCGTCATCCAGTATGAGGCAAAACGCTATCCCGATTGGTGCATGGCAACCTCCGCCTGAGGGTCACACGAAAATCCAGGTGAAGGGGAGTATCAACCAGGAGCAAGGGAAAGGGGCGGCAGCTGCAGTATGCCGAGATCATCTGGGACATTATATGGGCTCCTCCTTGCTGGTCATCTCCGGGAATGTTGATCTAAATATACTGGAAGCAGTAGCATGCCGGGAAGCGTTGGCCTTAGCTCAAGACTTACAGGTGCAGAAGTTGGTGGTGACTTCGGACTGCAAAGGATTGATATCAGATATCCATGGAGGGACGAGTGGAGGTTACCTGTCGGTGATCAAAGAAATTTATCTCAGAAGCTCTGTTTTTGATAGCTATAGCTTTATTTCCGAACGTAGATCAGCAACTAGTGAGGCGCTTTGCCTTGCCAGACACTCTCTTTCACTTGATCAGGGGCGCCACCTGTGGCTATTATCCCCTCATGATCCATCTTGTATCCCTCTGAACTCTTTCATAGTTCAATAAAGTGTCTGGTTTCCCCTAAATAAAAAATAAAAAATTTAAGATTTGGTGTACTGGACTGGAGCAGCCCAACTCCAGCTTGCACCGCGATCGCAGCGTGGGCTTGTGCGGCTACAACCACAACCACATGCTTTGATCACAACGAGTTCACTGAGCTGGCGAGCTGCCTAATTAATTAGGAGTTCAAGGTTATTATGGAATAAAGTTCAAGGTTGGATAGAGAACACCATGTCTGCAGCAGGGAAGGAGGTTTTGGTGAAGTCTGTAGCGCAAGCAGTTCCAGTATACTCCATATCCTATTTCAAGCTCCCGTGGGGTTTATGTGAACACTTGAACAAGCTAATTAGGAAGTTTTGGTGAGGTAGCGAGGAAGGAAAACGAAAGCGACATTGGGTTTCATGGAAAGATATGACTCAACCAAAAGGTATGGGGGGTCTAGGATTCAAGGACTTTGAGCTTTTCAACTTGTCAATGCTTGCTAGACAGGCTTGGAGGATACTGCAACATCCTGATAGCTTGAGTGCACGTTTGCCTAAGAGCATATACTTTCCTGAGGGGTCTTTTCTGAATTCCACCCTCGGCAGCCACTCGAGTCAAGTGTGGAGATCCATAATTGAAGGGAAGACACGGTAAAACAGGGACTGATTCAGCGAATAGGCAATGGCAAGACCACAAAGGTATGGGAGGATAACTCGATCCCCCACAATGAAATGATGTGACCGTATGGATGCCTCGCTACCAATCCATCGCAATTGGTCTCTGACATGATAGATTCCACCTCAGCGACTGCTACCTCTTGAGCTTGCGTTGTATTCCCTCGAAGAGGAAAGGGAGATGCAGCACAATAGCGTAAGTATTTCCCTCAGTATTTGAGAACCAAGGTATCAATCCAGTAGGAGACCACGCGCGAGTCCCTCGCACCTGCACAAACAAATAAGAACTTCGCAGCCAACGCGATAAGGGGTTGTCAATCCCTTTACGGTCACTTACGAGAGTGAGATCTGATAGAGATGATAATTATATTTTTGGTATTTTTAGTTTAATAAAACAGCAAATAAAAGCGGTAAAAGTAAAGTAGATGTAGATTGATATGTTGAGAATAGACCCGGGGGCCATAGTTTTCTCTAGTGGCTTCTCTCATGATAGCGGTATTCTACGGCGGGTAAACAAATTACTGTCGAGCAATTGATAGAAAAGCGAATAATTATGAGACTATCTAGGCATGATCATTGTATATAGGCATCACGTCCGAGACAAGTAGACCGAAACGATTCTGCATCTACTACTATTACTCCACACATCGACCGCTATCCAGCATGTGATGTCTACACACGCTTCTACTCTTGTAGACTATGTTGGGCCTCCAAGCGCAGAGGTTTGTAGGACAGTAGCAATTTCCCTCAAGTAGATGACCTAAGGTTTATCGAACTCAGGGAAGTAGAGGTTGAAGATGGTCTCTCTCAAGCAACCCTGCAACTAAGATACAAGAAGTCTCTTGTGTCCCCAACACACCTAATACACTTGTCAGATGTATAGGTGCACTAGTTCAGCGAAGAGATGTTAAATGGCAAGTGATATGGATGGCAAAACAAGGTAATATAAATATGTAATAAAAAGTGCAGCAAGCAAACAAGTAGTAAACGGGAGCACAAATGGTATTGCAATGGTGGAAACAAGGCCTAAGGTTCATACTTTCACTAGTGGCAACTCCCAACAACATTAACATAATCGAATCACATGATATTTCCCATAAAACATGCAAAGGGGACACACTCGGAGATCATTCCTTCGTGGTCAAGAGAGGACGAGAATTATGTAGGGCTACAAAAGCACACCTCAAAGTTCGTAGTTCTCAATCTAAGGATTTCCCAATGTCACCGCGGCCATCCAAAGAGAGTCCCACAATCACCACAACATATCTAAAGGATAGTCAAAGACAAGCACCAAGAGACTCTCAATCTTCAAACAACACACAAGAGAGGAAATCACTCATGAAAATATTGTTCTAATCCATGTCCAATAGACCGCTGTCACCTTGGTCTCGGGGATTATACTAGATAAAGACAAGTGAGTACATCAATCCAATACATAGAGGAAGGGGAAATATCTTAGATTAACATAGCCTATGATCACAACGAAGATCACATCATGGGAGAGAGAATTGACCACATAGCTACTGGTAAGAACCTCAGCCCCGAGGAGGAACTACTCCCGCATCATGGAGGGAGGAAGCAACGTCGATGGAGATGAATCCGGGGGCACTTCCCCATCCCGGCAGGGTGCCGGCGCAAGAATTCTGGTCCCTCGAAGCTTGATGGAGATGGCGGCGGAGATCGGAATCGCGTCTGGAGAAAAAGGGTCTGGAATCAGGGTTTCCTCGACACGCTTTAAATATATGCCAAAGGGGGGCATCGGAGGTGCCTCGGGGGGCCCAGGCGCCCCCCGGCGCGGCCCAGGGGGGGCCGCGCCCACAGGCCGCCTGGAGCCCCTGTGAGTCCCCCCCCCCCGGCTGTACTTTGGCCGCACGGTAGCTCCTGGAACGCTGATTTTTTTATATATTTTTTCTGGATTTTTCCTGGCAGTTCTCGTAATGTGAAAACCTGTAATACAAAAACAGCCGAAAACAGAAACTGGCACTGGGGTGCACTGAGTTAATAGGTTAGTCCAAATATGATCAAAAGTGTATGGAAGTGTATGAATATCATAGCAATATCACCCAAAAGTGGCATGGAGCAAGCAGAAATTATAGATACGTTTTGGACGTATCAACATCCCCAAGCTTAATTCCTGCTCGTCCTCGAGTAGGTAAATGCTAACAAGAATAATTTCTGTGGTGACATGCTATTAACCATATAGGACTTCTCATAGTCATATGACAAAAGCTTACTGAGACAATGATTCTATAGTAATTAAGTTGCCTCATGAGAAAATCACAAATGACTGAAAGTTTTACAATATGAAACTGAAACATCAAAAAGATTTGCAATGAACATGATGTGCAAATATGATAAAGTGATATCTAGCTTGCCCCCTTTAGTGAAGCAAAACATGAATGCAGGGGCACCTTCAAGGTTTAAGTGATGACTAGATACAATGATTTCAAAATAAACGATATCACAATCATGCAAAAGACAATGCTACTTTGGGACAATGCACATTACACTCAGAATGACAATCATGCTCTCATTAGTTGGTGCTTTTAAAAGAAGGTGGAGACTCTCGAACCGTGGCTTTTGTTGGCAAGGTTGAAAACCCGTGGTCAGAAGCAAAGACAAAACATGTACCAGAGCTCTTGGTTTTAAAAACAGAGGTAATAATTATATTTTTTTTTGAATATGCATGTTCCGTCAACGAATGCTAGCAGATAACTCAATTACTTTTCGAGATGGACAAGTTTCGAGGAACGGCTCCCGAATGAGGACGATCACATCCTCTTAATCTCCTTTGTTTATCACTGCCAAAGTTTTCCGATTTCTCATGAACAAAGCGTGAAGGAGGGTTTGTTTGTTATATTAATTTTGAGCCGGGCGCACTCATTGCCAGTTCCTTCTCGTATTATGGGTTTGCACATTATACATGCAATCCCGGGGTGAAGTTTTTCCAACTTAAAAAGATCATGAATTAACTACTACTTCCTCATGAGCTAAAACAGAGGCACAAAATAGAAATGCATTTTTTTTGAATAATTTCGAGATGGCACATGAAAGTCTACGTTAGGAATGACAGGTAAATACCATGTATAGGAAGGTATGGTGGACTCATATGGCATAACTGGTTTAAAAGATTTTGGATGCACAAGCAGTCAGTCCGCTTAGTACAGGCGAAGGTTAGCAAAAGACTGGGAGCGACCAACTAAGAGAGCAATGACGGTCATAATCATGCAGAGCGACAAAGCAACATTGAATCAGGCATGGAAGTTATATCGCTACTCAGAAATAAAAGATCATCAAGGCTTGACAGACTTTCTTTACAGTCTTAAATATGCGCGAGCATACACCAAGTCGATCAAAAAAAATTCTTGAAGGACGATATTACTAAACCATACCACATCATAGGCAAACAAATCATGTTGGTACTCCAATAACACATTGGGAATCCCCCAACTATTTGAGACTAACCATAAGAAAACATGAACTACTAAGCGCCATTATGCACGTAGCATCTTTATCATAGACAAATTAACCAATGCAACGGAAGCAAACTCTCTTAATAAGGTGAGCATGATAATTAAAGAGAGTTCAAGCAACCAACTAAACAAAAGCTCTTTGAAAAGATAAGCATGAATACTAAGAGCAGAGCATGATAGTAGCTATTAAAAGACAAAGAACACACACAGCATAGATAGACATGAAAATTCTATGTTATGTTCTAGGTAGAAGTGGAGCGTGTTTCTCTCCCACATAAAGGAATGCTGGGTTCCTACTTGTTATGAAAAACTAAAAAGAAATCTAAAAGCAAGACGCTCCAAGCATAGCACATAACACATGAAGTGATAAAAATATAGCGAAACGAAAGACGAACTGATAATGTTGATGGAGAAGGGGATGCACGGGGGCATCCCCAAGCTTAGACGCTTGAGTCTCCTTTAATATTTCTTGGGGGTGCATGGGGGCATCCCCAAGCTTCAGCGCTTGACACTCCTGAATCTTTTTATCATCTTCCCTCGCACACTTGAAAACTCCCTTCATACATAACTCATAATAATCTGATTATCGAGGTTAGTACCCTCAATAAAATAATTATATCTTGCTGGAAATAAAGATATTCTTGAAGTTCTACTGTTTCTCAATATTGCCAAAAGGTTTTTGCAAAGAAAAAGCAAGCTCTTGATTTGCAAAATGAAGGAAAGGCAAAACATGACAGAATCTGTGAAAAACAGAACAGAAGGTAGTAATTGATCTGTTCGGGATACTTCTGCAACTCAAATAAAAAAACTCGGAACAGACGCACGAAAGAAAATTATATAGAGAATGCTGTAGAAAAAATTCAGACCAAAAAGATGATCTGGTGATTTTATACGAATTTTTCTATCCAAGGACAGAATCTGTTTCCTGGACAGCACCTCACAACTTTTGACCTTTCTAGCAATCAGAGGCTATACCTGGCACAAATATGAAAAGCAAAGATACAATGATGATGCTACTGTAGTAAACAACATCAAGACACAACAAAAGCAAAATATAAAAATTTATTCATGTGGGCTGCCTCCCAAAAGCGCTTTCTTTTATGCCTTTAAGCTAGGCATAAGACTTTAATGATTCTCTTGTAGGAATAAGAATTGAAGAACAAAAGAGAGCATCAAGAAGCAAATACTAAACACATTTAAGCCTAACATGCTTCCTATGCATAGGAATATTGCAATAGAATAATTCATTGAAGCACAAAGCAATAAGCATAGGAAGACAAAACAAGTGCAGCTTCAAAACCTTCAACATAAAGAGAGGGAACTTCTTATTATTAAGATATTTAGAACCAAGCCTCCCTCTCTCATTATAAATTTCAGTGGCATCATGGATGAACTCAACAATATAAGCATCACATAAAGCATTGTTACCATGATCCACATGCAAAAAGGTACTCTCACTCCCCACATAAGCATAATTTTTCTCATTGGTAATAGTGGGAGTAGGACTATCATAAACAACTTGAACACTATAGATTAGTTGTATATCAGGAGGGTGGTGTTCAACAAGGGAGTAATTCCCTTCATGATTATGACAAGTTTCATAAGGATAATTTCTCCTTATGTCATAGGTACCTTTATAATCACTATAGATTGGAGTTATAACATCATCATGGTAGAGAAGAGCATCATCATTGCTAGCAACTATATTTGTAAACATGTTGTCTTTATTCTTACTAGCAAGAGAATTATCAATTATCACATCACTAGTGGGGATAGGATTTTCAATCCTATCATCCCCAAGCTTAGAGCTTCCCATATCTTCACTTTCAGAGTTGGTACCAAAAAGATTTTCAAGATCATAAGCAGCATTATCATCATTTTCCCAATCACAATAAGTAACATGCATATCATAATCAAAATCATCTTCAATAGTACCTACGGACGTATCATCAAGATGGTAATTAAGGCAATAAACTTCACCTTCTTCTTTAAACTTACAACCGTTAGGATAAAAGTTGATAGGAGGAATATGCTCAGGCCAGGTTGATGTCCATTCTTCTTCCTTCTTGCTCCTCCTCCTCCTCCTCTTCTTTTTCTTCTTCTTCACCTTAGGAGGGAGTGGTTGGAGATGAAGCTTCTCCACATATCCTGGTTTATCATTAGAAACAATAGGGGAAACTTGGGAGAAACTCTCCTTTTTATTAGCAGAAATATAAGAGACATTTTTATACTTTGGTAAAGTTCCCTCCTTTATAATCTTACCTATGTAATCATTTTCATGGCAATTAACAACACAATAGAGATGGCAATTTTGCAAAGTGTTTTTATTCCTATGGCATTAACATCTAGCCATGAAGTCTTTTCTGATAACTCTTCACACATCAAAAATAACATAAGCTCATCATAAAGATCAGAGGTGGTCATGTTATCACACAACCGGTTAACAGTTATGTTTTGAAAGTTCATGCATTGAAAATTAAAGTGACCCTCTGTACGGCAAAGTTCACAAGTAAAAGGATAAAGGTCACACAATTCTCTAGCAATCTCATTTAAATCTCTGACCCAAGTGATTGTTCTTTCATGCTTATGTTGCTTACAATACTTCTCTTCTTCAATCATAGGCCTTTCACAAGGTCTATCCACTCCACAAAAATTAACATGCTTATATAAAACTTCATTTTTAGGAATTGGATCATGCATGTTGAAATCATCATGAACAATTTCATTTTCTTTGCAAGTCTATTTAAAAGGTTTATGATACTTGATCCAATCCTCCTTAGGCATATTAAGATGTGAAGCAAAAAGTTTGAGGAAATCAACAAGGAGTTGAGAATCAAGCCCAAACTTAGCACTAAACTTATTAAAACTTGTAGTTTCAACAAAGGACTTAATGTAATGATACTCATAAATTATACCTGACTCTTTACCTTTGTCGATCTCCCAATCTTCTGTGTTGCGTTGAATTCTTTCAAGGAGTTACCATTTAGCATCAATCTTTTCGTTTGTGAAAGAACCCATAGAGGAAGCATCGAGCAAATCTTTATCCCGTCGAGAGAGCCTCGCATAGAAATTAGTAATAATCATATCTTTGGGGAGCCCATGGTTAGGACATTTTAGCATTAACGTATTCAGTCTCCCCCAAGCTTGAGCTATGCTCTCTCCGTCATGAGGATAAAAATTATAAACATAATTCCTATTCTTATGGACTTCATGAAGAGGATAAAACTTGGAGTAAAAGAGAGACTGGATCTCTTCCCACTCCAGCAGGTGAGAGTCATTTAGTAGCCTATACCATTCCAATGCTTTTCCTTTCAGTGACAAGGCAAATAATTTCCTCATGACAAACTCCCTCGATACACCTGCAAGCTTAAATAATGAACATAGTTGTGACAGATATAGCAAGTGTTCACTGGGATGTCTGTCTCCTGCATAACGATTAGCCAAAACATAATCGATAATACCAGTCGGTATTTTATAGGGCACAATTTCAGTAGGAGGAGGAGCAACCACCACAGGTGTGGGGTGTCCTCCCGCAAGCAACGATCCAATAACAAGGTTTTCCATAAGCATAACTAGTGAAATAATAAAAAACAAGAAACAAAAAGATTTAATTGCAAGATCTAAAGATATACCTTCAAGCGCTCACCTCCCCGGCAACGGCGCCAGAAATAGCTTGATGTCTACACACGCTTCTACTCTTGTAGACTATGTTGGGCCTCCAAGCGCAGAGGTTTGTAGGACAGTAACAATTTCCCTCAAGTGGATGACCTAAGGTTTATCGAACTCAGGGAAGTAGAGGTTGAAGATGGTCTCTCTCAAGCAACCCTGCAACTAAGATACAAGAAGTCTCTTGTGTCCCCAACACACCTAATACACTTGTCAGATGTATAGGTGCACTAGTTCGGCGAAGAGATGTTAAATGGCAAGTGATATGGATGGCAAAACAAGGTAATATAAATATGTAATAAAAAGTGCAGCAAGCAAACAAGTAGTAAACGGGAGCACAAACGGTATTGCAATGGTGGAAACAAGGCCTAAGGTTCATACTTTCACTAGTGGCAACTCCCAACAACATTAACATAATCGAATCACATGATATTTCCCATAAAACATGCAAAGGGGACACACTCGGAGATCATTCCTTCGTGGTCAAGAGAGGACGAGAATTATGTAGGGCTACAAAAGCACACCTCAAAGTTCGTAGTTCTCAATCTAAGGATTTCCCAATGTCACCGCGGCCATCCAAAGAGAGTCTCACAATCACCACAACATATCTAAAGGATAGTCAAAGACAAGCACCAAGAGACTCTCAATCTTCAATCAACACACAAGAGAGGAAATCACTCATGAAAATATTGTTCTAATCCATGTCCAATAGACCGCTGTCACCTTGGTCTCGGGGATTATACTAGATAAAGACAAGTGAGTACATCAATCCAATACATAGAGGAAGGGGAAATATCTTAGATTAACATAGCCTATGATCACAACGAAGATCACATCATGGGAGAGAGAATTGACCACATAGCTACTGGTAAGTGTTGGAAATATGCCCTAGAGGCAATAATAAAAGAGTTATTATTATATTTCATTGTTCATGATAATCGTTTATTATCCATGCTATAATTGTATTGATTGGAAACTTAAATACATGTGTGGATAAATAGACAAACTTTGTGTCCCTAGTAAGCCTCTTCAGGACTAGCTCGTTGATCAAAGATGACCGCAGTTTCCAGGTCATAGACATGAGTTGTCTTTTGATAACGGGATCACATCATTAGGAGAATGATGTGATGGACGAGACCCAAACAATAAACATAGCTTTTGATCGTATCAGTTATCGCTATAGTTTTCTGCGTGTCAAGTATAAGTTCCTATGACCATGAGATCATGTAACTCACTGACACCGTAGGAGTGCTTTGTGTGTGCCAAACGTCGCAACGTAACTGGGTGACTATAAAGGTACTCTACAGGTATCTCCGAAGGTGTCTGTTGAGTTGACATGGATCGAAACTGGGATTTGTCACTCCGTGTGACGGAGAGGTATCTCCGGGCCCACTCGGTAATACGTCATCTCAATGAGCTCAAAGTGACTAAGTAGTTAGTCACGGGATTATGTATTACGGAACGAGTAAAGAGACTTGCCGGTAACGAGATTGAACTAGGTATAGAGATACCGACGATCGAATCTCGGGCAAGTAACATACCGACGAGACAAAGGGAACTGTATACGGGATTGCCTGAATCCTTGACATCGTGGTTCATCCGATGAGATCATCGAGGAACGTGTGGGAACCAATATGGGTATTCAGATCCCGCTATTGGTTATTGACCTGGGAGTGTCTCGGTCATGTCTGCATAGTTTCCGAACCCGCAGGGTCTACACACTTAAGGTTCGGTGACGCTAGGGTTGTTAGTGAGAACAATGCATGGTAACCGAAGGTTGTTCGGAGTCCCGGATGAGATCCCGGACGTGACGAGGGTCTCCGGAATGGTCCGGGGACGAAGATTGATATATAGGTTGAGAGTGATCGGAGTCCGGAAGTGTTCCGGGAGGCACCGGGGAGTCGTCGGATGACCGAAAGGGGTTTCGGGGGGTCCCGGTAATTGTTATGGGCCCTATGGGCCACAAGTGGGAGACGCAACAGCCCTCATGGGGCTGTGCGCCCCCCTTGGGCCCTCTCCACCTGCGCATGGGGGGGGGGGTGGCCCCCCCTAGGGCAGCCGCACCCTTTGGAGTGGGGGGCAAGGCACTTGGGGGGGGAAACCCTACCCCCTGGGCCGCCGCCCCCTCCCATCTCCCCTTGGCCGCCGCCCCTAGGGGTAAACCCTAGGGCGCCCCTCCCCTCTCTCCCCCCTATATAAAGAGAGGCAGAGGGAGGGCAGCCACACACGTTCGTGCCTCGGCGCTGCCCTCCCTCCACCGTAGAGATCTTCGTCTATTCCGCAGTGCTTGGCGAAGCCCTGCTGGAATCCTCCACCACCATCTCCACCACGCCGTCGTGCTGCTGGGCTTCTCCGTCAACCTCTCCTTCCCCCTTGCTGGATCAAGAAGGAGGAGACGTCCCCGAGCTGTACGTGTGAAGAACGCGGAGGCACCGTCCGTTCGGTGCTAGGATCTTCGGCGATCTGAATCGCGGCGAGTACGACTCCATCAACCGCGTTCTTGAACGCTTCCGTTTAGCGATCTACAAGGGTATGTGGATCCAACTCTCCCCTTGTAGATGCATCTCCTAGATTGATCTTGGTGAACGTAGGAAAATTTTTTGTTTCCCATGCAACGTTCTCCAACAGTGGCATCATGAGCTAGGTTCTTGCGTAGATGCTTTCACGAGTAGAACACAAAGGAGTTTGTGGGCGTTGATGTTTAGATTGCTTCCCTCCTTGGTCTTTCTTGATTCAGCGGTATTATGGGATGAAGCGGCCCGGACCAACTTTACATGTCCACGTACATGAGACCGGTTCCATCGACAGACATGTGACTTTTGTTGCATTAGATGGCTAGCGGGTGTCTGTCTCTCCTATCTTAGTTGAATCGGAACAGACAAAGGCGGTCCTTGTAGAAGGTTAAATAGCAACTTAAATATCACCGTTGTGGCTTTGCGTAGGTAAGAAGCGTTCTTGCTAGATACCCATAGCAGCCACGTAAAACATGCAACAACAAATTAGAGGACGTCTAACTTGTTTTTGCAGGGTATGTATGTGATATGATATGGCCAATGACATGATGAGATATATTTGATGTATGAGATGATCATGTTGTAATAGTTAATATCGACTTGCATGTCGATGTATACGGCAACCGGCAGGAGCCATAGGGTTGTCTTTAATTTTTGTATGACCTGCGTGTCAATCATTAAGCGCTATGTAATGCTTTACTTTATCGCTAAACGGTAGCAATAGTAGTAAGAGCATGGTGGGCGCGCGACAACCCCGATGGCGACACGATGATGGGGATCATGGTGTTACGCCGGTGACGATGGAGATCATGCCGGTGCTTTGGAGATGGAGATCAAAAGCACGAGTTGATGGCCATATCATGTCACTTATGATTTGCATGTGATGTTAATCCTTTTATGCATCTTATTTTGCTTAGGACGACGGTAGCATTATAAGATGATCCCTCACTAAAATTTCAAGATAAAATTGTGTTCCCCCCGAGTGTGCGCCGTTGCGAAGGTTCGTCGTTTCGAAGCACCACGTGATGATCGGGTGTGATAGACTCTACGTTCGTATACAACGGGTGCAAGCCAGTTTTGCACATGCAGAACACTCGGGTTAGACTTGACGAGCCTAGCATGTACAGACATGGCCTCGGAACACGAAAGACCGAAAGGTCGAGCATGAGTCATATAGTAGATATGATCAACATGAAGATGTTCACCATTGACACCACCTCATCTCACGTGATGATCGGACTTGGGTTGGTGGATTTGGATCATGTCACGCTCGGATGACCAGAGGGATGTCAATTTGAGTGGGAGTTATAAGTAATTTGATTAGTTAAAACTCACTTATCATGAACAATAGTCTAAGATGTCTTTGCAAATCTTTTGTTGTAGATGGCTCCCGCAGTAGCTCCCCTGAATTTTAATGCGTTCCTAGAGAAAACTAAGCTGAAAGATGATGGGAGCAACTTTGTGGACTGGCTCCGCAATCTGAGGATCATCCTCACAGCTGCCCAAAAGGTTTATGTCCTAAATGCACCGCTAGGTGAACCCCCCGCTCCGGCCTCTATGGACGTTATGAACGCCTGGCAGTCGCGTGCGGATGACTACTCAGTAGTGCAGTGTGCCATGTTGTATAGCTTGGAAGGAGGACTTCAAAGGCGTTTTGAACGTCATGGAGCATATGAGATGTTCCAGGAGTTGAAGTTCATCTTTGAGAAGAATGCCAAGATCGAGAGGTATGAGACCACCGATAAATTCTTTGCTTGCAAGATGGAGGAGAATTCGTCTGTCAGTGAGCACTTACTGAAGATGTCTGGGTACTATACCCGCATAGCTGATCTGGGACTTGTGTTCCCAGAGGAGGCTATCATTGACAGAATTCTCCAGTCACTCCCACCTAGCTACAAGAGCTTCGTGCAGCAGTATAACATGCAAGGGATGAACAAATCCATCGCCGAGCTGTTTTCAATGCTGAAAGTCGCTGAGGCAGACATCCAGAAGGAGTATCAAGTGTTGATGGTCAATAAAACTACCAGTTTCAAGAAAAATGGCAAGGGCAAGAAGGGTAACTCTAAGAAGGGTGGCAAGGCAGTTGCTCATCCAGTGAAGAAACCCAAGGCTGGGCCCAAGCCAGAGACTGAGTGTTTCTATTGCAAGGGGAACGGCCACTGGAAGCGGAACTGCCCCAAGTATCTAGCAGACAAGAAGGGGGCCAACAACAACAACAAGCAAGGTATATGTGATATACATGTTATTGATGTGTACCTTACCAACTCTCGTTGTAGTGCCTGGGTATTTGATACCGGTTCGGTTGCTCACATTTGCAACTCTAAACAGGAACTACGGAATAAACGGAGGCTGGCGAAGGATGAAGTGACGATGCGCGTGGGGAATGGTTCCAAGGTTGATGTGATCGCCGTCGGCACGCTCGCTCTTCGATTACCATCGGGATTAGTTATGAACCTGAATAATTGTTATTTAGTGCCTGCGTTGAGCATGAACATTATATCTGGATCTTGTTTAATGCGAGACGGTTACTCATTTAAATCAGAGAATAAAGGTTGTTCTATTTATATGGGTAATATCTTTTATGGTCATGCACCCGAAGTAGGGGGTTTATTCTTATTGAATCTCGATAGTGATGATACACATGTTCATAACATTGATGCCAAAAGATGTAGAGTTGATAACAATAGTACCACTTTCTTGTGGCACTGCCGTCTGGGTCATATCGGCGTGAAACGCATGAGGAAGCTCCATGCTGATGGACTTTTGGAGTCTCTTGATTTTGAATCACTTGACACATGCGAGCCGTGCCTCATGGGCAAGATGACTAAGACCCCGTTTTCAGGAACAATGGAACGGGAAGTGACTTATTGGAAATCATACACACTGATGTGTGTGGTCCGATGAGTGTCACGGCGCGCGGTGGATATCGTTATTTTCTCACCTTCACTGACGACTTAAGTAGATATGGGTATATTTACTTAATGAAGCATAAGTCTGAAACGTTTGAAAAGTTCAAGCAATTTCAGAGTGAAGTTGAGAATCATCGTAACAAGAAGATCAAGTTCCTACGATCTGATCGAGGGGGAGAGTATCTGAGTTATGAGTTTGGCAATCACTTAAGAAAATGTGGAATTGTTTCACAGTTGACGCCACCTGGAACACCACAGCGTAATGGTGTGTCCGAACGTCATAATCGAACCCTATTAGATATGGTGCGTTCTATGATGTCTCTTGCCGATTTGCCACTATCGTTTTGGGGATATGCGTTAGAGACAGCTGCATTCACTTTAAATAGGGCTCCATCTAAGTCCGTTGAGACAACACGGTATGAACTATGGTTTGGTAAGAAACCTAAGTTGTCTTTTCTCAAAGTTTGGGGTTGCGATGCTTATGTCAAAAGGCTTCAGCCAGAAAAGCTCGAACCCAAAGCGGACAAATGTGTCTTCATAGGATACCCAAAAGAGACGGTTGGGTACACCTTCTATCTCAGATCCGAGGGCAAAGTGTTTGTCGCTAAGAACGGGTCCTTTCTCGAGAAAGAGTTTCTCTCGAAAGAATTGAGTGGGAGGAAGGTAGAACTTGATGAGGTTATTGAACCTCTACTTCAACCAGAGAGTAGCGCAGCACAGAAAGATGTTTTAGTGGAGCCTACAACGGTTGAAGAGGAAGCCAATGATGATGATCAAGAAGCTTCTGATCAAGTCACTACCGAACCTCGTAGGTCGACAAGGGTACGCACTGCACCTGAGTGGTATGGTAACCCTGTCTTGGAGGTCATGTTGTTGGACAACAGTGAACCTACGAGCTATGGAGAAGCGATGGTGGGCCCGGATTCCGACAAATGGTTAGAGGCCATGAAATCCGAGATGGGATCCATGTATGAAAACAAAGTATGGACTTTGGAAGTATTACCTGAAGGGCGGAAGGCCATTCAGAATAAATGGATTTTTAAGAGGAAGACGGACGTTGACGGCAATGTCACCGTGTATAAAGCTCGACTTGTGGCAAAGGGTTTTTCACAAGTTCAAGGAGTTGACTACGATGAGACTTTCTCACCCGTAGCGATGCTTAAATTCGTCCGAATCATGTTAGCAATAGCTGCGTATTTCGATTATGAAATTTGGCAGATGGATGTCAAAACGGCGTTCCTTAACGGTTTTCTTAAGGAAGAGTTGTATATGATACAACCAGAAGGTTTTGTCGATCCAGAGAATGCTGACAAAGTTTGCAAACTCCAGCGTTCCATTTATGGGCTGGTGCAAGCGTCTCGGAGTTGGAATCTTCGCTTTGATGAGGTGATCAAAGCGTTTGGGTTTGTACAAGTTTACGGAGAAGCTTGTATTTACAAGAAAGTGAGTGGGAGCTCTATAGCGTTTCTAATATTATATGTGGATGACATATTGCTGATTGGAAACAATATAGAATTTTTGGATAGCGTGAAGGGGTATTTGAACAAGAGTTTTTCGATGAAGGACCTCGGTGAAGCTGCTTTCATATTGGGCATTAAGATCTATAGAGATAGATCGAGACGCTTGATAGGACTTTCACAAAGTACATACCTTGATAAAGTTTTGAAGAAGTTCAAAATGGATCAATCCAAGAAGGGGTTCTTGCCGGTATTGCAAGGTACAAAGTTGAGTAAGACTCAATGCCCAGTGACTGCGGAAGATAGAGAAAAGATGAGTGTCGTCCCCTATGCTTCAGCCATAGGCTCTATCATGTATGCAATGCTGTGCACAAGACCAGATGTCAGCCTTGCCATAAGTATGGCCGGAAGGTTTCAAAGTAATCCTGGTATGGATCACTGGACAGCGGTCAAGAATATCCTGAAGTACCTGAAAAGGACTAAGGAGATGTTTCTCGTTTATGGAGGTGATCAAGAGCTCGTCGTAAAGGGTTACGTCGATGCAAGCTTTGACACTGATCCGGATGACTCTAAGTCTCAAACCGGATACGTATATATTCTCAACGGGGGAGCGGTAAGCTGGTGCAGTTCCAGGCAAAGCGTGGTAGCCGATTCTACATGCGAAGCGGAGTACATAGCTGCCTCGGAGGCGGCAAAGGAAGGTGTCTGGATGAAGGAGTTCATGACAGATCTTGGAGTTGTGCCTAGTGCATTGAACCCAATGACTCTGTTTTGTGACAACACTGGTGCCATTGCTCTAGCCAAGGAACCAAGGTTTCACAAGAGGACCAGACACATAAAGCGACGCTTCAATTCCATCCGCGATTCAGTCAAGGAGGAGGACATAAGCATTTGCAAAGTACACACGGATTTGAATGTTGCAGATCCGTTGACTAAGCCTCTTCCACGGGCTAAGCATGATCAACACCAAGACTCTATGGGTGTTAGATTCATTACCTTGTAATGCTAGATTATTGACTCTAGTGCAAGTGGGAGACTGTTGGAAATATGCCCTAGAGGCAATAATAAAAGAGTTATTATTATATTTCCTTGTTCATGATAATCGTTTATTATCCATGCTATAATTGTATTGATTGGAAACTTAAATACATGTGTGGATAAATAGACAAACTTTGTGTCCCTAGTAAGCCTCTTCAGGACTAGCTCGTTGATCAAAGATGACCGCAGTTTCCAGGTCATAGACATGAGTTGTCTTTTGATAACGGGATCACATCATTAGGAGAATGATGTGATGGACGAGACCCAAACGTTAAACATAGCTTTTGATCGTATCAGTTATCGCTATAGTTTTCTGTGTGTCAAGTATAAGTTCCTATGACCATGAGATCATGTAACTCACTGACACCGTAGGAGTGCGTTGTGTGTGCCAAACATCGCAACGTAACTGGGTGACTATAAAGGTACTCTACAGGTATCTCCGAAGGTGTCTGTTGAGTTGACATGGATCGAAACTGGGATTTGTCACTCCGTGTGACGGAGAGGTATCTCCGGGCCCACTCGGTAATACGTCATCTCAATGAGCTCAAAGTGACTAAGTAGTTAGTCACGGGATTATGTATTACGGAACGAGTAAAGAGACTTGCCGGTAACGAGATTGAACTAGGTATAGAGATACCGACGATCGAATCTCGGGCAAGTAACATACCGACGAGACAAAGGGAACTGTATACGGGATTGCGTGAATCCTTGACATCGTGGTTCATCCGATGAGATCATCGAGGAACGTGTGGGAACCAATATGGGTATCCAGATCCCACTATTGGTTATTGACCTGGGAGTGTCTCGGTCATGTCTGCATAGTTTCCGAACCCGCAGGGTCTACACACTTAAGGTTCGGTGACGCTAGGGTTGTTAGTGAGAACAATGCATGGTAACCGAAGGTTGTTCGGAGTCCCGGATGAGATCCCGGACGTGACGAGGGTCTCCGGAATGGTCCGGGGACGAAGATTGATATATAGGTTGAGAGTGATCGGAGTCCGGAAGTGTTCCGGGAGGCACCGGGGAGTCGTCGGATGACCGAAAGGGGTTTCGGGGGGGTCCCGGTAATTGTTATGGGCCCTATGGGCCACAAGTGGGAGACGCAACAGCCCTCATGGGGCTGTGCGCCCCCTTGGGCCCTCTCCACCTGCGCATGGGGGGGTGGCCCCCCTAGGGCAGCCGCACCCTTTGGAGTGGGGGGCAAGGCACTTGGGGGGGGGGAAACCCTACCCCCTGGGCCGCCGCCCCCTCCCATCTCCCCTTGGCCGCCGCCCCTAGGGGTAAACCCTAGGGCGCCCCCTCCCCTCTCTCCCCCCTATATAAAGAGAGGCAGAGGGAGGGCAGCCACACACGTTCGTGCCTCGGCGCTGCCCTCCCTCCACCGTAGAGATCTTCGTCTATTCCGCAGTGCTTGGCGAAGCCCTGCTGGAATCCTCCACCACCATCTCCACCACGCCGTCGTGCTGCTGGGCTTCTCCGTCAACCTCTCCTTCCCCCTTGCTGGATCAAGAAGGAGGAGACGTCCCCGAGCTGTACGTGTGAAGAACGCGGAGGCACCGTCCGTTCGGTGCTAGGATCTTCGGCGATCTGAATCGCGGCGAGTACGACTCCATCAACCGCGTTCTTGAACGCTTCCGTTTAGCGATCTACAAGGGTATGTGGATCCAACTCTCCCCTCGTAGATGCATCTCCTAGATTGATCTTGGTGAACGTAGGAAATTTTTTTGTTTCCCATGCAACGTTCTCCAACAGTAAGAACCTCAGCCCCGAGGAGGAACTACTCGCGCATCATGGAGGGAGGAAGCAACGTCGATGGAGATGAATCCGGGGGCACTTCCCCGTCCCGGCAGGGTGCCGACGCAGGAATTCTGGTCCCCCGAAGCTTGATGGAGATGGCGGCGGAGATCGGAATCGCGTCTGGAGAAAAAGGGTCTGGAATCAGGGTTTCCTCGACACGCTTTAAATATATGCCAAAGGGGGGCATCGGAGGTGCCTCAGGGGGCCCAGGCGCCCCCCCGGCGCCGCCCAGGGGGGGGGGGGGCGCCCACAGGCCGCCTGGAGCCCCTGTGGGTCCCCCCCGGCTGTACTTTGGCCGCACGCTAGCTCCCGGAATGCTGATTTTTTATATATTTTTTCTGGATTTTTCCTGGCAGTTCTCGTAATGTGAAAACCTGAAATACAAAAACAGCCGAAAACAGAAACTGGCACTGGGGTGCACTGAGTTAATAGGTTAGTCCAAATATGATCAAAAGTGTATGGAAGTGTATGAATATCATAGCAATATCACCCAAAAGTGGCATGGAGCAAGCAGAAATTATAGATACGTTTTGGACGTATCAGCGTGCATCTAGTGTATTGAGTTCATACGAACAGTGTAACGCTTTAAGAAAGATGACATGATGTAGAGGGATAAACTCAAGCAATATGATGAAAATCCCATCTTTTTATCCTCGATGGCAACAATACAATACGTGCCTTGCTGCCCCTACTGTCACTGGGAAAGGACACTGCAAGATTGAACCCAAAGCCAAGCACTTCTCCCATTGCAAGAACTATAGATCTAGTAGGCCAAACCAAACCAGTAATTCGAAGAGACTTGCAAGGATATTATGAGCACACATAAAAAGTTCATAGAAGAACCAAACATCTTTCATAGATAACCTTGATCATAAACTCATAATTCATCGGATCTCGACAAACACACCGCAAAAAGAGATTACATTGAATAGATCTCCTCGAAGACCGAGGAGAACTTTGTATTGAGATCCAGAGAGAGAGAAGAAGCCATCTAGATACTAGCTATGGACCAGAAGGTCTGTGGTAAACTACTCACAACTCATGGTGAGGGAGATGATGATGATGATGAAGGCCTCCGTGATGGATCCCCCTCCCGGAACAGGATCCAAGATGGGATCTCCATGGGAACATAAGCTACGGCGGTGGAATTAGGGTTTTCTCTCTCCGTATGGAGTTTCTGGGGTACGTAGGTATATATAGGAAGAAGGAGGGCACCGGGGGCTGTGTGAGCCAGCCTCGAGGCAGGGGCGCGCCCTGGGAAGGGGGGCACGCCCCCCACCCTCGAGGACAGCCCAGTTGTCCCCTGACTTGGTCCTGACGCTTTTCGTGCGTGATTTCCTCCAAAAATATCTCTCGCGAAGGTTTCATTCCGTTTGGACTCCGTTTGATATTCCTTTCTGCAAAACCCTGAAATAGGCAAAAAACAACAATCTGGACTGGGCCCTTGGGTTAGTAGGTTAGTCCCAAAAATGATATAAAGGTGAATGATAAAGCCCATTAAACATCCAAGACTTCATAAATAATAGCATGGAACAATAAAAAATTATAGATACGTTGGAGACGTATCAAGCATCCCCAAGCTTAATTCCTGCTCGTCCTCGAGTAAGTAAATGATAAAGAAAGAATTTTTTATGTGGAATGCTAACCAATATAGTTTTTCAATGTAATTCTCTTAGTTGTGGCATGAATGTTCAGATCTGAAAGATTCAAGACAAAAGTCTATATTGACATACGAAATAACAATACTTCAAGCAATACTAACAAAGCAATCATGTCTTCTCAAAATACTATGGCTAAAGAAAGTTATCCCTACAAAATCATATAGTGTTGGCTATGCTCCCTTGTTATCACACAAAAATATTCATATTATGCACAACCCCGATTTCAGCCAAGCATTTGTTTTCATGCTCTATCTTTTCAAACCTTTCAATTTTCACGCAATACATGAGCACGAGCCATGGATATAGCACTATGGGAGGAATAGAGGTGGTTGTGGAGAAGATAAAAAAGGAGATAGTCTCACATCGACTAGGCGTATCAATGGGCTATGGAGATGCCCATCAATAGATATCAATGTGAGTGAGTAGGGATTGCCATGCAATGGATGCACTAGAGCTAAATATGAATGAAAGCTCAACAAAAGAAACTAGTGGGTGTGCATCCAACTTGCTTGCTCACGAAGACCTAGGGCATTTGAGGAAGCCCATCATTGGAATATACAAGCCAAGTTCTATAACAAAAATTCCCACTAGTATATGAAAGTGACTAAGCATGAGACACTCTACAATGAAGATCATGGTGCTACTTTGAAGCACAAGTGTGGAAAAAGATAGTAGCAATTGTCCCTTTTTTTGGGCCTTTTTTTCTTTGGCCTTTTTTTTTGCGGAGGGGCTTTATATATTTAGCCTTTCCTCCTATGGGACAATGCTCTAATAATGATGATCATCACACTTTCATTCACTGTTCAAGAATTCACGCGATTAATCAGTTAACGGGACAGTTAATTGCTACTCATGGCATGGCCGAATCGAATAACACCTATTCGCCGCGTTAACTTGTTAGGCCGATTAATTGTCCAGTTAGACCGATTAATCGATTGTCATACCGATTAATCCGTGCTAGCACATTAACGGGCGGGCAAACAAAGCCCTAATTTTTGGCCCGTGACCCTTTCTGGCCCCATGCCGCTGCTTAATAACTAGGTTTAATAATTTTACTGCCTCTCTATGATTTTCATATGTGTATGGCAGCGTGTTTTAGTATAGTACATAGCTAGGAGCATGAAAGTATGGTATAATACATAAAAAAATCTAGAGATATGTTGGCATGTTCCTATTCAATCTGCCGATTAATGGTCGACCGATTAGTCCAGTTAATAGGACGATTCACCGATTAATCGCTACTCCTAAACCGACCGAGCAGCTACCAGTTAACGATTTCTTGAACATTGCTTTCATTACAACACGAAATTACAACTCGATACTACAATAACAAAGTATGACTCTATATGAATGCCTCCGGCGATGTACCGGTATGTGCAATGAAACAAGAGTGACATGTATAAAAATTATGCATGGTGGCCTTGCCACAAGTACGATGTCAACTACATGATCATGCAATGGAAATATGACAATATGATGCGTGTCATATAAACGGAACGATGGAAAGTTGCATGGCAATATATCTCGGAATGGCTATGGAAATGCCATGATAGGTAGGTATGGTGGCTGTTTTGAGGAACAATATGGTGGCTGTTTTGAGGAAGGATATATAGTGGGTTTATGGCACCGGCGAAAGTCGCGCGGTACAAGAGAGGCTAGCAATGGTGGAAGGGTGAGAGTGCGTATAATCCATGGACTCAACATTAGTCATAAGAACTCATATACTTATTGCAAAAATCTACGAGTCATCAAAACAAAGCAATCAACGCATGCCCCTAGGGGGGAGGTTGGTAGGAGTTAGCCATCGCGCGCCCCCGACCTCCACACAAAGGTTGACACTCTACAAATACCTCATGCTTTAACTTAGTCACACAACTGTTCACCATACGTGCATGCTACGGGAATCACTAACCTTAACATAAGTATTTCTCAATTTCATAGTAACTCCACTAGCATGACTCTAATATCACTATCCTCATGTCTCAAAACAATTATCAAGCATCCAACATCTCTTTCTATTCAATGCACTTGATGTGATTTTTTTTACTACATTGACATTGGATGTCTATCATGTGAAGACTAGTTTCTTTAGCCTAAACACTTTACCATGCTATTTTAATAGAATCTCAAAATAGATATAAGTGAAGCATGAGAGTTCAATAATTTCTACAAAATATTACCACCACCATGCTCTAAAAGGTATAAGTGAAGCACTAGAGCAAAAACTATTCAACTCAAAAGATATAAGTGAAGCACATAGAGTGTTCTAACAATTTCTAGGCCATATTAACTCTCTCAAATAGGTGTGTCCAGCAAGGATGATTGTGTCAAACTAACTGATACGTCCAAAACGTATCTATAATTTCTGTTTGCTCCATGCTTCTTTTGTGTGATATTGCTATGATATTGATGCACTTCCATACACTTTTGATCATATTTGGACTAACCTATTAACTCAGTGCACCACAATGCCAGTTCCTGTTTTCTGCTGTTTTTCTATTTCAGGTTTCCCCCATATTAAAAGTGCTCCAAAAATTCCAGGAAAAATATAGGAAAAATCAGCGTACAGGAAGCTTCGCGAAGAACCAAAGATGGGTCAGAGGGGAGCCAGGGGAGGCCCAGGCGGCCACCTGGCGCGGCCCCACCCCTGGCCGCGCCAGGGGGGCGCCTGGGGCCCCTGCTCCGCCTCTGGCTGCCCCCCTTCGCCTATATATCCCTCTTGTCCCGAAACCCTTGAGGACAGAATCATTTTTTGCAATCTCGCCTCTGTTCCGCCGCCGTAGCGCTTCCAAGATCGGGAGCATCAGGAGAACTCTTCCCGGCACCCTCCCGGAGGGGAGAACCACCACCGGGAGCTTCTCCACCACCATGGACGCTTCCCGGATGAGTCGTGAGTAGTCCACCTTGGGCCATGGGTCCATGATCATTAGCTATGTGATGTTCTCCTCCCCTCTTTGCTCTTCATGGTTTAGACCTCGTGAGCTGCCCTACATGATCGAGGCACATATGTAATCTTTCTGCTGTTGCTTTGCTGAGTTTGCTGGGATCTGATGGATTATGAGACTATGTTCAGATTGTGTTTGAGTAATATATTTGATTCACCTCTTTTATATCTTTGTTCTTGAGTAATTCATGCATGTTCTCCGTTGCTGTTTATTGCTTTGGCCAAGTAGTAGGTAGTAACTCCAAGAGGGAGCGTTATGCTTGATTGTGGGTTCATGCCCCCTGATGACTAGCTTGAGTGACAGAAACATGAGTCTAGGGGATGTGTTGTTGCCACAAGGGAGAAAACAACGGTGCTTGTACTTGCGGGTGCAAGGATTGTTTACTTTACGCAAAGTTCTTTTAATGCAGTTGTCTGTTGCTTTGAGTTTACATTTTGGGTGGGATTCACAACTTAATACCAGCGAGATGTTCTGGATAGATATCTCAAGGTGGATTATTAGTAGTAGATGCAGATGGATTTTGGTCTACTTGCCTTGGCGTACCGCCCATGCTTTTGAGCCTCTACCTTTCTTTGCAGCATAGTTAGCATTGGTTTGCGCACATAATCCTGTCAATTGCCCAGCTGTAATTTGTTTACCTCGCTTTGCTGTTTTATCGTCTTTTGGGAGAGACACATCACTAGTGAACATCATGGGACCCCGGTCCATATTACCACCGCTGATCACACCTTCTATTTACTTCCTGTTTTTATTTCCTAGTTGTAGTCATAGCTATCATTATTATCTCTTGTGTTTGATCCTTTGTAAAAAACAAGGCCGGAGGGATTGACAACCTCTCTGTATTCGTTGGGAGCAAAGTTATCTGTATCTGTGTGTAGGTCCCGTCAACCGCTAAGTTTCTCGCGCCATTGACACCTACTTGTCGACCCTCGGAGTCTCACGGGATTCGATCCTTGGTATCTTTGCCAAGGGAAATTTGCCGCTACGCTACATCTCAACCTTCCACTTGGGGTAACCAACGAGGGGCGAGAAGCCATCAAGCAAGTTTCTGGTGCCGTTGCCGGGGACTCCACTCTTCAAGATAGGGGAGTTGCACGCTATCTTTTATCTTTGCTTTTTAGTCTTGTTAGTTTACCTTTCAGTTTTTGCTTTAGTGTCCTTTATCAAAAATCACAAAAAAAATTATTTGCTTTTCTGTTAGTAGTCCTTTCTGTTTAGTCAAGCATGTTAGGACTTGGGGCTTTGAGGGAATCAGAAGTTCTAGATTTTCATCAAAGGGATGGAGAAAATATGAAGAAGGCATGGGACAGAATTTCTGATGCACATAGGAGAATTATGCCTTGGATACCTATAAAAATTGTGCTTAGAAATTTTTACCATGGTTTTTTTAAATGGTGTAAACACTCTCTTGATATTATAGCTGAAGGAGATTTCCTAGAGTGTGATGAAGCTAGAGCTCTTGAAATTATACATGGTCTATCTAGTTACTTTGTTTATGATCATAATTTTGATACTGTCATAGATAGACTTGCTACTATTGAGAAGAGAATGGATGCTCTAGACTTGATGAAGGTAGAGAAACCCAAACCCAATAAGAGAGATATTTTAGAAATAGACAATGATTGGGAGCCTTTGTTAGGATTAGCATCTCTAATCAAGACTTCCTTGCTTATTGTGATATTGGATTTATGGTTTCTACTATGCCAAAAATTGTTCATGATTCTTTAAAATTTAACATGGACAAATTATCATCCTATCATGAACATGCTAATGGAGATATTTCTGAGATCCAGGGAAGAATAAAAGACGTACCAGTTACATTCCTTAAAGGGATTGCAATGATTGATTTCTTCATCATGAAGCCAAACCAAGGAAATATAGTGCTTGGAAGGGACTTCTTCCGAGCCATAAAAGGCTTCATCGATATAGGTAAGGGACAAATCCGCCTACGCGGGAAGGCAAAAGGTACGTACCCCTTTCCTAGAAGGAACAAGGATGAACTTGTTGAGGAACCATTTGAAGCAATTTATAAGGGATAATTAATTTGGTGCCCTTAGTTGTGTCCCACTCGGCAGGTTTACCCCTAGTTTCCGAAAACACTTGTTCCTGCCCAAACCACTTTGCTCCTCTTATGCTTTTGCCCTTTGACCGTTTGATCATCACTTTGAAAACTTCATAAAAAATTCATACTCACTCGGAAAAATTCAAATAAGATATCTAAATGTTCAGAAAAGCATCACCTATATGTGCATGGCATTTGCATTCATGGAAAAAGTGATGGCTAGTTCCCATGAATGAAAATGGTCAAAACTGAGATGGGGACTAGACAACACTTTTTTCATGAATGAAAATGACATGCACATATAGGTGATGCTTTTCTGAACATTTTGATATCTTATTTGAATTTTTATGTGTTAGTATGAATTTTTTATGAAGTTTTTAAAGTGATGGTCAAACGGTCAAAGGGCAAAAGCATAAGAAGAGCAAAGTGGTTTGGGCAGGAACAAGTGTTTTTGGAAACTAGGGGTAAACCTGCCGAGTGTGACCCAACTAGGGGCATAAAATCAATTATCCCAATTTATAACTCCGATTATTATGATGACTTTTGATTCCTCCTTTTTGCATCATGCCTAGCTTAAAGGCATAAAATAAAGCGCTTTTGGGAGGCAGCCCACAACGAATTAGGTTTTATTTTGCTTTTGTTGTGTCTTGATGTTTGTTACTACAGTAGCATCATCATTGTATCTTTTCTTTTCAGCTTTGTGCCAAGTTTAGCCTCCGATTGCAAGAAAGTTCAAAAGTTGTGACGTGCTGTCCAGAAAACAGATTCTGTCCTTGGACAGAAAAATTCGAATAAAATCACCAGATCATCTTTTTGATCTGATTTTTTGACAGTGTGCTCTATACAATTTGCTTTCGAGCGTCTGTTCTGAGTTTTTTGATTTGAGTTGCAGAAGTGCCCCGAAAAAAATTATTTACTACCTGCTGGTATGTTTTTCACAGATTCTGTCCTATTTTGCCTTTTCTTCGTTTTGCAAACCTTGAGCTTGCCTTTTCTTTGCAAAAACCTTTTGGCAATCTTGGGAAACAGTAGCTCTTCAAGATTATCTTTATTTCCAGTAGGGAAAAATTATTTTATTGTGGGTACTAACCTCGCTAATCAGATTATGATGAGTTATGTATGAAGGGAGTTTTCAAGTGTGTGAGGGAAGATGATAAAAGAAGATTCAGGAGGGTCAAACGCTCAAGCTTGGGGATGCCCCCGTGCACCCCCAAGAAATATTCAAGAAGACTCAAGCGTCTAAGCTTGGGGATGCCCCCATGCATCCTCTTATCCATCAACAATTATCAGTTCGTCTTTCGTTCCACTATAATTTATCACTTCATGAGTTATGTGCTATGCTTGGAGCGTCTTGCTCTTAGTTTCTTTTTTTTTTAGTTTTCTTTAGCTTTGCTTGCTGTTCATAACAAGTTAGAACCCAACTTTCTTTGTGTGGGAGAGAAACACGCTCCACTTCAACCTAGAACACAACATATGATTTTCATGCTTATCTTTGCGGTGTGTGTTCTTTGTCTTTCCATAGCTGCTGTCATGTTTAGCTCTTAGTTTTCATGCTTTTCTTTTTAAAGAGCTTTTGTTTAGTTGGTTGCTGAACTCTCTTGAGTTTTCATGTTTATCTTGTTAAGAGAGTTTGCCTGTTGCACTGAGTTGTGTGTCTTAACTTAAAGTAGGTAACTGAGGTTGCTATTTAATTTTAGTAGTAACTTGCAATAGTTTTGAGGTATTGCCATGAGTAATGTCTGAACTTTTGGTGTCAAGAGCTTTAGCCTATTAGTGATAGATGTCGTATTTTGGGCAATCCGTGTTTATTTTCGAAAACCTACAAAATAGTTGAGAACTTTAGCTACTAGATGGATCACTAATCTTTGGAGGGATCGAATATTAGAGTACACTCACGTACCATGAGTCGAGGATGCGCAAGGATAACCAAACCCCCATACACTCCTCCTCGGGGTACTTGTCTCTTTGTGAACCTCCTAATTAGATTGAGAGTTACCGATAATAAGTGCATGAGTTCTTCGGACTAATGTGAGTATTCGAAAGTTGACACTTCCACCTAGCCATATTTTTCTAGCCTTTTCGGTACCGTGCATTGCCCTTTCTCACCTCGAGAGTTGGCGCATACTTCGCCGGTGCATCCAAATCCTTGGCACGATACACTCTGTCATCATAAGCCTCATTATATCCTTCCTCAAAACAGCCACCATACCTACCTATCAAGGCATTTCCATAGCCTTTCCAAGATACATTGCCATGCAACATCCATCTTCTCATGACTTGATCTTCATGTCATACATGCTTTTTGCTTGATCGATGAGCCACATGCTAGTTGGGCCTTGCCCTAATCATTGCTACATGACGCGCTAGTATCATTGCATATCCTGCTACACTGGCAGAGGCATACATTTGCATACATCATGATAGTTTCATCTTCTTTATGTTGAGTACTTTTGTAAAGTGTGAAAGATCTTCTATACTTCTTGTAATACATAGAGTGTTGCCCCTAAAGTGAGGAAAAGATCCCAAAGAGGACAAAATCAAAAGATCCCAAAGAGGACAAATGAGAGTTAAATAGAAAGAGCCATTGAGGCCACAAAAAAATAAAAAATATAGAAAAAAGAGAAAAAGAAATAAAAAGAGAGAAGGGGACACACTACTATTCCTTTTGAGAGATCCACACTCGTACTCCATCTTATACCTTCTACTCCATAGAGATTATCATTCATGCATATAGCTATGTGGGGACCTTCACACTATAGAACTTGGCTTGTATATTCCAATGATGAGCCTCCTCAAAAGAGCTCTAGGTCTTCTTGAGCGAGCAAGTTGGATGCACCCCCACTAGTTCCATTGGAGAGCTTACCTTAGCTCATATGTGCATCCGTTGCATGGCAATCCCTACTCCTCACATCATATCTATCATTTGGCTTTCTCTCGCCTATGATTGTCCTCATTGATGTGAGCCTTTCACACCTTTTTTGTCTTCCCCCTTCATCATTTTTCTCTCTTTGCCATCCTAAGTGTCAACTTTCTTGCTTACGCTCATCCATTGCATGAGTGCTCAAAATATCGAAAGGGAGTGGATCATTTTGACTTGTACCTGGCTAGTGGTCTGGGGATGAGTCAAGATAAGATTCCAAAGAAGACCAAGTGTGAAACTTTAGTAGATTAAGTTCTCAACAATACAAAAACTATGTTTTACTCTCTCGTATATCCCTATCCCCTTTCTTGCACGCAAACACCATTTGGAGACATTCGAGTCACGGACAGCAGGTGCTCTTGCACCTTTATGTTCTTATGTTGCTTGTTACAATGCTAATATAGACTCTTTCTTGTTATGACTTGAATTGAATTACATGCCTTGATTGCTTTACTTAAAAAGTTCTTATATGGTTGGTAGCATTTCACCACAGAAATTATGCTTGTTATCATTTACCTACTCGAGGACGAGCAGGAATTAAGCTTGGGGATGTTGATACGTCCAAAACGTATCTATAATTTCTGCTTGCTCCATGCTTCTTTTGTGTGATATTGCTATGATATTGATGCACTTCCATACACTTTTGATCATATTTGGACTAACCTATTAACTCAGTGCACCACAGTGCCAGTTCCTGTTTTCTGCTGTTTTTCTATTTCAGGTTTCCCCCATATTAAAAGTGCTCCAAAAATTCCAGGAAAAATATAGGAAAAATCAGCGTACAGGAAGCTTCGCGAAGAACCAAAGATAGGCCAGAGGGGAGCCAGGGGAGGCCCAGGCGGCCACCTGGCGCGGCCCCACCCATGGCCGCGTCAGGGGGGCGCCTGGGGCCCCTGCTCCGCCTCTGGCTGCCCCCCTTCGCCTATATATCCCTCTCGTCCCGAAACCCTCGAGGACAGAACCCTTTTTCGCGATCTCGCCTCTGTTCCGCCGCCGCAACGCTTCCAAGATCGGGAGCATCAGGAGAACTCTTCCCAGCACCCTGCCGGAGGGGAGAACCACCACCGGGAGCTTCTCCACCACCATGGACACTTCCCGGATGAATCGTGAGTAGTCCACCTTGGGCCATGGGTCCATGATCAGTAGATATGTGATGTTCTCCTCCCCTCTTTGCTCTTCATGGTTTAGACCTGATGTCTACACACGCTTCTACTTTTGTAGACTATGTTGGGCCTCCAAGCGCAGAGGTTTGTAGGACAGCAGCAATTTCCTTCAAGTGGATGACCTAAGGTTTATCGAACTCAGGGAAGTAGAGGTTGAAGATGGTCTCTCTCAAGCAACCCTGCAACTAAGATACAAGAAGTCTCTTGTGTCCCCAACACACCTAATACAACTAGGAGTTGTATAGGTGCACTAGTTCGGCGAAGAGATGGTAAAATATGGATGATAGGAGTGGCAAAGCAAAGTAATATAAATCTGTAATAAAAAGTGCAACAAGCAAACAAGTGGTAAACGTGAGCACAAATGGTATTGCAATGGTGGAAACAAGGCCTAAGGTTCATACTTTCACTAGAGGCAACTCCCAACAACATTAACATAATCGAATCACATGATATTTCCCATAAAACATGCAATGGAGACGCACCCGGAGGTCATTCCTTCGTGGTCAAGAGAGGACGAGAATTATGTAGGGCTACAAAAGCACACCTCAAAGTTCGTAGTTCTCAATCTAAGGATTTCCCAATGTCACCGCGGCCATCCAAAGAGAGTCCCACAACCACCACAACATATCTAAAGGATAGTCAAAGACAAGCACCAAGAGACTCTCAATCTTCAATCAACACACAAGAGAGGAAATCACTCATGAAAATATTTTTCTAATCCATGTCCAATAGACCGGTGTCACCTTGGTCTCGGGGATTATACTAGATAAAGACAAGTGAGTACATCAATCCAATACATAGAGGAAGGGGAAATATCATGGGATCACCCTAGATCAACATAGCCTATGATCACAACGAAGATCACATCATGGGAGAGAGAGATAACCACATAGCTACACGTACGAGCCCTCGGCCCCGGAGAAGACTACTCACACATGAACATGGTGAGGAGGAGGTTGATGATGGTGTTGATGGAGAGGTGCAGCCCCGCGAGGAGGAGACGGCCGGCGGCAGCCACGGAGGCGGCGGCGGCGGCGGCCCTCGGGGCGGCGGCGGCCCTAGGGGGCAGCGGCTCCTTGGCCTCCCTTCTTCCTTGTGGATGGTGCTGCAATGGTGCTGGTCCTCCCCTCCAAGACGGTGGCTCGGGAGGAGGAAAATTCGTGGCCCTTGGTGACCTAGGTTTCGTCTCTTTATATAGACTCTCGGATTCCCGTCATCAGATTTTGGGCCTCAGTAAAACGGACTTTACTCGGCCGTCCGGACTCCGATTTGGACGAATTTTATACGCAGAAGCATCGCCTCGAAATTCCCCACAACTTTCGCAACTGGACTTTTTACGTTTGATGTCGTCTTCGGGCCGGAACATGACCATCTTTAAAAAACGTTCTCAGACAGATTTCAGGAAAGTCAGAGTCCTACTCCAATACGACTCCTTTTGCGTTTTTGTCAATTTCCAAGTAATTCCTACACAATAAAGTGTAAAACAAGAACATTGTGCACTTTTGCAACCATTAGTAGGTTAGTCCAAATATGATCAAAAGTGTATGGAAATGCATAAATATCATAGCAATATCACACAAAAAGGGCATGGAGCAAGCAGAAATTATAGATACGTTTTGGATGTATCAACATCCCCAAGCTTAATTCCTGCTCGTCCTCGAGTAGGTAAATGATAACAAGCATAATTTCTGTGGTGACATGCTATTAACCATATAAAGACTTTTCACAGTCACATTACAAAAGCTTACTGAGACAATGAATCTGTAGTAATTGATACGTCCAAAACGTATCTATAATTTCTGCTTGCTCCATGCCTCTTTTGGGTGATATTGCTATGATATTTATACACTTCCATACACTTTTGATCATATTTGGACTAACCTATTAACTCAGTGCACCCCAAAGCCAGTTTCTGTTTTCGGCTGTTTTTGTATTTCAGGTTTTCACATTACGAGAACTGCCAGGAAAAATCCAGAAAAATTATATAAAAAATCAGCGTTCCAGAAGCTACCGTGCTCCCGAAGTACAGCCGGGGGGCGGGGGGCACCAGGGCTCCAGGCGCCCTGGCGGCGCGCCCCCCTGGGCTGCGCCGGGGGGGGGGGG
>LR738712.1:72582739-72605650 GCA_902687465.1 Secale cereale
TCAAGTATGTGATGTTTTAACCTTCACAAGGACCGGGCGTAGCCACACTTGATTCAGCTAAAGTGAGAGAGACAGACACCCGCCAGTCACCTTTAAGCAACGAGTGCTCATAACGGTGAAACCAGTCTCGCGTAAGCGTACGCGTAATGTCGGTCCGGGCCGCTTCATCTCACAATACCGCCGAAGCAAAGTATGACATGCTGGTAAGCAGTATGACTAGTATCGCCCACAACTCATTGTGTTCTACTCGTGCATATCATCTACGCATAGACCTGGCTCATGATGCCACTGTTGGGGAACGTAGTATTTTAAAATTTTCCTACGATCACGCAAGATCTATCTACCAGATGCATAGCAACGAGAGGGAAGAGTGTGTCTACGTACCCTCGTAGACCGGAAGCGGAAGCGTTAAGTGACGCGGTTGATGTAGTCGAACTTCTTCGCGATTCAACTGATCAAGTACTAAACGTACGACACCTCCGTGTTCAGCACACGTTCAGCTTGATGACGTCCCACGAGCTCTTGATCCAGTTGAGCTTCACGGGAGAGTTTCGTCAGCACGACGGCGTGGTGACGGATATGATGCATTCACCGGCGCAGGGCTTCGCCTAAGCACTGCGACGGTATGACCGAGGTGTGTTTCTGTGGAGGGGGGCACCGCACACGGCTGAAACAATTCAACTTGTGTGTCTTTGGGTGCCCCCCTGCCCCCGTATATAAAGGAGCAAGAGGGGAGGGCCGGCCGGCCTCCTATGGTGCGGCTAGGGCAATCCTACTAGGAATAGGATTGCAATCCTATTCCTAGTAGGAGTCCGTCAAGAAGGAAGAGAGGGAAAGGAAAAGAGGGAGAGGTGGCGCCCCCCCAATCCTAGTCCAACTAGGATCCCTAGGTGGGGCGCCGGCCAGCCTCTATGGGCTGCCTCTCTCCTTTCCTCAAGGCCCACTATGGACCATCCCCCCTCGTAGGGGGTTCCGGTAACCCCCTCCG
This sequence comes from Secale cereale, assembly GCA_902687465.1. Lineage (NCBI taxonomy): Eukaryota > Viridiplantae > Streptophyta > Magnoliopsida > Poales > Poaceae > Secale > Secale cereale. The sequence goes on from LR738712.1 coordinate 72,583,728, forward strand.
GCAATCCAGTTAAATCCGAAACTTTTCCGGAACACTTCCGGTGTCCGAATATAGTCGTCCAATATATCAATCTTTATGTCTCGGACATTCCGAGACTCCTCGTCATGTCCGTGATCTCATCCGGGACTCCGAACTACCTTCGGTACATCAAAACTCATAAACTCATAATACCGATCGTCATCAAACGTTAAGCGTGCGGACCCTACGGGTTCGAGAACTATGTAGACATGACTGAGACTCATCTCCGGTCAATAACCAATAGCGGAACCTGGATGTTCATATTGGCTCCTACATATTCTATGAAGATCTTTTATCGGTCAAACCGCATAACAACATACGTTGTTCCTTTTGTCATCGGTATGTTACTTGCCCGAGATAGACATGAAAATTCTATGTTATGTTCTAGGTTGAAGTGGAGCGGGTCTCTCTCCCACACAAAGAAAGCTGGGTTCCAACTCGTTATGAACAGCAAGCAAAGCTAAAGAAAACTAAAAAGGAAACTAAAAGCAAGACGCTCCAAGCATAGCACATAACACATGAAGTGATAAAAATATAGTGGAACGAAAGACGAACTGATAATTGTTGATGGAGAAGGGGATGCACAGGGGCATCCCCAAGCTTAGACGCTTGAGTCTTCTTGAATATGTCTTGGGGGTGCACGGGGGCATCCCCAAGCTTGAGCGTTTGACACTCCTGAATCTTTTTATCATCTTCCCTCGCACACTTGAAAACTCCCTTCATACATAACTCATCATAATCTGATTAGCGAGGTTAGTACCCATAATAAAATAATTTTTCCTTGCTGGAAATAAGGATATTCTTGAAGGTCTACTGTTTCTCAAGATTGCCAAAAGGTTTTTGCAAAGAAAAAGCAAGCTCAAGGTTTGCAAAATGAAGGAAAGGCAAAACAGGACAGAATCTGTGAAAAAACAGACCAGCAGGTAGTAAATGATTTTTTCGGGGCACTTCTGCAACTCAAATAAAAAAACTCAGAACAGACGCCCGAAAGCCAATTGTATAGAGCACGCTGTCGAAAAAATTCAGACCAAAAAGATGATCCGGTGATTTTAGACGAATTTTTCTGTCCAAGGACAGAATCTGTTTCCTGGACAGCACGTCACAACTTTTGAACTTTCTTGCAATCAAAGGCTAAACTTGGCACAAAGCTGAAAAGAAAAGATACAATGATGTTGCTACAGTAGTAACAAACATCAAGACCACTAAAAACTGAAAGCAAAGATAACAAGGGTTGTCTCCCTAGAGCTCTTTCTTTATAGACATAAAGATAGGCTTAAGACTTTAATGATGCTCTCGTAGGAATAAGAGTTGAAGAACAAAAGAGAGCATCAAGAAGCAAATACCAAATATATTTAAGCCTAACATGCTTCCTATGCATAGGAATATTGCAATGGAATAATTCATTGAAGCACAAAGCAATAAGCATAGGAAGACAAAACAAGTGCAGCTTCAAAACCTTCAACATAAAGAGAGGGAACTTAATATTATTGAAATATCTATAAGCATATGTTCCATTCTCATAATAATTTTCAGTGGGATCACGAATAAACTCAACAATATAAGCATCACATAAAGCATTGTTACCATGATCCACATGCAAAAAGGTACTCTTACTCTCCACATAAGCATCTTTGGGGAGCCCATGGTTAGGACTTTTTAGCATTAACGTTTTCAGTCCCCCCAAGCTTGAGCAATGCTTTCTCCGTCACGAGACCTAAAGTTATAGATATAGTTCCTGTCTCGATGAATTTCATGAAGAGGATAAAACTTAGTATAAAAGAGAGACATAAGCTCTTGCCAATCAAGCAAGTGCGAGTTATCGAGAAGCTTATACCAATCTGAAGCTTTATCTATAAGTGATACGGCGAACAATTTCCTCATGACAAACTCCCTTGATACACCTGCAAGCTTAAATAATGAACATAATTGTGACAGATATAGCAAGTGTTCACCGGGATGTCTGTCTCCTGTGTAACGATTAGCCAAAACATAATCGATAATACCAGCTGGTATTTTATAGGGCACAATTTCAGTAGGGGGAGGAGCAACCACCACAGGTGTGGGGCGTCTTCCTGCAAGCAATGATCCAATAGCAAGGTTGTCCATAAGCATAACTAGTGAAATAAAAACAAGAAACAAAAATATTTAATTGCAAGATCTAAAGATATACCTTCAAGCACTCACTTCCCCGGCAACGGCGCCAGAAATAGCTTGATGTCTACACACGCTTCTACTCTTGTAGACTATGTTGGGCCTCCAAGCGCAGAGGTTTGTAGGACAGTAGCAATTTCCCTCAAGTGGATGACCTAAGGTTTATCGAACTCAGGGAAGTAGAGGTTGAAGATGGTCTCTCTCAAGCAACCCTGCAACTAAGATACAAGAAGTCTCTTGTGTCCCCAACACACCTAATACACTTGTCAGATGTATAGGTGCACTAGTTTGGCGAAGAGATGTTAAATGGCAAGTGATATGGATGGCAAAACAAGGTAATATAAATATGTAATAAAAAGTGCAGCAAGCAAACAAGTAGTAAACGGGAGCACAAACGGTATTGCAATGGTGGAAACAAGGCCTAAGGTTCATACTTTCACTAGTGGCAACTCCCAACAACATTAACATAATCGAATCACATGATATTTCCCATAAAACATGCAAAGGGGACACACTCGGAGATCATTCCTTCGTGGTCAAGAGAGGACGAGAATTATGTAGGGCTACAAAAGCACACCTCAAAGTTCGTAGTTCTCAATCTAAGGATTTCCCAATGTCACCGCGGCCATCCAAAGAGAGTCTCACAATCACCACAACATATCTAAAGGATAGTCAAAGACAAGCACCAAGAGACTCTCAATCTTCAATCAACACACAAGAGAGGAAATCACTCATGAAAATATTGTTCTAATCCATGTCCAATAGACCGGTGTCACCTTGGTCTCGGGGATTATACTAGATAAAGACAAGTGAGTACATCAATCCAATACATAGAGGAAGGGGAAATATCATGGGATCACCCTAGATTAACATAGCCTATGATCACAACGAAGATCACATCATGGGAGAGAGAGATAATCACATAGCTACACGTACGAGCCTCGGCCCCGGAGAAGACTACTCACACATGGACATGGTGAGGAGGAGGTTGATGATGGTGTTGATGGAGAGGTGCAGCCCCGCGAGGAGCAGACGGCCGGCGGCAGCCACAGAGGCGGCGACGGCGGCCCTTGGGGGCGCGGCGGCGGCGGCGGCCCTAGGGGGCAGCGGCTCCTTGGCCCCCCTTCTTCCTTGTGGATGGTGCTGCAATGGTGCTGGTCCTCCCCTCCAAGACGGCGGCTCGGGAGGAGGAAAATTCGTGGCCCTTGGTGACCTAGGTTTCCTCTCTTTATATAGACTCTCGGATTCCCGTCATCAGATTTTGGGCCTCAGTAAAACGGGCTTTACTCGGCCGTCCGGACTCCAATTTGGACGAATTTTATATCCAGAAGCATCGCATCGAAATTCCCCACAACTTTCGCAACTAGACTTTTTCCGTTTGACGTCGTCTTCGGGCCGGAACGTGACCATCTTTAAAAAACATTCTCACACAGATTTCAGGAAAGTCAGAGTCCTACTCCAATACGACTCCTTTTGCGTTTTTGTCAATTTCCAAGTAATTCCTACACAATAAAGTGTAAAACAAGAACATTGTGCACTTTTGCAACCATTAGTAGGTTAGTCCAAATATGATCAAAAGTGTATGGAAGTGCATAAATATCATAGCAATATCACACAAAAAGGGCATGGATCAAGCAGAAATTATATATACGTTTTGGACGTATCAAGACCTCGTGAGCTGCCCTACATGATCGAGGCACATATGTAATCTTTCTGCTGTTGCTTTGCTGAGTTTGCTGGGATCTGATGGATTATGAGACTATGTTCAGATTGTGTTTGAGTAATATATTTGATTCACCTCTTTTATATCTTTGTTCTTGAGTAATTCTTGCATGTTCTCCGTTGCTGTTTATTGCTTTGGCCAAGTAGTAGGTAGTAACTCCAAGAGGGAGCGTTATGCTTGATTGTGGGTTCATGCCCCCTGATGACTTGCTTGAGTGACAGAAACATGAGTCTAGGGGATGTGCTGTTGCCACAAGGAAGAAAACAACGGTGCTTATACTTGCGGGCGCAAGGATTGTTTACTTTACGCAAAGTTCTTTTAATGCAGTTGTCTGTTGCTTTGAGTTTACACTTTGGGTGGGATTCGCAACTTAATACCAGCGAGATGTTCTGGATAGATATCTCAAGGTGGATGATTAGTAGTAGATGCAGATGGATTTCGGTCTACTTGCCTTGGCGTACCGCCCATGCTTTTGAGCCTCTACCTTTCTTTGCAGCATAGTTAGCATTGGTTTGCGCACATAATCCTGTCAATTGCCCAGCTGTAATTTGTTTACCTCGCTTTGCTGTTTTATCGTCTTTTGGGAGAGAGACATTACTAGTGAACATCATGGGACCCCGGTCCATATTACCACCGCTGATCACACCTTCTATTTACTTCCTGTTTTTATTTCCTAGTTGCAGTCATAGCTATCATTATTATCTCTTGTGTTTGATCCTTTATAAACAACAAGGCCGGAGGGATTGACAACCTCTCTGTACTCGTTGGGAGCAAAGTTATCTGTATCTGTGTGCAGGTCCCGTCAACCGCTAAGTTTCTGGCGCCGTTGACACCTACTTGTCGACCCTCGGAGTCTCACGGGATTCGATCCTTGGTATCTTTGCCAAGGGAAATTTGCCGCTACGCTACATCTCAACCTTCCACTTGGGGTAACCAACGAGGGGCGAGAAGCCATCACTAACAAGCAAAGACTAAAATTATACAAGACGCTCCAAGCAAAACACATAACATGTTGCGAATAAAAATATAGCTCCAAGTATAGTTACCGATGGATGAAGACGAAAGAGGGGATGCCTTCCCAGGGCATCCCCAAGCTTAGGCTTTTGATTATCTTGAATTTACTTGGGGTGCCATGGGCATCCCGAAGATTAGGCCTTTGCTACTCATTATTCTATAGTCCATCAAAGCAATACTCAAAACTTGAAAGCTTCACAACACAAAACTTAGACAAAAATTCTCGTGAGCTCCGTTAGTAAGAGAAAACAAACCACTACTCAAAGATACAACAAGGAATTCATTCTTTGTTTTTGTTGGTGTTAAACCCACTGTAATCCAAGTTCTCTATGGTTCATATCCTCCAATATTACTCATAGATGCATCGGAATAAGCAAACAACACATGAAAAACATAATCTGTCAAAGACAGAACAGTCTGTAGTAATCTGCAGGGTTCGCCTACTTCTGGAACTCCAAAAACTTCAAACTAAATTGGTAAATTTGCGCAATTTTTCTACCAATCAGCAGCAAAAATAATCAACTAAAAAGCACGCTCCAGTAAATTCCCACGACTACTTTAACGAGCGCTAACGATTCTGTATTTCACAGCAAGATCATATAAACTTCACACAAGTCTTACCAAAGGTTCTACTTGGCACAAACACTAAACAAAACATGAAACCACATCTAATCAGAGGCTAGATGCAATATTTATTCCCTAACAGCAACAAAAGCAGAAAACATAAAATTGGGTTGCCTCGCAACAAGCGCTATCGTTTTACGCCCCTAGCTAGGCACGATACAAGATGGATCTAGGTATTGCCATCTTTCGATGGCAATCCATAAGTGGCTCCCATGATAGATTCATATGGTAATTTAATTTTATTTCTAGGAAAATTTTCCATGCCTTTTCTTAACGGAAATTGGAATCTTATATTTCCTTCCTTCATATCAATAATTGCACCAATCGTTCTAAGGAAAGGTCTACCAAGAATAATAGGACATGAAGGATTGCAATCTATATCAAGAACAATGAAATCTACGGGCACATAATTCCTATTGGCAACAATAAGAACATCATTAATTCTTCCCATAGGTTTCTTAATAGTGGAATCCGCAAGATGTAAATTCAAAGAACAATCATCAAGCTCATGGAACCCTAGCAAATCACACAAAGTTTTTGGGATAGTGGAGACACTAGCACCCAAATCACATAAAGCATAGCATTCATGATCTTTTATTTTTATTTTTATTGTAGGTTCCCATTCATCATAAAGCTTTCTAGGTATAGAAACTTCCAACTCAAGTTTTTCTTCATAAGATTGCATCAAAGCATCAACTATGTGTTTAGTGAAAGCTTTATTTTGACTATAAGCATGAGGAGAATTTAGCACGGATTGCAACAAGGAAATACAATCAATCAAAGAGCAATTATCATAATTGAATCCCTTGAAATCGAAAGTAGTGAGTTCATCGCTATGCAAAGTTTTAATCTCTTCACTCCCACTTTTAGCAATTTTAGCATCAAGATCTAAAAACTCCGAATCATTGGGATACCTTAAAGCAGAATCATCTCCAATCCTATTTTCATCAAGATTAATACTAGAAAACAAGGATCTAATAGGAGACACATCAATAACTTTCAGATCTTCATCTTTATTTTCACGATAACTAGAAGAACACGATTTAATATAATCTTCTCTTTTAGCACGCATCCTAGCGGTTCTTTCTTTGCATTCATCAATGGAAATTCTCATGGCTTTGAGAGACTCATTGATATCATGCTTAGATGGGACAGATCTAAGTTTCAAAGAATCAACATCAAGAGTAATTCTATCCACACTTCTAGCCAATTCATCAACTTTAAGCAATTTCTCTTAAGCATAGCACTGAAATTCTTTTGCGAGATCATAAACTCCTTAACACTAGTTTCAAATTCAGAAGGCATCTTTCCATAAGAGTTGTTGTAGGAATTACCATAATTATTAGAGGAATTGCTAGGAAAAGGCCTAGGATTAAAATTACCTCTATAAGCATTGTTACCGAAATTATTCCTACCAACAAAATTCACATCCAAAGATTCATTGTTATTCTCAATCAAAGTGGACAAAGGCATATCATTAGGATCAGAAGAAGCACTCTTAGCAGCAAACAATTTCATAAGTTCATCCATCTTTCCACTCAAAACACTAATTTCTTCGATAGCATGCACTTTTTTACTAGTAGATCTTTCGGTGTGCCATTGAGAATAATTAACCATAATATTATCTAGGAGTTTGGTAGCTTCTCCTAAGGTGGTTTCCATGAAAGTGCCTTCAGCGGCCGAGTCTAAAAGATTTCTAGAAGCAAAATTCAAGCCAGCATAAAAGTTCTGAATAATCATCTATAGATTCAAACCATGTGTAGGGCAATTATGTATCATCAATTTCATTCTCTCCCAAGCTTGTGCAACATGCTCATGATCTAGTTGCTTAAAATTCGTAATGTCGTTTCTAAGAGAGATGATCTTAGCAGGAGGGAAATACTTAGAGATAAAAACATCTTTGCACTTAATCCATGAATCAATACTATTTCTAGGCAAAGAGGAGAACCGAGTTTTAGCACGATCTCTAAGTGAAAACGGAAATAACTTCAATTTAGCAATATCGTTATCCGAATCCCTTTTCTTTTGCATATCACACAAATCAACAAAGTTGTTTAGATGGGTAGCGGCATCTTCACTAGGAAGGCCGGAGAATTGATCTTTCATGACAAGATTCAACAAAGCAGCATTGATCTCACAAGATTCAGCATCGGTAATAGGAGCAATCGGAGTGCTAATAAAATCTTTGTTGTTGGTATTGGAGAAGTCACACAATTTGGTATTGTTCTGAGCCATAGTGACATCAAACAATCCAACACACACAAGCGAACAAAAAGCAAGCGAACAAAAAACACACGGCGGAAGAAGGGCAAATAAAACGGCAAGGGTGAAGTGGGGGAGAGGAAAACGAGAGGCAAATAAATGTAATGCGAAGGATAAGGGTTTGTGATATGTACTTGGTATATGACTTTTGCGTAAGCCTCCCCGACAACGGCGCCAGAAATTCTTCTTGCTACCTCTTGAGCTTGCGTTGTATTCCCTCGAAGAGGAAAGGGAGATGCAACACAGTAGCGTAAGTATTTCCCTCAGTTTTTGAGAACCAAGGTATCAATCCAGTATGAGACCACGCGCGAGTCCCTCGCACCTGCACAAACAAATAAGAACTTCGCAGCCAACACGATAAGGGGTTGTCAATCCCTTTACGGTCACTTACAAGAGTGAGATCTGATAGAGATGATAATTATATTTTTGGTATTTTTAGTTTAATAAAACAGCAAATAAAAGCGGTAAAAGTAAAGTAGATGTAGGTTGATATGTTGAGAATAGACCCCGGGGCCATAGTTTTCTCTAGTGGCTTCTCTCATGATAGCGGTGTTCTATGGCGGGTAAGCAAATTACTGTCGAGCAATTGATAGAAAAGCGAATAATTATGAGACTATCTAGGCATGATCATTGTATATAGGCATCACGTCCGAGACAAGTAGACCGAAACGATTCTGCATCTACTACTATTACTCCACACATCGACCGCTATCCAGCATGCATCTAGTGTATTGAGTTTATATGAACAGAGTAACGCTTTAAGAAAGATGACATGATGTAGAGGGATAAACTCAAGCAATATGATGAAAATCCCATCTTTTTATCCTCGATGGCAACAATACAATACGTGCCTTGCTGCCCCTACTATCACTGGGAAAGGACACCGCAAGATTGAACCCAAAGCCAAGCACTTCTCCCATTGCAAGAACTATAGATCTAGTAGGCCAAACCAAACCAATAATTCGAAGAGACTTGCAAGGATATTATGAGCACACATAAAAAGTCCAGAGAAGAACCAAACATCTTTCATAGATAACCTTGATCATAAACTCACAATTCACCGGATCTCGACAAACACACCGCAAAAAGAGATTACATCGAATAGATCTCCTCGAAGACCGAGGAGAACTTTGTATTGAGATCCAGAGAGAGAGAAGAAGCCATCTAGATACTAGCTATGGACCAGAAGGTCTGTGGTAAACTACTCACAACTCATGGTGAGGGCGATGATGATGATGATGAAGGCCTCCGTGATGGATCCCCCTCCCGGAACAGACTCCAAGATGGGATCTCCACGGGGACATAAGCTACGGCGGTGGAATTAGGGTTTTGTCTCTGCGTATGGAGTTTCTAGGGTACGTAGGTATATATAGGAAGAAGGAGGGCACCGGGGGCTGTGTGGGCCAGCCTCGGGGCAGGGGGCGCGCCCTGGGAAGGGGGGCGTGCCCCCCACCCTCGAGGGCAGCCCAGCTGTCCCCTGACTTGGTCCTGACGCTTTCCGTGCGTGATTTCCTGCAAAAATATCTCTCACGAAGGTTTCATTCCGTTTGGACTCCGTTTGATATTCCTTTTCTGCAAAACTCTGAAATAGGCAAAAAACAACAATCTGGACTGGGCCCTTGGGTTAGTAGGTTAGTCCCAAAAATGATATAAAAGTGAATGATAAAGCCCATTAAACATCCAGGACTTCATAAATAATAGCATGGAACAATAAAAAAATTATAGATACGTTGGAGACGTATCAGCGACATGGAACAGGCAGCAAGTATCGGCCACTTCCGTGCGAATGGACGCGAGGATCATTCTTGGGATTCCTTTATGCACAAGTAACGTGGAAGACTTCTGGAGTTGGAGCCATGAAAAGAACGACCTCTTTACATTAAAAAGTGCATACCGCATGTTGGTTAGCACAAGGCAGAGGAGAGAGGCTTGGCTGGAAGGTAGAGCGGGTACATCGAGCACTGCTAATGAAGAAGGGGCATGGAAATATCTATGGAGAGTTCAAGTCCCAGCAAAGTTGCGTATGTTTCTGTGGAGGCTGTCGAAGCAATCCCTACCAACAAACGATGTCAGAACGCACTGACATATGGCGAATGACAGTTTGTGCGGTATGTGTGGGGTTCAGGACTCATGGATACACTCCCTACTTGAATGTACGATGTCAAGGTGTACATGGGCACTGGTGGACGAAGAGCTGGCGCAACAAATAGCACTCATTTCAGAACCGAGCGCAAAACAGTGGCTTTTCACCCTGATGGAAACTGAACCGGAGGAGCTTTTTGTCAAACTATCGGTTACACTTTGGGACATTCGGGCTGCTCGGCGTAAGGCTATTCACGAGGGAATATTTCAGAGTCCAAAAGCCATACAAGGGTTTATCGCAAGATACCTGACGGAACATGAGCTTATCAGGAAACCAGTGACAGTGCAGGTTGGAAGGCAGGGAAGGACAAATTACCAGCGCCCTAAGGCTCCTCCACAGGGGTACGCGAAGATCCATGTTGACGTAGCATGCCCGAGAGGAGCGGGAGGAGCAGCTGCAGCAGTATTCCGAGATGCAGCCGGAGTCTTCCTCGGAGCTCAGCTCTTGTCGTGGAGGGAGTTGATGATCCTTTCACTTTGGAGACAATAGCATGCAGGGAAGCATTAACATTGGCGCAGTACCTTAATCTCCATGCGGTAATAGTGGCGTCTGATGCAAAAGAAGTCGTGGGATCTATTAATGGGGTGTGCCGCGGATCCAATAGAGCCATTGTTCGAGATAAACAACTTAGCTGCTTTTTTTAGTTGTTCTTTTACTTTTAAAAGTCGTGTTGTTAATGTTAAAGCTCATAGATTAGCCAAGCATTTTTTTTCACTAGGGAGGGGACGCCATATGTGGCTTGACCAATCCCATAACGAGAGATGTATCCCACATACTGTGGTTTTCGATGAATAAAAGCTTGATTTGATGCTAAAAAACAATTAATCAGGAGTTTGGGGTAAATCGACCGCTCATAATTCATTTTCAGTCGATCGACTAGTAGACAATCCCAATGAAAATGCATCACCTCACGTGTGTACTATGAGGTTCGAGCAAAGATCTAACGGCTCGGAAATAAACTCAATGTGATTTCTTAGTAAAAAAGGTGCAAATCAAAGATTCTCATGCGCATGGTCTCGTATCTGAATTTCGACACAAAGACAAGAGGATTAAACTAAAAAAAAGATATGTATCATAAACCAGTATTGGTAAAGCATATCTATAGGTAAAGCACATCTATAGGTAACTCATAAACCAGTTTTGGTAAAGCACATCAAGGATATAAAAAAACAGTTTTGGTAAAGCACATCTATAGGTAACTCATAAACCAGTATTCTATTGTAATTGATATGCATAGGTGTTTAGGTAAGATGCTAAGCATATTAAAAAGTTTAGCTACTACTTCCTCCGTTCGGAATTACTTGTCTCGGAAATGGATGTATCTAGAACTAAAATAGTACTAAAATAGTTCTAGATACATCCATTTCCGAGACAAGTAATTCCGAACGGAGGGAGTACAATGTATAGGTGCTTCACTTGTTGGTGTTAAGCTCCCTTCATTTAATGCTTTAGCAACTATTCCATGCATTGAAGGGTTCTTCCATTTTATTGCTTTTGGCTAGGTTCACGTTTTGGTATTGGTTCTTTCTGGGGTCATCAAACTCAGAGCATCTCCAACAGGCGCCCAACACGCGGCGTGGTAAAAAACCGTTTGCAGCGCGCGGTTCGGCCGTTTTAGCGCGGCGCGACGCGCTGGCTCCCGCGGCAGCTGCAAATTTTAGCGCGCGCGAGCAGCTCCAGCAGGCGCGCTAGAATGCAGCGCGCGCTCCCGCACAAACAACATTTTGGCTCAACCACAAGCAAGAAAATCAAACACAAACAAAATAAATCAATAATAAATAGTTCAATTTCATGATTACAACTCAAACAAATAGTTTATCTTTCAATATAACAAATAGTTCAACAATACAACAATACAACAACAAACGCACGAATCATCATGCTCTTTGGCGGTCATTCCATGCCCACCACTCCTCAATGAGATCCTTCTGAAGATCTTTATGGGCTTTGGGATGGCGAATGGCATGATAGGAAGCAACAAAACGGGCCACCCTTTCAGCCCTCCGATGCACTCGCACGGGATGTCCCAACAACTCATAGTGAGAGTAGTCTACATCTTGGCTACGCTCATTCTCGATGATCATATTGCGCATGATCACACAAGCGTGCATGATGTACCAAAGCATCTTTTGATCCCAAAATCTAGCCGGTCCTCTCACAATAGCAAATTGGGATTGCAAAATCCCGAAAGCTCTCTCCACATCTTTTCTAGCCGCCGATTGAGCATTGTGGAAATCAAGATTTTTCTTACCTTCAGGTTTTTTCAACGGCTTCACAAATGTTTGCCACTTGGGGTAGATGCCATCCGCAAGATAGTAGCCATAGTTGTATGTACGGCCATTTGCTACAAACTGCACCGGTGGCAGTTCACCGTTTGCAATCTTATTGATCAGTGGTGACCGCTTGACAACGTCGATGTCATTTAAAGATCCAGGCATTCCAAAAAAAGCATGCCAAATCCAAGTCTCTTGATTGGCCACTGCTGCAAGGATTATAGTGAAATCCTTTTTTTGCCCATGGAACTGTCCATGCCATGCCTTAGGACAATTCTTCCAACTCCAATGCATGCAATGTATTGAGCCAAGCATACCTGGGAAGCCGCACGAGCTTTGTTCATCTCCAATAGCCTTGCGACATCTTCAGCGGTAGGAGATCTCAAATACTCCTCGCCAAACACTTGCACAATTCCGACTGCGAAGCGCTTGACACACATGATGGCTTGACTCTCACCCATGGCCAAGTGATCATCAACTAAATCAGCGGGGATACCGTATGCCAACATACGCAAAGCGGCTGTCACCTTCTGAAAGGTGCTATGCCCGAGCTCTCCGGCGGCATTCCTCCTTTGCTGAAAAACCCGGTCATGGCTCGCTAGTTTCTCTGCAATGCGCCTGAACAACTCGGTGCTCATCCTAAACCGGCGACGAAAGTACGACTCCGGGTATGTGGAATTCTCCACAAAATAGTGACTCATCAATCTGTTGTGGGCATCGATCCTATCCTTCCAAATCTTCTGCCGACCCATAACCGAACCACCGTGCTTCGGTTTTTTATTGATGTGCACAGCTAGGATCATTGCAAGATCCTCCTCCTCTTCCATATCAAATTCTTCTTCGGAAGAATCGTATGACGAACTCATCTACAATGTTCAATTTAAACTAGGCTATTATTAAAACTACAAACAACATGCATCAAATTCATGAAAAAATTGTGAAGTTGAAGCAATACATGCCTTGTGGGCGTTTTGTTGGCGCCGAGCGGCAGCGGGCAGCTGGGCACCGAGCGGCAGCGGGCGGCCGCGCGCGAGGGGCGCCGATGACTAGAGGAAGGCGGAGGGCGCAGTGGCGGCGCGGGGATTGGCCGAGGAAGCGCCGGAGCAGTCGTCAGAGAAGAAGGGTGGCCCTGGAGGCGGCGGCGCGAGCGCTGGGCGAGGTGGGTGGAGTCGCGAGCGGTCGCGCGAGAGTGCAGCGCGCGGCAACGAGCGCAGCAAATAAACGGCACGCGATGGCGTTTTCGTCCGCGCGCTGAACTCGGTTTGTCGCGCGCGCTTTTTTTGCGTCGCTGCTGGAGCGCCCGAAACGGCGCCGCACGCTAAAAGGGTTAATTATTCAGCGCGGCGGCGCTAGTATAGCGCGCCTGTTGGAGATGCCTCACATCTCTCCTCTTTATTACCTTACCACATCAAAAATTTTATCTACATTGCAACCTTAGCACCTGTATAAAGAGGGCCTAATTGACATGCATTTGAATGTGAGTCTTACGAGGGCTACAAAACTCTAAAGAACGCTCGCCGACGCGCGGGTATCAGTGTGCATCGCTTTTCAGGCGACGGCTGGCATATCCTTGAGCCACTGATCAAGCGGTTTGCCAATGGCATAGACGATGAATCCGATGTCCCGGAGCTTCTCCGGATCAACGATGTTGCGGCCGTCGAAGACGAAAGCCGGCTTCTGCATGATGTCGTACATGCGCCTGTAGTCGAGGCTCCTGAACTCCTCCCACTCGGTCAGGATGCAGACGGCGTGCGCGTCACGGGCGGCATCGTACGCGTCCGACGTGACGGCGACGGGCTGATCGGCGGGCTCGCCCACGGGCTGCAGGTGCCGCGGGTGGTCCCAGTCGAACTTGTTCATGGCGAGGTCGCGCCGCACCTGCTCCTCCGTCACCTGCGGGTCGTAGACGCTGACGACGGCCTTGTCCCCGAGCAGGCCCCGGCACACGTCGATGGCCGGCGTCTCGCGCGTGTCGCCCGTGTCCTTCTTGAAGGCGAACCCCAGCACGGCCACCTTCTTCCCGGCGACGGTGTTGAACATGGAGGAGACGACGCGGTTGACGAAGCGGCTCTTCTGGTAGTCGTTGATGCCGATGACCTGCCGCCAGTAGTCCGCCACCTCGGGGAGGCCGTAGCACTCGCAGATGTAGACGAGGTTGAGGATGTCCTTCTGGAAGCAGGAGCCGCCGAAGCCGACGCTGGCGGAGAGGAAGCGCGGGCCGATGCGCGAGTCCCTGCCGATGGAGCAGGCCACCTCGGTGACGTCGGCGCCGGTGGCCTCGCACAGCGCGGAGATGGCGTTCACGGAGGAGATGCGCTGCGCGAGGAAGGCGTTGGCGGCGAGCTTGGACAGCTCGGCCGACCAGAGGTTGGTGGTGATGATGCGGTCCTCAGGGACCCAGCGCGCGTACACGTCCTTGAGGACCTTCACGGCGGCCTGTCCCTCGGGGGTCTCGCGGCCGCCAATGAGGACGCGGTCGGGCGCGAAGAGGTCCTTCACGGCTGTGCCCTCGGCGAGGAACTCTGGGTTGGACAGGATCTGGTAGCGGACGCCGCGGCCGTTGTGGGCGAGGATCTTCTCGATGGCCTCGGCGGTCTTGACGGGCACGGTGGACTTCTCGACCACGATCTTGTCGGAGCGGGAGACATCGGCGATCATGCGCGCGGCGCTCTCCCAGTAGGTGAGATCCGCGGCCTTGCCGGCGCCGAGGCCGCGGGTCTTGGTGGGGGTGTTGACGGAGACGAAGACGATGTCCGCCTCGCCGACGTAGCGTTGCACGTCGGTGCTGAAGAAGAGGTTGCGGCCGCGGCACTGCTTGACGACGTCGTCCAGGCCGGGCTCGTAGATGGGGAGGCGCTCGCTGTTCCAGCCGGCAATGCGCGCCTCGGAGATGTCCACCACCACCACCTCCACGTCCGGGCACTTGAGCGCGATCACCGCCATTGTCGGGCCACCCACGTAGCCCGCGCCGATGCAGCAGATCTTCACCATTGTATCTGCTCTGCTTCCCCTGCAACTACAATTGATCAAAGATACTTGGGTGCGCCATGAAAGATGCACTTCCAAGGAAAATCGGATGGACAAGCCAAAACCTCCCGTTAGTGAGATAGAAACATAGGTACAAGTCTCGGGTCCTTGGGAGGAACAAGGAGGAGAAGGGAAGGAATCAAATTGTGTGGTGAAGAAGAAAGGAAACGAAATTGTGAACGCACGGCTGGGAGCGAATACAGCGAGATGCATGGTAACCCCCACATTTGACGTTGCTACACTGATTCGGGCAGATCATGGAGCACCTCCTTTCAGTTTGTAACTACCACTGCCACGAATGGAGCCTATCACATGCATCTTCTCAGCGTTCTACCATTCAATATTTCAAATACCCCGCTCGTTTGTTGCTTTGTAGCGGTACCACGGGGACACTTTTTTTGTGTGGATAAAGCTACTCATAGTGAGAAGTATCATATACTAGTATCAGACACAAGATACTACTCCCTCCGTTCCTAAATATTTGTCTTTCTAGAGATTTCAACAAGTGACTACATACGAAGCAAAATGAGTGAATCTACACTCTAAAACATGTCTACATACATCCGTATGTTGTGTCCATTTGAAATGTTTAGAAAGACAAATATTTCGGAACGGAGGGAGTAGTGTATAATATTATCTTCATAGTGCATAGTATTATAGAGTAGTATCACAGATGATCATATTTATTGTCATACATGACACAAAGCAGCATAGCATTTAACATGATACGTTATCTACCTACTATGTTACTCTAACTCCCTCTCTCTTCTTTAATTTTCTGCCACATCAATATATTTGCTATTTTCGAGTGCATGTTACCACTATATGGCCAGCCTAAGGTACCATGGGGAAACAACGACGCCTGGGAGGAAATGCAGTATTGTTAATTAACAAAAAAGTGAACTGACAAATGGACCACTTTTACCCTCGCAAAAAATAAGAAGAATGATCCACTTTTAGGGATATTGTTGAATAAAAAATGCTAGACATACAAACAGATACGGGATTTTACGGACTCTTTTCATCTATTGACCAATCAGAAACTTGCCCCCTCCTGATTTTTTGGCTCCATCGACCCTTGAGCAATCACAAACAGACAAGTTAATCCTCCCTGTAAAACCCTGTAAGTTATTCGTACGTGTACCATTGCTGATTGTCGAATGCATTAGTTGGTCGGTCTGCTCTCGAATGACTCCCTGGCCGTTGGTTGGGAATCACGTGATGACATCATCCTTTGATTCGCTCGCTCTTTCGACCTGGTCTCTTTGTGGATAAAAAACACGTGCTCTACTCCATTCGTTCCTAAATACAAGTCCTTTTAAACATTTCAAATGGATTACAACATATGGATGTATGTAAACATGTTTTAGAGTGTAGATTCACTCATTTTGTTCTGTATGTAGCCACTTGTTGGACACTCTAAAAAGACTTATATTTGAGAACGGAGGAAGTACATAAGAGTCTTAATACATGCATCTTATTAATCGACCTAATACAAAAATAATGACATGTGCAGAGGAAAACATGTGGTCTTCATCAATAGAAAAACATGTAACAAAATTTATTGTTTGGGAGCAGAAATGTGTCTAGTCAGGGCTTATTGAGCTGGAATACATGTGGATAAAGGAAAGTTTTAAGTCTTTTGTATGACAGTGCCTTTACAGAAAAAAGGGCCATGACGACCCTGCATAGCCATGAGAAGTGAAGCATAGCACAATATATAGCTAGAGAATGTGATTCATATATTAAACTCAATATTTGCATGATTAGTGGATATAATTGGTGTCATGCTCGAAATGGTTATCTGGCTCTGAGGTTGAGAGGTATCGGGATTTTGCATAGTATTGGAGAGTATAGGGCTCTTCCTCCTAGCTCTTTTACCACTAAAATGGCAATGGATGGGAGAAGTACTTGGAGGGCTTTAGCAGGACATCCATAGATAATGGTCTAGCCCACAAGTGTTATACGTGTGGGTGGCATATGTATTTTCTGCCTCGCGGCACATGCAATGAAGCGCCCTGGCTGAGCTGGTGGTCACAAGATGCTCTCAAACTAGAACATGCTAACACACTGCAACCTTGCCAACATCTTGTGGGACGTTCCCAATCATTTTAGGTCACCCCTCATGTACTTGAAGGTAGATGGATTTGCACTTACAACACCTTTCTTTAACGCTTTAGCAAACTAGCCACCATCTAGAACAATAATGCACGAGCTCGGTTGTCGGCACCCCTGATCAAGAATCGGGACCTTCACCGAACCATTGTTCACAGTGATTCCTACTCAAATCTGTGCTTCCCCGCCCTAGATCCGACGGTGCCTCCAATTGGAGTTGTGTAGGGATACAGTGAAGCCTTCCCATGTCCTTTGTTTTCAGGAAAAGTAAAATTTGAGCATGCACACACCCTTATTCCAAAAAAAGAACTTATTCCAACGCGGTTGCCTATGGATGCCTCCTATCTTTTTTTATTTCTTCTCTAAATTTGTTGTTGGTTTTATGTTCATGATGCCTTGTAGATCCGAAAACATGTTCAATGGTCTTGCTCCATTGGGATTCTGTTTTGAATGTTGCTCACATTCCATGTCAATTTTTTCATTGAAATCGCATAACACTTTTATCTTGCCCTTCCCTCTCCCTCAATCCCTAGATTTGTTCTGCTAGTTACATACTTTGGATTCTCGCTCTCTCTCCTTGTTCTAAATCCACATAACACATGAATATATGCTTTCTAACACATGTAAATTAAGAGCATTTTGTTTCCTAAATGCTAATAAATGGTGAAGAAATTTCCTTGCAAGGAAATATGCTTCCTGAATACATTGAAATTTCTTTCCTAATGCATGTGCACCGATGGAAGTGACAGAATATTGGATTCAAGTGTATTGCTCTATGAAGTTGGCTGGTTCTTAGATCGCTTTTCTTTTAAGCTCTAAAAATGTGTAATCAATTCTCCAAATCCCTTTCTTTATCACCTCCATCTGAGAATAATTTTTTGTTAGTCTCAAGAAAAATATCCTAATGCAAGATTTTATTTGATTTTTCCTGAATTTCCACGTGGATTTTGTTTATTTTTTCATGTTCATGTATGACAATGAACAAATATGTTTGGTTGATAATGTGTGTGTGAAAGAGAGAGAAAGATGCTCATGTCCATGAACAAATTATTTTGCTAAATTTCTTTTATAATTTAGCTTTTTGATTTTGTTAATTGCAAGGGCAAATACCCTCAGTCTGCTATTCTGTGCTCTACTACATGCTAGTATGCTATAAACACTCATATCTAGTCTCCTCAGGAATGCACGTACAGTGCAAACTACTTCCTTGGATCGTCCCACAAAATCATAATCTAAGGAATAGTCATTGATTGGAGGTCTGAACTGCAGACCTATATTTAGTGCATACATGAAGCAAACTACTTGGGGTTTATTGAGTTGCTACTTGTGTGGAGATGTCTAGCGAAGTTGTACACAAATATGAAGTTGTCCTAAACAACCCAGGTCTTTAATTCTTTATGAACACTCTCCGTGAGTGAGATGTGGTTATTCATGCGGGGAGCGATGCTGATGCACATGGCGAGAACCTTGGCCGCAATCTTCGCACTGGTATTGGCAAGGCTGATGTGAGATAAAGTGGTGTCTTCAGCATGTTTTTCAGATTTAGGAAGCAGAGCCAGATTTAGCCACTACACTTTCATTTCTACACAGTAAGCAAATATACATAATTTTATCGATGTGAAAATTTGCAAGTATAGTGGAATAGAGAATTTCAAATTTTCCTAGAAAAGAGAACATTTGTGCATATTTTTGAAACTCTTTTATATACTGAGTATTGTTGGCCTTTACGTGGGAGCATGTGCTTCTAGTTGCTTTCTTAATTAACCTACAATATGTTTATTGATCTTTTTTGCGAAAAAGTTTCCGATCTATTCATCTTCAATCATGACAGTACAATGAAAATCATGAATAACAAAAATTACATCAAGATCCCTAGACCACCTAGCGATGTCGGGAAGTCGTCGTGTTAAGGCCCCATAGGACCAGCGCAGCAGAACAACAAACGTTGCCGATGAAGAGTAGCGTAGATCAGAAGGATCCAACCTGAAAACACATGAACGTAACAAACTACGACCAGATCCGAGCAAATCCACCAAGGACAGATCCGTCGGAGACACATCTCCACACAGCCACCGACAATGCTAGATGCACCATCCGGATGTGGTTAGGCGGGAAGAACCTTATTCCATCTTTAGGGAGCCGCCGCCGTCTCGTCTTCATGAACAGGACACAAACCCTAACAAAATGCTAATGAACAACTAAAAATAGAGCCGTCCCACCGGCAAGGGTCGAGATCCACCATGCCACCATGGCCCTAAGGTCACCAGAGACAAGGCGGACCAACAGCGGAGCCGGTGAGGGGCAGGGGAACCCTAGACTTAACAATAGTTCGTAGATACATTCTTCATCAATATAACAACATGTATCAAACTACTTGCGCCTTATTGAGCCGCTAGCATCGTTGGTGCGCGTGTGGAGGTGTCTCTCCGACGGATCTATCCTCGGTGGATTTGCTCGGATCTGTTTGTTGTTCATCTACTTTTGTGCGTCTTTGGATTGGTTCCTTTCGATCTACATTATTCTTCATCAGCAGCGGTTGCTATTCTGGTGCGCTGGTCCTATGAGGCCGTAGCACGACGACTTCCCCACTGTGTACTACAACAAGTTGTGCCCGACTTCGGCAAGGGAGGGGCGATGACGACGGGGCGCACTCGTCTCACTTCAATGCTTGTAGTCTTCGTTAGGTGGTCTACGGATCTGAATGTAATTTTCATTATTTATGATGTTCATTGTACTACCATGATTGAAGATGAATAAATCAAAAGTTTTTGTTAAAAAAAAAGGAGCTGCTAGCCTGCTACCGGTGTGGAATAAATGTATTAAACAAAGAAAAAGCTTTAAGTCTTATGTACTATATAGTACCTAAGGAAGTAAAGGGCCATGAAGGCCCCTCCATAGCCATGAGAAGCATACGCGTGTCAGTATATAGAGTGTGAGACATATATCGAACTCAGTTACTTATGTGAATAACAAGGCACTAGTGTGCAGTGAGTATGATTAATGGACATGATATTATGCTCCAAATGGTTATAGGGCTCTGGGACTGAGAGTGATCGGGATTCTGCATAGTCTTGCCGAGTATAAAGACCTCCCTTGTGGCTACTTTACTGCATGGATGGCAATGGATAGAGGAGCTATGCGTCTTGTTTTCGGGGCTAGCATCCCAGCGGTAGCACAACGATCTCAGATCAGTGTCCGATCCAACAAGTGATGTCCAGGCGGATGTCCTCCGTATTTTACGGCGCACCACAAACAGGCTGGAGCGTCATGGGTGGCGAGCTGGCGGCCGCTGGATGTTGCGATTCGTGAACACCATCCAGAATGATGAATCGCAGTGTGTGGTGGCCGCAAGCAAAAACATCTGTTGCATTCTTAGTTCTTACACTGAAAGAAGCTGTGGTGTGTGCAGTATGGCTTTGGCGTTCAGTCAGTGTAAATCCAAAGTTGGGTTGACATGCCCGAGAGTGAAGCAATTTATCAAACGAGAAAGGAAAGACTGCAACAACAAATTGACTAGAAAATACTAACACCAGTATAACATTGTGTTCTTGAGAATATGTGGCGGTCTATATTTTGCCTCCAATCTTCAACAAACTCTATGGTTCTTTAATTCAGTTCCACTGCCATTCTAGAAGTTGGTAGAACAGTTTCAGTTAAGTTGGACCCGCTCCAGCAGAACAAGTGCAGAAAGGGTGGCATAGCATCCTGCCGTCTGTTCGGCCTTGGACTTTGGTGGCTATGGTGCCCAGCGTCGCTGGGGAGATCCAATGGGCCTCGTGCATTGTTCCGATGGTGGCCGACACCTGGCTGCGGAGGCACGGCACAACGTTGGATGTTAGGCGGTGGTATGGGGTTCCCATATGTCTTCAGCGGTTGGATGGTGATCAGATTGCCTAGTTAATTACGAAGAACCGAGTAGTCAATTTTTATGAAGAATCGAACGATAACCATCGCAACCGCCAGGCGGCACATATAAGATATCCTATACACACTCGTCGAGATAGTACGCGGGCATAATCATCATCACTTCTTCATTAGAGGCGCCATCGTCAAAGCTAAGCTCTGAGCAAACGACTATGACTTCACTATAGGCGATTGCTGACACAACCTGCACTATAGACTCCGCGCGGAGATGCACGAAGATCCATGCCAAAACTCACTCAGCCACCTGTGACCAGACAAAGCAACTTCAACTTTGACGAAGAACTATGAAGGAGAATTAGGCATGGTTAGCGCCGCTGAATATCATCGAACGGACAACCTGCTACCCGTCATCGTACGCCACTAGGATCCCACCACCGCAACTTCAAATTCACAGCAACAAACCAGTCGAGCAATTTCCCGGCCACACCGGAGAAGGGCCAACCACCCAACCATAGCCACGTCTTGGACATCGCCAACCATTGTTGTTTAGAAAAAGTCAAAATTGAGCATGCACACACCTACACCCTTATTTCAATGTGGTTGCCTATGGACGTCTCCTATCTCTTTTTATTTCTTCTCTAAATTTGTTGTTGGTTTTATGTTCATGATGCCTTGTTGGTCTGATAAGAAGAGATAGGAGACGTCCATA
>LR738712.1:72617618-72721056 GCA_902687465.1 Secale cereale
TGACCCCGAGCCAACAAAAACACTAGATGATTGTTTTAGGTGGTTTCGTCGACCCCGAGCTAACAAAAACACTAGATGATAGTTTTAGGTGGTTTCGTCGACCCCGAGCCAACAAAAACACTAGAAGATAGTTTAGGTGGTTTCGTCGACCCCGAGCCACCAAAAACACTAGATGATAGTTTTAGGTGGTTTCGTCGACCCCGAGCCACCAAAAACCCTAGATGATAGTGTAGGTTGTTTGGTCGACCCCCAGCCACCAAAACCATAGATTCTTAAAGCCATATATATATCCATCCACATGATTCTTAAAGTACACATAGTAGCAAGAGCAACAGTAAAGTAGACTGAGTACCAAGATCACATTGTATCATAGTTTTGAGATTACTCTACTCTAGTTTTGAACATTATATGGCACATGTGCCATTTAGTGGTTACCACTAGCATAGAAGTAGCCCCTCCATCCACTGTTTCTAACACCAGAAGGTGGAGGAGCAGTAGATGTGGAGGAGCAGTAGATGTGGAGGGAGCAGATTGCCTTGGGCATAGAATGCCCTTGAATCTCTTCCTGCACCTCTACCAGCACCTCATGTTCCATCTCTCCCAGCACCTCTCCCAACACCTCTTTGTCGGTGTACTAAGGTAGGGGTACCCTAGTACCCCAACTTGTGCACGGGCAGCGGCAGCTCCCCGCGGCAGGGTTCACCACGCGCTCGCCGGAGACCTTCCTGACCCTTATCTGGCCATTCAAAAACAAAGTATACAAGACAGAAGACCAAGACCCCGGCAAGAGGAGCTTGCCGGGAAGGCCGTCCCAGGCTCGAGATTGCTTAACTAGCACGAGGCCCTGGCAAGAGGAGCTTGTCAGGACGAATAGAAGATTTCATCTTAGAAGACCCGGCAAGGGCTCAGGGAGCGGCAAGCTTCCGGGCCCGGCAAGGTCGAGATCCCCGGCAAGGTGCTTGACGGGGGAGGTGCGCTGTGTGCCTGCGCTCCAGCTCATCGGCCCACGCGTCGCCCTGGGGCCACTCCAGGGACGCGTGGCGGATGGCTGTGCAGCCTGGGGGACACGGTGGCACTCCACGGCAGAGGATCCATCGCCGTGGCAGACGGAGACGCAACGGCGGGAGCTTTTGGGGTCGACGGCGACGGGCATTAAATGCCCTTGTCCCCCACTGTTAAAGTAGGTATAGACCACTGTTCTGTACTGTAGCTCCACTGTTCCCGCACTATTACAACTACCACCTATTTTACATTTTTACCCCTTTCTCCTACGTTGACACCTGTCGGTGACCCCTTGCACTATAAAAGGAGGCCCATGCACAACGTGGAGGGGGTTCGAAACCTAGATTACTCTCACGCACGGTGTAGCTGCTTCTTCAAGCTCCCGAGCGCTCAACTCAATACACAACCAAGCAGGAGTAGGGTTTTACGCATCCGTGCGGCCCGAACCTGGGTAAAACTGCTCGCGCGTCTGCCTCGATCTGCTCTTCGTGCTCCCTCCGCCCTCGTACCGCACAGACAAGGGGCTCCGGTCCCATAGGTGTTCGTGGTGGACAGTTTCCCCCGACATCTTTTGTCGCGCCGTCTCTGCGCAGGAACTCTGGAGCGGGTCTTGACGAAGATTGTGTTCCGCAACCCGGGGATCAACCTCACGAACGTTCTTCGCAGCTTGCCGGCGGATGCAGACACGGAGGCCCTGAAGGAGCAGGTCGGCCATATCATCGCCAAGGTGGCAAAGCTCGGCAGGAAGGAGGGCGACCGTGTAGACTAGGGCCCCATCTATCTTTATCTTTTCGTTGCTGCACATTATGTTACGAACTCATTAGTCCATTGCGACAAGTTGTCCTTGTAAGATATTTGCTTTACTTCAATCAATCAGTGCAATGTTATCTTCCTTGTTCCAATCTTTGACTTTGTATGTTTTTCACCCTACGCTCCCGGGAAGCTTGCCGGAAAGGGGCCCTTGCCGCGAGCGCTGAGCGTTGAGCAGCCTGCTGGCCAAGGTCCTCGCCGGCAAGCAACCTCGCCGCAGCAAGTCGCAACGCACTTAGCTTGCTGAGTATACTCGGAAACGAAGCAAGGGCGCGACACTTGTCGCAGCTCACTTAAATCGTTGAGTGGACTCGAAGACAAGATAAGGGTGCGGCAAGCCACGGGTAGGTTCCTCCGCGCACAGGTTTTCCATAAAAAGTGTGATCGTTCAAGGAAGACAACCAAAAATTTAAAATTTGAACTGGTCAAATTCTAACAACTTATCTTTCACATGCTGCTTGCTCATGTTGTTTGCTTTCCGGTAAGGCTCTTCTTTCTTGAATGGCACTTAGTTCCTCCTCCACCTCCTTCCCCCCCCGGCAAACTTGTGCGCGAGGAACGTTCCTTCTGCTTAAGAGAAAAAGGAAAAGGAGAGGGAAACAAGCATATTGCCTTTCGGCGTAATAGTGCTTACCGAATGTCTAAGTGTTGCATCAAATGCCAAATAAAACATGCGAATAGCAAAGAGAAGCATGCGAAAGGCAATCGATGCGAAAACACGAAATCTTTACTGATGCACGGGGTCTGCGCCCGGCTTTGTACAAAGGGTTACATGCAACAGCGGCAAAGCTTGTACAAAAGGTGGTTGCCGGAACGGATCACGGCAACCGCGCCTTAGGGGTGAAACTTGCGAAGATGCTCTATGTTCCAGGAGTTGCTCACCGGTAAGCCTTCTTCGGTCTCGAGGCGGACAGCGCCGGGCCTCGTAACTTGTCTCACCCGATAAGGGCCTTCCCACTTCGGCGTCAACTTGTTGGAATTCTTGGCGGACTGAACACGCCGAAGAACAAGGTCGCCTTCCTCGAGACTCCTGGCCTTGACTTTGCGGCTATGGTAGCGGCGCAAAGCTTGCTGGTATCGAGCAGCTCGTACAGCAGCCTGGAGATGTCCCTCCTCAAGGAGCAATGCGTCATCTTGCCGCAGTTGCTCTTGCTCGAGCTCATCATAAGCGAGCACTCGAGGAGATCCGTATACGAGTTCCGTGGGGATAACTGCTTCTGCCCCGTAGACTAGGGCAAAGGGTGTCTGTCCGGTGGCTCGACTTGGTGTCGTTCTGATTGACCAAAGAGCCGCCGGGAGCTCCTCTATCCAATTCCTTCCGCACTTGCGCAGCCTGTCAAAGGTCCTTGTCTTGAGTCCGCGCAGCACTTCAGCATTTGCCCTCTCCGCTTGACCGTTGCTCCTCGGGTGAGCAACAGAAGCGAAACAGACCTTGGCGCCAAGGTCTTGGACGTACTGCATGAAGGTGCGACTAGTGAATTGTGTACCGTTGTCGGTGATGATCCTGTTAGGGATCCCGAAACGGCAAACAATCGACCTGAAGAACCTGACTGCTGACTGTGCTGTCACCTTTCTCACTGGCTCCACTTCTGGCCACTTTGTGAACTTGTCGATTGCAACGTACAAGTACTCAAAGCCCCCGACAGCGCGAGGGAAAGGGCCGAGGATATCGAGCCCCCAGACCGAGAAGGGCCATGACAAAGGGATCGTTTGGAGAGCTTGAGCTGGCTGATGTATTTGCTTTGCATGGAACTGGCACGCTTCACACTTGGTTACTAGTGCAGTTGCATCTTGGAGGGCTTCTTGCCAAAAGAACCCTTGCCGGAAAGCTTTCCCGGCAAGTGCTCTTGCGCCAATGTGGTGGCCGCATATGCCTCCGTGTATTTCCGCCAACAGCTTCTGTCCATCTTCCCTGGAGATGCACTTCAACCTGACTCCATTGAGTCTTCTTCTGTACAGCTCGTTATCCACAAACTGATACATACTTGACTGCCTGGTTATCTTCTCTATCTCTTGAGGGTCGTCGGGAAGTTCTCCAGTTTGTAGAAAGCGGACGATCTGCTGTGCCCATGCCGGAGCTCGGGGCTCGACGGCAAGGACTAAAGGCTCGAGGGCCGCTGCGGGAACCCCAGCTTCTACGGCAAAGACCTCTGGTCCTGTCGGAGCTGACGGTCCCCCGGCAAGCTCGCCGGGGCGAAGCTTGTCGGGAACACTTGCTTCAACTGCACAAGCCCGAGGGCTTGCAGGAGCAAACTGTTCCTCAGCGTTGTCGTTGATCCTGGGGACCTTGGCGGCGGTTTCTGGAAGATCCGCCGGCAAGTAGTCGCCGGAGACCAACTTTCTCTTCTTGGACTGCCCAATTGATGGTGTAACTGATGGTTGAGTCAGCTTGAGCAAAAAGGTCCCTGGTTCCACAGGTAGCTTCATCGCAGCACACTTTGAAAGGCCATCTGCAATTTCATTTTGAGCTCTCGGGATGTGCTCCATTTGCAGACCTTCAAAGTGTTCTTCAAGCTTCCTCACTTCATCTACATATGCTTCCATCAAAGGGCTCTGGTAGCTCTTGTTGACTTGTCGGACCACCAACTGAGAATCGCCCCGCACAATCAGCTTCCTGATCCCAAGTTCGGCCGCAATCCTGAGGCCGGCAAGCAAGCCTTCATATTCTGCGGTGTTGTTTGTCGCCTGCTCCCTGGGAAAGTGCATCTGGATAACATATTTGAGGTGTTCTCCGGTGGGCGCGATGAGTACCACGCCAGCACCGGCGCCTTGCAATGAGAAGGCACCATCAAAATACATTACCCATTTACTTGTAGCTTCTTGTACGGGTACACTTGTTTCTGGAACTTCCTCGTCGGGCGTTGGGGTCCATTCAGCAATGAATTCTGCCAAAGCTCGGCTCTGTATGGTTGAAGTACTTTCAAACTTGAGTCCGAAGCTTGACAGTTCCAGTGCCCACTCGACGATCCTGCCTGTTGCCTCTGGATTGTGCAATATCCTCTTCAATGGAAAGCGAGTGACCACTGTTATCTCATGGGCTTGGAAGTAGTGGCGCAGCTTTCTTGAAGCCATGAGGAGGCCGAAAAGCAATTTTTGCACACCAGAGTACCTTGATCTAGCTCCCTGGAGAAGGGAACTTACAAAATACACTGGGCGCTGCACCATCTTCTTCCGCACTTCTCCTTTTTCCTGCGCAGAGTCTTCCTTGTCGGGGCCAGAGCTTGTCGGGACAGCCCCCTGCTTGTCGCTAGATTCGCTTGCCGGTGATGCTATCTCCTCGTCGGACTCCCTCTCCGCTACTAACGCAGCACTAACCACCTGGTTGGTTGCCGCTAAGTATAGCAACAACTTTTCCTGTGGTTTAGGTGCGACAAGTATAGGAGTGGAGGACAGGTACCGTTTCAAATCCTGCAACGCCGCCTCCGCTTCCGGAGTCCACTTCATGGGACCTGCCTTCTTCAAGATTTTGAAGAAAGGTAGGGCGCGTTCTGCGGATTTTGAAATGAACCTACTGAGGGCAGCAACGCAACCTGCAAGCCTTCTGACATCTTTGACGCGCTTTGGAGCTTCTATCTGCTCGATGGCTTTGATCTTGTCGGGGTTGGCTTCAATCCCCCTCTGTGATACAAAGAACCCGAGAAGCTTGCCGGAGGGAACTCCAAAGACGCACTTCTCGGGGTTCAGCTTGAGTTGTATCCTGCGCAGGTTCTGAAACGTTTCTTCCAAGTCTTGAATCAGTGTTTCTTTGCTCTTGCTCTTCACCACGATGTCATCCATGTAGGCTTCTGCGGCTCCGCTGCATTCACCTCACGCACCCACTGTTTCAGCTGGCGGTGGGAGGTGTGCAGGGAGGCGCCACCGTCGACGCACAGGACCTCCGTGGCTTTCTGGAACTCCTGCTCGCTGTTCTCGTCGTCCTCCATGTCTTCATCGTCGTCTTCGTCGTTGTCGCGGCCCCGGGGAGGTCGATCTCCTTGCCGCTGCTTGGCCTTGCCGCGGCGTCCTCCCCGGCCATTGAATGGCCGCTTCTTGCTGGGCTCTTCCCCGCCACCTTGGGCCTTCTCCTTGTCGCGCCTCTCGTACTCAGCTTTTTGCTGCTCGACGAGATACTCGACGCGCTTGCAGTTGGAGAGATCGTGACCCTTGGTGCGGTGAATCTTACAGTATTGCTTGTCGGAGCTACCCGGCTTGTCGGCCGCCGCCGCAGGGGCAGGCTCCTTGCCGGAGCCGCCGGCCTGCGCTTGCTTGGCGGGGGCCTCCTTGCCGGACTTCTCGACGGCAAGCACTTCCTTCTTGCCCTTCTTCCTGTTGTTCCGCCGCCGGCTCTTCTTTGCCGGGGCGGCGTCGTCGCTGTCGCTTCCCCCCTGCGCCAGCATCCTCCCCGGGGAGTTTCCTCCCCTCTTCTGCACGGGCGCACTTGTCGGCAAGAGCGTAGAGCTCGCTGACGTCCCTGATCTTGGTCATCGCCATCTCCTCACGCATGCGGCGGTTACGCACGTTCTGATGGAACGCGCTGATAACCGCAGCAGGGTGAACGTCGGGGATGTTGTGCTGTACCCGGCTGAAACGTTGGATATACTTGCGCAGGGGTTCGCCTTCCTTCTGGGCCAAAATGTGGAGATCGCTCTCCTGGCCATGGGGTTTGTGGCCGCCGGTGAAGGCGCCAACAAACTGATGGCAGAGGTCGGCCCAAGAAGAGATAGAGCCTTCCGGCAAGTGCATGAGCCACGAACGGACGTTCGGCTTCAGCACGAGCGGGAAGTAGTTGGCTAGGATCTTCTCGTCGCGCCCCCCGGCAGCTTGCACTGCTATGGTGTAGACGCTGAGAAACTCCGAGGGGTGCGTCTTGCCGTCGTACTTCTCCGGTACGTCGGGCTTAAAGTTCTTCATGCTGGGCCACTGGACGCGCCGCAGCTCGCGGGTGAACGCAGGGCAGCCTGCCGCATACGGCAAGTCGCCTGGTTCACCGGGCGCGGGTGCATCGACAGCGTTCCCAGCTCTCTTGTCGGATTGTCGCCGAGCTTCTCGGCGGCGCTCGATCGTGGTCCGAGCGTCTTCATCTCGCCGGTCGTCGAGGACCTGGCGCTGGTCCCGACGGGCCCGCGGGTCCGACGAGGCTGTGGAGCCGTCGTCGGGGTTGTTCCGGCGGGGCGGCGTCTTCTGCTTCTGCGGCGGGGAGTGCACGCTTGTCGCACCCCCGGCAGTCTTGTCGCCGATAGCCTTCGTCTTCTCGGCCTGCCGCGGCCGTGAGGCCGACGGCTGCTGCGGAGAGTCGTTGTTGGCGAAGTCTATCAGGCTCCGGATAGTGGCCCTCCATTCCTCGGCCTTGTCGGCCGCTGGAGGAAAATCGAGGAGCAGCTGCGCCCTTGCGAGCGCTTCTGCCGGAGTAGTGGGGAACGCGGGCGAGCGGTGCGAGGAGCGGGATACGCTCGGACTTCTAACGACGTTAGAAGGAACGGGGTCCCGCGCCGGCGCCTTCGCTTTGCTTGTGCCCGGACGGGGGTCCGGGGCATCCCGCGAACCTCCGGCATGGCCTTGTCCCAGCAAGCGGATACCACCTCCCGTGGTATGGCGCTGCGGGGTCGTCGTATGTTGCGATGGACGTGGCGCGTCCACGGAGACCGAGGTCCGGTCGTCCGTCCTGTTCTTGGATCTGGTGGCACCGTGAGTGTCCTCGCCGGCAACCACCCTTCCGACGGCGTCTCCCCCGCCCACCGTTGGCTCTGGTGGCGGCGGGTGAGACGCGGACGGGCCTCCGACCTCCGAAGGCTTCTTCTTCGGGGCCATGGAGTTGTCGCTGATGAAGTTGCTGATGAAGCTGGAGAGGTTGATGAAGATTGCGCCCGCGCGAACGCCGGATCAGGTTCGCACAACCTCGACGCCCCCCACCATCCGCAACCTCAAGGTCACCAAAATGTTGGTTGACGGCGGGGCCGGGCTGAACTTGATCTCCTCTGCTGTGATCAAGAAACTCCAGATTCAAGACGGCGAGCTCGAAGAGACCGGCTCATTCCAAGGAATCAACCCGGGAAGGAGCAAGCCCAAGGGAAAGATTACTCTGCCGGTGACCTTTGGCGGGGAGCTCAACTTCAGAACTGAGCGCATCACCTTTGACGTTGCTGATATTCCATTGCCCTACAATGGGATACTCGGCCGTCCCGCCCTCGCCAAGTTCATGGCAGCTTCCCACTATGCCTACAACGTGCTGAAGATGCCGGGGCCGATAAGCGTCATCACTGTCCACAGTGACAAGAAAGATGCGCTTATTTGCGCCGACAAGATTTACCGGGATGCGGCAGCTGCGGCCGAGAAGGATACTCTTGCCGCTGAAGCTCCCGGGGGGAAGAAGACGAAGACCAAGTCCGGCAAGTGCTCTGGGACCCACTCCGGCAACCGCACCTCTTCGGAGTGCTGCGCTGCCGTCGAGGACGTTCCATCGAGCTCCACCGGCAAGAGCAAGAAAGGAATGGCTGCTCCTCCGGCAACCAAGAAGGTGTCCGCAAGGGAGGATGGTACTGGTGGTACCTTCACCATCAGCGCCACCCTTGACAGCAAATAGGAAAGCGCGCTCGTCGCCTTCCTGCGGGCGAATGTCGATGTGTTTGCTTGGCAACCATCTGACATCCCCGGTGTTCCCAGGAAGGTGATTGAGCACAAGCTTGCTGTCTGCCCTCATGCGCGGCCCATCAAGCAAAAAGTAAGGAAGCAAGCCGTGGAGCGCCAAGAGTTCATCAACGAGGAGATCAAGAAACTAGAGGCAGCAGGCCTAGTTAGAGGTGTGATCCATCCGACGTGGTTGGCAAACCCAGTCGTCGTGCGCAAAGCCAACGGGAAGTGGAGACTGTGTATAGACTTCACTGATGTCAATAAAGCATGTCCCAAGGATCCCTTCCCTTTGCCGCGCATTGACCAGATCGTTGACTCCACTGCCGGATGTGAGCTACTCTGTTTTCTTGATGCATACTCAGGCTATCACCAGATTTTCATGGCCGAGGAAGATGAAGAGAAGACCGCATTTATCACTCCATGTGGCACTTACTGCTTTATTCGCATGCCGTTTGGATTGAAGAATGCAGGCTCAACCTTTGCAAGGGTAGTGTACACTGCTTTTGAGCCACAGATCCACAGAAATGTAGAAGCCTACATGGATGACATCGTGGTGAAGAGCAAGAGCAAAGAAACACTGATTCAAGACTTAGAAGAAACGTTTCAGAACCTGCGCAAGATACAGCTCAAGCTGAACCCCGAGAAGTGCGTCTTTGGAGTCCCCTCCGGCAAGCTTCTCGGGTTCTTTGTTTCGCAGAGAGGGATTGAAGCCAACCCCGACAAGATCAAAGCCATCGAGCAGATGGAAGCCCCGAGGCGAGTCAAGGATGTCAGGAGGCTTGCAGGTTGTGTGGCTGCCCTCAGTAGGTTCGTTTCTAAATCTGCAGAACGCGCCCTGCCTTTCTTCAAAATCTTGAAGAAGGCAGGTCCCATGAAGTGGACTCCGGAAGCGGAGGCAGCGCTGCAAGATTTGAAACGGTACCTTTCCTCTCCTCCAATACTTGTCGCACCTAGACCACAGGAAAAGTTGCTGCTGTATTTGGCGGCAACCAACCAGGTGGTTAGTGCTGCGTTAGTAGCGGAGAGAGAGTCCGACGAGGAGGTCACACCACCGGCAAGCGAATCCAGCGACAAGCGGGGGGCTGCCCCGACAAGCTCTGGCCCCGACAAAGATGAATCTGCGCAGGAAAAGGAAGAGGTGCGGAAGAAGATGGTGCAGCGCCCAGTGTATTTTGTAAGTTCCCTTCTCCAGGGGGCTAGATCAAGGTACTCTGGTGTGCAAAAGTTGCTTTTCGGCCTTCTCATGGCCTCGAGAAAGCTGCGCCACTACTTCCAAGCCCATGAGATAACAGTGGTCACTCGCTTTCCATTGAAGAGGATATTGCACAATCCAGAGGCAACAGGCAGGATCGTCGAGTGGGCACTGGAACTGTCAAGCTTCGGACTCAAATTTGAAAGTACTTCAACCATTCAGAGCCGAGCTTTGGCAGAGTTCATCGCTGAGTGGACCCCAACGCCAGAAGAAGAAGTTCAAGAAACGAGTGTACCCGTGCAAGAAGCGACAAGTGAATGGGTAATGTATTTTGACGGTGCCTTCTCACTGCAAGGCGCCGGTGCCGGCGTGGTACTCATCGCGCCCACCGGAGAGCACCTCAAATATGTTATCCAGATGCACTTTCCCAGGGAGCAGGCGACAAACAACACCGCAGAATATGAAGGCTTGCTTGCCGGCCTCAGGATTGCGGCCGAACTTGGGATTAGGAAGCTGATTGTGCGGGGCGATTCTCAGTTGGTGGTCCGACAAGTCAACAAGAGCTACCAGAGCCCTTTGATGGAAGCATATGTAGATGAAGTGAGGAAGCTTGAAGAACACTTTGAAGGTCTGCAAATGGAGCACATCCCGAGAGCTCAAAATGAAATTGCAGATGGCCTTTCAAAGTGTGCTGCGATGAAGTTACCTGTGGAACCAGGGACCTTTTTGCTCAAGCTGACTCGACCATCAGTTACACCATCAATTGGGCAGTCCAAGAAGAGAAAGTTGGTCTCCGGCGACTACTTGCCGGCGGATCTTCCAGAAACCGCCGCCAAGGTCCCCAGGATCAACGACAACGCTGAGGAACAGTTTGCTCCTGCAAGCCCTCGGGCTTGTGCAGTTGAAGCAAGTGTTCCCGACAAGCCTCGCCCCGGCGAGCTTGCCGGGGGACCGTCAGCTCCGACAGGACCAGAGGTCTTTGCCGTAGAAGCCGGGGTTCCCGCAGCGGCCCTCGAGCCTTTAGTCCTTGCCGTCGAGCCCCGAGCTCCGGCATGGGCACAGCAGATCGTCCGCTTTCTACAAACTGGAGAACTTCCCGACGACCCTCAAGAGATAGAGAAGATAACCAGGCAGTCAAGTATGTATCAGTTTGTGGATAACGAGCTGTACAGAAGAAGACTCAATGGAGTCAGGTTGAAGTGCATCTCCAGGGAAGATGGACAGAAGCTGTTGGCGGAAATACACGGAGGCATATGCGGCCACCACATTGGCGCAAGAGCACTTGCCGGGAAAGCTTTCCGGCAAGGGTTCTTTTGGCAAGAAGCCCTCCAAGATGCAACTGCACTAGTAACCAAGTGTGAAGCGTGCCAGTTTCATGCAAAGCAAATACATCAGCCAGCTCAAGCTCTCCAAACAATCCCTTTGTCATGGCCCTTCTCGGTCTGGGGGCTCGATATCCTCGGCCCTTTCCCTCGCGCTATCGGGGGCTTTGAGTACTTGTACGTTGCAATCGACAAGTTCACAAAGTGGCCAGAAGTGGAGCCAGTGAGAAAGGTGACAGCACAGTCAGCAGTCAGGTTCTTCAGGTCGATTGTTTGCCGTTTCGGGATCCCTAACAGGATCATCACCGACAACGGTACACAATTCACTAGTCGCACCTTCATGCAGTACGTCCAAGACCTTGGCGCCAAGGTCTGTTTCGCTTCTGTTGCTCACCCGAGGAGCAACGGTCAAGCGGAGAGGGCAAACGCTGAAGTGCTGCGCGGACTCAAGACAAGGACCTTTGACAGGCTGCGCAAGTGCGGAAGGAATTGGATAGAGGAGCTCCCGGCGGCTCTTTGGTCAATCAGAACGACACCAAGTCGAGCCACCGGACAGACACCCTTTGCCCTAGTCTACGGGGCAGAAGCAGTTATCCCCACGGAACTCGTATACGGATCTCCTCGAGTGCTCGCTTATGATGAGCTCGAGCAAGAGCAACTGCGGCAAGATGACGCATTGCTCCTTGAGGAGGGACGTCTCCAGGCTGCTGTGCGAGCTGCTCGATACCAGCAAGCTTTGCGCCGCTACCATAGCCGCAAAGTCAAGGCCAGGAGTCTCGAGGAAGGCGACCTTGTTCTTCGGCGTGTTCAGTCCGCCAAGAATTCCAACAAGTTGACGCCGAAGTGGGAAGGCCCTTATCGGGTGAGACAAGTTACGAGGCCCGGCGCTGTCCGCCTCGAGACCGAAGAAGGCTTACCGGTGAGCAACTCCTGGAACATAGAGCATCTTCGCAAGTTTCACCCCTAAGGCGCGGTTGCCGTGATCCGTTCCGGCAACCACCTTTTGTACAAGCCTTGCCGCTGTTGCATGTAACCCTTTGTACAAAGCCGGGCGCAGACCCCGTGCATCAGTAAAGATTTCGTGTTTTCGCATCGATTGCCTTTCGCATGCTTCTCTTTGCTATTCGCATGTTTTATTTGGCATTTGATGCAACACTTAGACATTCGGTAAGCACTATTACGCCGAAAGGCGACATGCTTGTTTCCCTCTCCTTTTCCTTTTTCTCTTAAGCAGAAGGAACGTTCCTCGCGCACAAGTTTGCCGGGGGGGGAAGGAGGTGGAGGAGGAACTAAGTGCCATTCAAGAAAGAAGAGCCTTACCGGAAAGCAAACAACATGAGCAAGCAGCATGTGAAAGATAAGTTGTTAGAATTTGACCAGTTCAAATTTTAAATTTTTGGTTGTCTTCCTTGAACGATCACACTTTTTATGGAAAACCTGTGCGCGGAGGAACCTACCCGTGGCTTGCCGCACCCTTATCTTGTCTTCGAGTCCACTCAACGATTTAAGTGAGCTGCGACAAGTGTCGCGCCCTTGCTTCGTTTCCGAGTATACTCAGCAAGCTAAGTGCGTTGCGACTTGCTGCGGCGAGGTTGCTTGCCGGCGAGGACCTTGGCCAGCAGGCTGCTCAACGCTCAGCGCTCGCGGCAAGGGCCCCTTTCCGGCAAGCTTCCCGGGAGCGTAGGGTGAAAAACATACAAAGTCAAAGATTGGAACAAGGAAGATAACATTGCACTGATTGATTGAAGTAAAGCAAATATCTTACAAGGACAACTTGTCGCAATGGACTAATGAGTTCGTAACATAATGTGCAGCAACGAAAAGATAAAGATAGATGGGGCCCTAGTCTACACGGTCGCCCTCCTTCCTGCCGAGCTTTGCCACCTTGGCGATGATATGGCCGACCTGCTCCTTCAGGGCCTCCGTGTCTGCATCCGCCGGCAAGCTGCGAAGAACGTTCGTGAGGTTGATCCCCGGGTTGCGGAACACAATCTTCGTCAAGACCCGCTCCAGAGTTCCTGCGCAGAGACGGCGCGACTCCTCGGCCAGCTGCGCGGGGATGCGGTTCCGGAGACCTGCAAGGGCCGGAGCGACGCCTCTGAAGAAGAGGCTGAGCTTGGCGCTGTGCGGGAGGTCTGGATCCGGCGAGTAGATAAGGTGTTCGACCTTCAAGGCAAGCAACTCCTGGTCAATGGTGGATGCCGAAGAAACCAGCTCTTCGGTCCACAGCTCAATGTTCTTGCGGAAGAGCTCGGATGCCTTGTTGGTGCTGTCCACCAAGGCCCGCTCCTTGCGGAGCTCCTCCTTCAGCTTATCTTCTCGAAGCTTGGCGGCGTCAATTGAATCCCTCAGAGTTGAGACTTTCAGCTCCAAGTCCTCGATGGAGTCCTTGGCGGCCTTAAGCTCATCGCCCCTCTTGGACAGATTCACTTGGAGCTCCGCGTTGGTGTGGGCGTCCTTCTCGCGCTCAGTAATGAGCGCGGCAACCTTCTCGGTGCTCACCTTCATCGCCGCTTCTAGTTGAACAACCTTGGCGGCAAGCTCCTTCTTGGCGTCTTCCGCGGCAGCAGCAGCGGCCTTCGCCTCCTTCAGCTCCCCGCCAAGGGCAGCCTCGCGAGCGGCAAGGTCCTCCTCATGGGAGTCGAGATCCACCTTCCGCCGCGCGAGCTCTCCTTCTCGCCGGGACATCTCTACCCCGGCGAGCCGTTGCTGTTCGTCGGCTTCGGCTTTCTCAAGTACCCACTCCTGATACTCGCCGGCGAGACGCTCACGCTCCTCCGCCACCTCGCGGAGGCCCGCCTTGTGGGCAGCGCTGAGCTCCGCCGCACGCTTCTCCATTTCGGCGGCGGCCTGGGCAGCAAGGGCTTCCCGGGAGGCAAGCTTCGCCTGCCTGGCCCGGTAAAGGGCCAGGAGTCGGTGGAGAAGCTTCTCCTCCTCGGGCCCATCTCCTTCGCCGGGCGCCTCGACGACTGTCAGACCCGCGGAGGCGAGGACTTCTCCGTCAAACGCCTCGCCCTCCGCGGGAGCTCTTGATGAAGACCCCCAAGGCACTTGGATAAAGACGCCATTGGGGGCACGAAGATAGTACGCCTGCTTCTCGCTGGTGGAGGGACCGGCGGCCGGTGTAGCATCCGGTGCTCCCGCCACCTCCGGGTCGGCGGTGCGGTCGCCGTCCCCCTCCCCAGTCGCGGCGTCGGCGGCCGGAGCGTCCTCTTGCGCGGCCGGCTCGGTGGCCTTGGTCGCCTCCTCGGTGGCCTCGACCATCTCCACGACGACGGGAACGTCATCGCCACCGCCCTGCGCGCCCTCCTCATCCTCGATATTGATGACCTCGGTCTCCATCGGCACAGGAGGAGGAGGAGGAGGATCTAGAAGAAGAAGAAAAAGAAGTTCAAAATCAAGCAAAGATCCAAAAAGAAGCAAAGTCAAGAAAACCAAGTACAGAACATACCTTGGCGGACGCCCTCTGCGGCGGGCTCCCTTGCCGGGGGGCTCGGCCTTGGCGGAGTGGCCGTCCTCGCCGGGCTGCTCGCCCTTGGCGGGGTACTCTGCCTTGGCGGAGTACCCGCCCTTGGCGGAGCGCTCTCCCTTGCCGGAGAGTTCTCCCTTGCCGGGGACGGCGGGGCCTGCGGCTCCTCGGTGACGGTCTCCGGGCGCTCTTCCCGCTGCGGCTCCACCTCTGCACAAGAGAAGATAGAAGAACTAAGACATTCAGAGATCAAAGCCCTAAGCGCGCCCCGACGAGCAAAAACAGTAAACCTCTAACTTACGCTGGGGGCTGCGCTGGGGGCTGCTCCCCGGAGCGGCGCTCGGGTCCGGCAAGCTCGGCTCCGGCGCGATCCCTGCTTCCGCGACGGATGGGTCCCCCACGACCTCAACTGTGGGCACCTTAACCCTCTTCGCGCGCTGCTCCAAGGTCCTGCAATCACAAGCAACAAGCAAAGTCAAGCGTCAGCAACAATCGAGATATAAAAATCAAGAAGGAGTAAGGTCTCGGGTCCTTACTCTTGGTCCTCCTCGTCGTCCTCGCTCAGCGCGGAGAAGTCAAACTCCACGGTGGGCGCGTCGGCGCGAGGAGCGGAGGATGAAGATTCCCTCGCGCGTTTCGGAGCCACCGGGGCTGGGGGCTGCGTAGGCCCAGCCCCTGTGGTGGCCGGCGCCCGAGAAGTGGGCGGAGCAGCTGCTCCGCTCCGAGAAGATCCTTGCCGGCTCGGTGCCGGCCTGCGGGACGCCTCTGTCGTGGTCCGCGCGCGCGGGGCCTCTGCCGTGGCCGGCACGCCGGTCGCCCTTGGCACGGCTTGGCTCGGCCGGGGAGCAGCCCGGCGAGCTGGCTGTTGCCGGGGCGCTCGCGCCTGCTCCCCCGTCGCCGCCTTGCGGAGACGCTTCAATGGGGACTGCTTCGGGCTTGCCGGGGGCGGGGAGCTCTCCGACGAGGAGAGGTCGTCGGCGTACAACTCTGTCGATCCGCCAGAGCCTTCGGCCTCCTCCTCCTCCTCCTCCTCTGCCTCGGCCGGCTCGCTGGGCCCAGCATCCGACGATGCGGCCCTCTTCCCCTTGGCGCCTCCGCCCCTCGCGGCGCCCCTGCTTCCTCCGGCTGTGCCCTCCATTGCCGCGGCCTCCGTCGCAATCCCACTGATCCCGGAGTGCCTCAGCGAGGGGACCCCGGCGAGCGCGTCGGGAGGGAGCTCTAGCAGCTTGCGAATCTCCTCCTTATCCGCCTGGCTGGAGGCATCCGCGGCTTCCGCCTCCGCGGGTGTGTATCCAAAGTTTCCCGCCGCCGCGGCTGCGGCGACTTCTTCAGCGCGAGAAGCCATGTAAGCAATCTCTTGGTCGGTGGTGGCCCGCGTGTGCAGCTTGAGATCGTCCTTCTTCTCCAACACCTCCACAAGGCGGTCGTAGAACTCGAGGACGTCGATAGGCTTGGGCGCAATCCACGTGCGCTCCAATCCATGAGAGTCGCACGCGGGCATCATAGCGACAAGGCGATCCCGGGCGCTGCTGGCGCAGAGCGGCACCACTCCCCGGGGAGCGCGGAAGTACTCGGGGTGTGCCGGGTCGAACTTGAAAAGTTCCCTGACCATACCCCGCAGCTCGAGTGTTGTGAAGTTAAAATTGAGGCCGGGGCGCAGCCTCATGATGTCTGCCGGGCCGCCATATTGCCACGCCGGCCTTTTCCGGTCTTGGAGGGGGGCGATCCGGCGACGAAGAAAGTCCGCGCCCACTTCAGCGACAGACAGCGGCGCCATCCGAAGACGAAGGATTCTGACGAGAGCGATATCCAGCTTGGCATCGTCGGAATCGAAATTACTCCAATCCCTGCCGCGCACGATGGGCGATGTGCGCGGCGCGGTGAAGTGCTGCGGCCGCTCCTCGACGACCCAGCACCACTCCGCGCGCCACTCTTCCCACTTGCCGCGGAGCTCCCCCGGCAAGTAGGATAATTTCTTGTTCAGCCTAAACACCCAAGAGATTCCTCCGGAGAGGGGGGCGTCGGCCTCTACTCTGGGGATGAAAAAGTGCCTAAAGAGAGCTACGTTGGGCTGGATTCCTACGAAGTTTTCGCACATGTGTGCGAAAACGGACATGGTGAGGATGGCGTTGGGAGTGAAATCGAGGAGGTGGAGGCCATAAGTATTCATGATATCGCAGAAAAAGTTTGAGAAGGGAGGGCACAGACCGCAGTGGAAGAAGGCTGCGAAAAAGTAATACCCGCCGGGGTAGTGATCCTTGGCGACGGCCGGGTAGACGCGCGTGCGGGGGTGCGCTGGGGTCTCCTTGGCCCAGAACAAATAATATTTGTTCCAAAGCTCCCGCACGCCGAGCTTCGGCGCAAAGACGATGTGCTCCTTCCGGAACGCGACGAGCTTCGCCGCCTGATCTGACTTCTCCCGCTTGGACTTCTCCGACTTCGCCTTGTCGGTCTTTGGGGCCATGGCGGACGCGGTGGAAGGAAGGGGACGAAGAGCTTGGTGATGGCGGAGGAGTAGAGGCAAAGAGCAGAGGAATCTGAGGAAGAAGACGATGGCAATGAGTGCGCAGGGAGGGGAACCGCGCCGCTCTCCCTGCTTTTATGGGAGAGTGGGGGGCGTTTCGCCCTTCCCATTAAAGAAATCGTGGGCACGTCCCATCCCACGGCGCCGCAATCGACGCGTGCCGTTGCCGTGGGGTGCGGCGGATATGGAAGTGGATTCGGCGCGCCGCGGGCCGCGGGTGCCCGTGCACTGTTTTGGGCCTGGCCCAACAGCGCTCGGCACCGTGTGTGGCCCAGGCCCGGGGGCTCCTGTCGGTGTACTAAGGTAGGGGTACCCTAGTACCCCAACTTGTGCACGGGCAGCGGCAGCTCCCCGCGGCAGGGTTCACCACGCGCTCGCCGGAGACCTTCCTGACCCTTATCTGGCCATTCAAAAACAAAGTATACAAGACAGAAGACCAAGACCCCGGCAAGAGGAGCTTGCCGGGAAGGCCGTCCCAGGCTCGAGATTGCTTAACTAGCACGAGGCCCTGGCAAGAGGAGCTTGTCAGGACGAATAGAAGATTTCATCTTAGAAGACCCGGCAAGGGCTCAGGGAGCGGCAAGCTTCCGGGCCCGGCAAGGTCGAGATCCCCGGCAAGGTGCTTGACGGGGGAGGTGCGCTGTGTGCCTGCGCTCCAGCTCATCGGCCCACGCGTCGCCCTGGGGCCACTCCAGGGACGCGTGGCGGATGGCTGTGCAGCCTGGGGGACACGGTGGCACTCCACGGCAGAGGATCCATCGCCGTGGCAGACGGAGACGCAACGGCGGGAGCTTTTGGGGTCGACGGCGACGGGCATTAAATGCCCTTGTCCCCCACTGTTAAAGTAGGTATAGACCACTGTTCTGTACTGTAGCTCCACTGTTCCCGCACTATTACAACTACCACCTATTTTACATTTTTACCCCTTTCTCCTACGTTGACACCTGTCGGTGACCCCTTGCACTATAAAAGGAGGCCCATGCACAACGTGGAGGGGGTTCGAAACCTAGATTACTCTCACGCACGGTGTAGCTGCTTCTTCAAGCTCCCGAGCGCTCAACTCAATACACAACCAAGCAGGAGTAGGGTTTTACGCATCCGTGCGGCCCGAACCTGGGTAAAACTGCTCGCGCGTCTGCCTCGATCTGCTCTTCGTGCTCCCTCCGCCCTCGTACCGCACAGACAAGGGGCTCCGGTCCCATAGGTGTTCGTGGTGGACAGTTTCCCCCGACACTCTTCCAGAACCTCTCCCAGCAGTTGATGCACCTCTCCCAGCACCTCCTGTTCCAGCTGTTGGTGTTGTTGTAGGAGCAGAATGAGAAGGTCTTGGTGTTGTTGTAGGAGCAAAATGAGAAGCTCTTGGTGTTGTTGTAGGAGCAGCAACACCATCATTTGAATTCCTTGCAATAGGCTTGCATAAACATGGAAATCAGTTAGCAAAAAGTAAAAGTAGGGAATGTACAACAAGGAAAACATGTTATACATAAAAGAGGATTACCACATGTTTGTTCTTCCTCAAAGCCAGCTCAGGCTTCAACTGTTTCATGCAGCTTGTGTACCTATGGCCTTGCAGTCCACAATTGCCACATGTTATAGTCCCCATTCTTGATGTTTCCTTTGGCTTAGGAACTTCAAATTTCCCTTTGATCCTCTTCTCTTTCTTTCTCCCCCTCCTCACTTTAAATGCAGGTGGTTCAATGTCTGGACCAGGGGTTTTTGTCCAATCATGCTCACCAGGAACTAGATAGATCATTGGTTCATAAGCTGCCACATAAAATTGTTTCTTGAAGAATTTGCTGACATAATCCTCATGTTTTCTTTTGCCCTTGTTTATTGCTGAGATGGCATGGTTACATGGGATGCCAGTGAGATCCCATTTTCTGCACCCACATGTGTGAAGTTGCAAGTTAACAGGATGGGTTTGCTGCCCACTTGTAACTTGCCACAAGTCCACACCAGCTTGAATAGGTTTGCAAAACTTTGCCCTCTCCTTCTCAACCTCTAGCTTCTCACTAAATGGGGTGTTATTTCCCATCTAGCTTTCTTTCCGCTCTCCCTATTCCTATGCCACCTCACCATTTGTTTATCCTTGATTCCATCACACATTCTCCTAATTGGTTTCTTCTTAACATCTAGGACATACTTGTTGAACACCTCAGACAAATTGTTAACTACAAGGTCAGTCTTGCAATTTGTGTCAAATGCATGCCTTGCCCATATTTTCTTGGGTATTTCAGAAAGCCACTACCAAGCTTCCTCACATTCAGCTCTCAGGTTATTCATACCAATGTTAAATTTGTGTTCACTATATGCATAAGCAACATTATCCATATACTTCTTCAGATCTTTCCCCCTAAACCCAGCATTTTGGAAGTTTGCATATATATGACTTAGGAAGAACCTTTGGTTGCACTTAGGAAATACAACATTCACTTCATTTAGTAGGCCCTGGGACACACAATTTAACTAGCTAAGCTACTATCTAGCAGATAACAACCACATAAGAACAATGAGAGAGGTAATGAAAGCACATACCTTTTGTCTATTAGACATTATTGTATATGGACCAAACTGTCCCACTTCTCCTCCTAGGCAGATTTTAAGTTGGTGTAGAAACCAACACCAACTAGGTGTGTCCTCTTGCCCAACAATACCAAATGCTAGTGGGTATATATATTGTTGTTGCCATCTCTACCAGTGGCAGCAAGTAGTTGAGCACCAGTACTTAACTTAATGAAGCACCCATCAACACCTAGATAAGCAAGCAAAATCAGCATCTAAAACATTCAAATGCATTTAAAGATGAAACAATATGTAACTAATGCACAAGGTACATTAGCTGACCAATGAATGGTCTGCACCCCTTGAGAAACCCCTCCCTTACTCCATTGATGCAATAGAACATGGCATGGAATCTTGGGCCTAGATGGGGGATTTTTTCAGTGGGTGTTGGAGTTACAGTTGTGACTACTACTCTACTCCCAGGGTTTGTATCCATCACTGTCTGAGCATAGTCTCTCAACCTAGGGTATTGCTTCTTGTCGTCTCCTAAAACAACATCAATAGCTAGGTTCTTTGCCCTATATGCCATTGACTTGGGCACATCCACACCATATCCATGCATGCATCAATCAATGTCTGAGTGCCAGTTGTTAGATCAGATCTGAACAGTGACTCATACTTGTTGGCAAGCCACTTGGCACTTACCCTTGTTGTCTCTGTACTAATAGGGCAAGTGTGCTCAATTCTCATCTTCTTAATTACAAAAGTAGTTTCACCTTTTATAACTGCTGCCACCATAAAGAAGTTGCAATGTTTTCCTTTGCATTCTACAATTATCCTTTGATCTGAGTTCCTGTGATATTTGAAGTTTCTGCCTTGAGTGATGTGCAAGTAAAAACAAAGCCTCTCTGAATTGATGTTGATCCTTGAAACATATCTTTAGACATAATTGCTCATGTGGTTGCTCCATTTTATCATTGTACCATTTCCCAGGAGGCCTCTTCTTTGCCCTGCTCTTCCTTTTCTTTGGCAGCACAAATGACAATGGCTCAAAACCATCATCATCATCCTCCTTCAACATCCATTTCTCTTCTTCATCAGATGAAGGTTTGAAATCAGGCTCCTCCTCTTCAACTACACTTGAATGTGACCTTGTTGTAGGCCCTCTCCTGACTGGAAGCTTCTGTTTCTTCTTCTTCTTCTCTTCATTTGGAACTACATTGTCTTCATTCTGCGAAACAACCTTCTCATCTTCATCCATTTGAAATAGTTCCTCAACCACTGTGTCTCCCTCATAATGCACAACTTCTTCCTCCTCAGATTCTTCCTCATCTGTTTCTTCCTCTTCTAAGTCATCATACTCTCTCTGTCTCTTCCCCTCTTCCATCCCTATGTCATCAGCATCACCCATATAAAAATGGTCTCCATCACTGTCATCTTCACCTTCACAAGAAGAACCACCACTACCCTCATATCCCTCTTCTTCTTCTAGTTCCAAAACATCTTTCAACTTTCCTTTTACAGTCTTGCTCTCTTGTGTGCAAACACCAGTACTATGAGCTGCACTGCAGCTGCTACTCTTACTTTCAAAGACAACTCCTTCTGGATCCACAACATAGATGGGTGGCTCACTAAGATCATATAAAACATGCTCTTCCAAAACAACTGTGGACAGCTCCAGTTCTTGCCTTTGAATCTGGCTACAAGGAGGTGGACAGGCCCTCACTAGCAAATTTATAACCTTACACTCCTCAACCTGCCTCTTTATTAATTGCAACTCAGCATTACTCTCTACCATCTCCAAACCTTTCTCCCCTAAGGCAGGATTCTCAATGTGAAACAACAGATCATATTCACTAAATCCTTGGGTTTTCATCACTGCAACCATATTCAGAAATGTTACATCTGAACTACAGAGCTTCAGCTCAAACATTTCTGAAGCATCAAAATGGAACCTAACATCCACAATGTCATCATACAAACTGCAAAATGAAATAACACAAAATAGTGGTTAACAATTTAACTAACAGCTAAGCACTTCTGTAGTTAACATATAAACAAAGCATTGTTTTAGTTAACAGATAAACAAAGCTTCTAATTACCCTTAGCACTAGTCAACAATTCCAATAAACAAAATTACTACAAATCAGACATATTATAACTAAACTGAGAAAAATGTTGCTCTGCCCTAGTTAACAGAATAATAATAGCATACAATGTAAATAGCTAAGTCTAAATAACTATCTCATAGAACTGCTTAACATAATAATGTTGCACTCTAGTTAGCTAACACCTAATCTCAATTTGGAATAAGAAAAAACAATGTACAGTAAACCCTAGCCCTAATCCCCAATTTGAGTTAGATAACATGGAACAGTGGAGAACTTACATCACACCGCCGATTCCATGAGTCCAGTGATGGGCGGTGCTAGGGTTGGCCACCTAAATACGCGCCAACTGCAACCTCTGCTCCATCGACAACGCCGGCTCTTGAAAATCGTCGTCGTTGGTACTGTAGTCTGAGTGGAGTAGCCGCCAATGCCGTCGACGCCTAAGAGGGGGAGGTCACCACCGCTGCCGCCATCATCACCCCGCCCCTCGCTGCCTGCCAGAGTCGTTGACGCTATCGTCTCCTACAGTAGAGCAGCTGCGGGGGAGAGGAGGGCGTGAGGGGAGGGAGCAGCAGCTGCGGGGGAGAGGAGGGCGCGAGGGGAGGGAGCAGCAGTCGCGGGGGAGAGGAGGGCGCGAGAGGAAAGCGCTAAGCGGTTCGAGCCATGGCGGCCGGCGGGGCGGGCGAGGGGGGGGGGCGCAGGCGGCAGCGAGGGAGCAGCCGGCGGCGAGGCAGAGAGGAGGAGGAAGAAGACAGAGTAGGGTCGGGGCCTGGCTCGACCGCACCAGCCGTCCAT
Organism: Secale cereale; assembly: GCA_902687465.1. Lineage (NCBI taxonomy): Eukaryota > Viridiplantae > Streptophyta > Magnoliopsida > Poales > Poaceae > Secale > Secale cereale. The sequence goes on from LR738712.1 coordinate 72,639,952, forward strand.
AAGCGGTTCGACCCGGCCTCGTCCGAGTTAGCACGCGCTCAGTGGCCAGTGTGGCGTCTGACTGGTGGGCCCAACCCGTCAGTTTAACTGTCAATACGTATAAACAGTGCTTTTAGCCTCTTTTGCAACGGCATGCCCCAAAGTTGGTACTGACATGAAAAAATTACCAATCTTGATACCAATCTGCTTCCAATGCCTCAATTGTGGTACTTCTGTGCAATATACTCGCGTTGCTTTGGATGCTTGGCTCGCATAGGATGTGTTTGTTGCTTGCATTAGATTTAATCGGTCCCCGCGAGAAAATTTCTGTCTATTTGGTTGCCCGCATGCACTGTTAGATTTGCATCACATGAACTCTAAAGTACATCTGGGCCTGTCTCGCTGGAACACTCAGATCAATAGTTTTCAGCGAGCCACGCTGAGCTGGGCCCCTTGCATGAGAGGGAGGCTGCAGGAATGCGAGTTGTGTACATGCTTCTTCTTCTACCTCCACTAACCTCGACCTTAATCTTCTTTCTTCCTTCTCCTCTCTAATCTACACATCAATGCTTCGATTCAAGATTAGCTCTACACGAAAAAGATGCACAACGATGTTATGGTTCCGTTTAGGCGATCAGTTCGTAGTTTCATCGACCGTAAATGCTTAATTTTGTGTTCACGTTTGGAGCTATTTTGGACAAATTTTGTCAAGTTCGTCGCCCACATTTGAAATTTTCTTTGATCAGTAGCCTAATCTCGCAATACCTCATGACATTCGTGTTGCTAGTTTTCTGTTTCGATGATCGTTCAGCTCGACCTTCGCTCCTTGATCCACCATGATGCGCACACTGTATTTCTTCTACTCTGTCCTCTGCTTCAGAGCTTCCTTGCCCGCGTCCTACTACACTGGAGTTGTTTCCGAAATCGTTCATCTCGGCCTCCTCTCTCCCGTCCTACTGCACTGACATTGCCATGGCGCGCGCACTGCATTTCTCCTCCTCTGTCCTATGTCTCTGTGTGGACTTTCTCCGTGACGACGAGGCTAGCAACTAGTTTGCCACGCCGTCAAGGGGGTCGCTCACGCACAACTCGGTGCTCGTCGTGTCGGACGCGGAGCCACGGCCACCGTCCACCACAGTCGCCATTCTCCAACATGCACTGCATTTCTCCTCCCCGTTGCTCCGCCTCAGCGCTCCCTCACATGGACTTTCTCTGTGGCGGTGAAGCTAGCAACTAGTTCGCCGCGGCGTCAGCAAGAATGCTTCCCCGAGACTCCGTGCTCATCGTGTCGGATGCGGTGCCGCGGTCACCGTCCACCGCAGTCACGAGGCAAAGTGTGTGTTAAGTGTAAGTGTAATGTTAGCACTTAATCATATCCCATGTATACAATCAAATACTGTGTAGTTGTGTGAGCCGAGCCAATGCAGGCAACCAAACGTATGCCAAAATTGCTCCCCTAATGTAAGAAGCCTAGATGCGGACAACCAAACAATGTGAAGATATCAATTTCCCCCCTATTTTCTTTCAACCAAGCTCCATTGAGCCAGGCTGAGCTAGCCAGACCCGGCTCCTACGGCTACAAACACATCCATATGCCTTGAGCCGTGGTGCGATGTGTATGCTTTGGCTTTGGTCGGAGGCATTGATGTCTACACACGCTTCTACTCTTGTAGACTATGTTGGGCCTCCAAGCGCAGAGGTTTGTAGGACAGCAACAATTTCCCTCAAGTGGATGACCTAAGGTTTATCGAACTCAGGGAAGTAGAGGTTGAAGATGGTCTCTCTCAAGCAACCCTGCAACTAAGATACAAGAAGTCTCTTGTGTCCCCAACACACCTAATACACTTGTTAGATGTATAGGTGCACTAGTTCGGCGAAGAGATGTTAAATGGCAAGTGATATGGATGGCAAAACAAAGTAATATAAATCTGTAATAAAAAGTGCAGCAAGCAAACAAGTGGTAAACGTGAGCACAAATGGTATTGCAATGGTGGAAACAAGGCCTAGGGATCATACTTTCACTAGTGGCAACTCCCAAGAACATTAACATAATCGAATCACATGATATTTCCCATAAAACATGCAATGGAGACGCACCCGGAGGTCATTCCTTCGTGGTCAAGAGAGGACGAGAATTATGTAGGGCTACAAAAGCACACCTCAAAGTTCGTAGTTCTCAATCTAAGGATTTCCCAATGTCACTGCGGCCATCCAAAGAGAGTCCCACAATCACCACAACATATCTAAAGGATAGTCAAAGACAAGCACCAAGAGACTCTCAATCTTCAATCAACACACAAGAGAGGAAATCACTCATGAAAATATTTTTCTAATCCATGTCCAATAGACCGCTGTCACCTTGGTCTCGGGGATTATACTAGATAAAGACAAGTGAGTACATCAATCCAATACATAGAGGAAGGGGAAATATCATGGGATCACCCTAGATTAACATAGCCTATGATCACAACGAAGATCATATAATGGGAGAGAGAGATAACCACATAGCTACACGTACGAGCCCTCGACCCCGGAGAAGACTACTCACACATGGACATGGTGAGGAGGAGGTTGATGATGGTGTTGATGGAGAGGTGTAGCCCCGCGAGGAGGCGGCGGCCGGCGGCGGCCACGGAGGCGGCGACGGCGAGGAGGAGACGGCGGCGGCCCTAGGGGGCGGCGGCGGCCCTTGGGGGCGGCGGCGGCCCTAGGGGCAGCGGCTACTTGGCCCCTCTTCTTCCTTGTGGATGGTGCTGCAATGGTGCTGGTCCTCCCCTCCAAGACGGCGGCTCGGGGGGAGGAAAATTCGTGGCCCTTGGTGACCTATGTTTCCTCTCTTTATATACTCTCGGATTCCCGTCATCAGATTTTGGGCCTCAGTAAAACGGGCTTTAGTCGGCCGTTCGGACTCCGATTTGGACGAATTTTATATCCAGAAGCATCGCCTCGAAATTTCCCACAACTTTCGCAACTAGACTTTTTCCGTTTGACGTCGACTTCGGGCCTGAACGTGACCATATTTAAAAAACGTTCTCAGACAGATTTCAGGAAAGTCAGAGTCCTACTCCAATACGACTCCTTTTGCGTTTTTGTCAATTTCCAAGTAATTCCTACACAATAAAGTGTAAAACAAGAACATTGTGCACTTTTGCAACCATTAGTAGGTTAGTCCAAATATGATCAAAAGTGTATGGAAGTGCATAAATATCATAGCAATATCACACAAAAAAGGCATGGAACAAGCAGAAATTATAGATACGTTTTGGACGTATCAACATCCCCAAGCTTAATTCCTGCTAGTCCTCGAGTAGGTAAATGATAACAAGCATAATTTCTGTGGTGACATGTTATTAACCATATAAGGACTTTTCACAGTCACATGACAAAAGCTTACTGAGACAATGAATCTGTAGTAATTAAGTTGCCTCATGAGAAAATCACAAAGAACTGAAAGTTTTACAATATGATACTGAAACACTCTATAGATTTGTAGTGAGCATGGTGTGCAAATATGACAAAGTGATATCTTGCTTGCTCCCTTTAGTGAAGCAAAACATAAATGCAGGGGCACCTCCAAGGTTTAAGTGACGACTAGATACAATGATTTCAGAATAAACGATATCATAATCATGCAAAAGACAATGGTACTTTGGGACAATGCACATTACACTCAGAATGACAATCATGCTCTAAATAGTTGGTGCTTTAAAGAAGGTGGAGACTCTCGAACCGTGGCTTTTGTTGGCAAGGTTGAAAACCCGTGGTCGGAAACAAAGACAAAACATGTACCAGAGCTCTTGGTTTTAAAAACAGAGGTAATAATTATTTTTTAGAATATGCATATTTCGTCAACGAATGCTAGCAGATAACTCAATCACTTCTTGAGCTGGACAAGTTTCGAGGAACGGCTCCCGCATGAGGACGATCACATCCTCTTAATCTCCTTTGTTTATCACTGCCAAAGTTTTCTGATTTCTCATGAACAAAGCGTGAAGGAGGGTTTGTTTGTTATATAATTTTTTAATGAGCCGGGCGCACTCTATGCCAGTTCCTTCTCGTATTATGGGTTTGCACATTAGACAAGCAATCCCGGGGTGAAGCTTGTCCAACTTAAAAAGATCATGAATTAACTACTACTTCCTCATGAGCTAAAACAGAGGCACAAAAGAGAAATGCTTTTTTTTTGAATAATTTTGAGATGGTACATGAAAGTCTTCGTTAGGAATGGCAGGTAAATACCATGTATAGGAAGGTATGGTGGACTCATATGGCATAACTGGGTTAAAGGATTTTGGATGCACAAGCAGTCAGTCCGCTTAGTACAGACGAAGGTTAGCAAAAGACTGGGAGCGACCAACTAAAAGAGCAATGACGGTCATAATCATGCAGAGCAACAAAGCAACATTGAATCGGGCATGGAAGGTATATCGCTATTCAGAAATTAAAGATCATCAAGGCTTGATAGACTTTCTTTACAGTCTTAAATATGCGTGAGCATATGCCAAGTCAATCAAAATAAATTCTTGAAGGAAGATATCACTAAACCATACCACATCATAGGCAAACAAATCATGTTGGTACTTCAATAACACATTGATAACCCCCCAGCTATTTGAGACTAACCATAAGAAAACATGAACTACTAAGCACCATTATGCACATAGCATTTTATCATAGACATATCAACCAATGCAACAGAAGCCAACTCTCTTAATAAGATAAGCATGATAACTAAAGAGAGTTCCAGCGACCAACTAAACAAAAGCTCTTCAAAAAGTAAAGCGTGAAAGCTAAGAGCTAAGCATGACAGTAGCTATTAAAAGACCAAGAACACACACATCAAAGATAGACATGAAAATTCTATGTTATGTTCTAGGTTGAAGTGGAGCGTGTTTCTCTCCCACGCAAAGAAAGCTGAGTTCCAACTCGTTATGAACAGCAAGCAAAGCTAAAGAAAACTAAAAAGGAAACTAAAAGCAAGACGCTCCAAGCATAGCACATAACACATGAAGTGATAAAAATATAGTGGAACGAAAGACGAACTGATAATGTTGATGGAGAAGGGGATGCACGGGGGCATCCCCAAGCTTAGACGCTTGAGTCTTCTTGAATATGTCTTGGGGGTGCACGGGGGCATCCCCAAGCTTGAGCGTTTGACACTTCTGAATCTTTTTATCATCTTCCCTCGCACACTTGAAAACTCCCTTCATACATAACTCATCATAATCTGATTAGCGAGGTTAGTACCCATAACAAAATAATTTTTCCTTGCTGGAAATAAGGATATTCTTGAAGGTCTACTGTTTCTCAAGATTGCCAAAAGGTTTTTGCAAAGAAAAAGCAAGCTCAAGGTTTGCAAAACGAAGGAAAGGCAAAACAGGACAGAATCTGTGAAAAATAGACCAGCAGGTAGTAAATAATTTTTTCGGGGCACTTCTGCAACTCAAATCAAAAAACTCAGAACAGACACCCGAAAGACAATTGTATAGAGCACGCTGTCGAAAAAATTCAGACCAAAAAGATGATCTGGTGATTTTATACAAATTTTTCTGTCCAAGGACAGAATCTGTTTCCTGGACAGCACGTCACAACTTTTGAACTTTCTTGCAATCAGAGGCTACACTTGGCACAAAGCTGAAAAGTAAAGATACAATGATGATGCTACTGTAGTAACAAACATCAAGACCACTAAAAACTGAAAGAACAAACTGAAAGCAAAGATAACAAGGGTTGTCTCCCTAGAGCTCTTTCTTTATAGCCATAAAGATAGGCTTAAGACTTTAATGATGCTCTCGTAGGAATAAGAGTTGAAGAACAAAAGAGAGCATCAAGAAGCAACTACCAAACACATTTAAGCCTAACATGCTTCCTATGCATAGGAATATTGCAATAGAATAATTCATTGAAGCACAAAGCAACTAGCATAGGAAGGCAAAACAAGCATAACTTCAAAATATTCACCATAAAAAGAGGAAACTTCTTATTATTAAGATATTTAGAACCATGTCTCCCTCTCTCATTATAAATTTCAGTGGCATCATGGATGAACTCAACAATATAACTATCACATAAGACATTATTTCCATGATCTAAAAGCATAAAAGTGTCATTACTCTTCATATAAGCAAACTCTTTCTTATTAGGAATAGTGAGAGTAAGACTATCATAACCATCATGGTAATCATCGTATTTAGGAGGCATATCATAATCATAATAAATTTTATCCTCAATAGTAGGTGGACTGAAAATATCATATTCATCATTGTAATCATCATATATAGGAGGCATAGTATCATCAAATTAAATTTTCTCCTCAAAAGTTGAGGGACTAAAAATATCATGTTCATCAAACGTGTCATCCCCAAGCTTAGAGCTTTCCATGTCATTAGCAATATTGATATTAAATAAAAACATACTAATAACATCACCACCATCATGATTGTTATGCAAATAATAAAGTTCCAAAGGTTTTTTAATTTTCTCTTCGAACACATCATGTCCAAGTTCAAGGTAGAGCTTATAAAGCTCTCTCATATTTTTGTTGTTTTCCATTAAGCAAAACTAGTGAAAATAAAAACAAGAAACAAAAAGATTTAATTGCATGATCTAAAGATATACCTTCAAGCACTCACCTCCCCGGCAACGGCGCCAGAAATAGCTTGATGTCTACACACGCTTCTACTCTTGTAGACTATGTTGGGCCTCCAAGCGCAGAGGTTTGTAGGACAGCAGCAATTTCCCTCAAGTGGATGACCTAAGGTTTATCGAACTCAGGGAAGTAGAGGTTGAAGATGGTCTCTCTCAAGCAACCCTGCAACTAAGATACAAGAAGTCTCTTGTGTCCCCAACACACCTAATACACTTGTTAGATGTATAGGTGCACTAGTTCGGCAAAGAGATGTTAAATGGCAAGTGATATGGATGGCAAAACAAAGTAATATAAATCTGTAATAAAAAGTGCAGCAAGCAAACAAATGGTAAACGTGAGCACAAATGGTATTGCAATGGTGGAAAGAAGGCCTAGGGATCATACTTTCACTAGTGGCAACTCCCAACAACATTAACATAATCGAATCACATGATATTTCCCATAAAACATGCAATGGAGACGCACCCGGAGGTCATTCCTTCGTGGTCAAGAGAGGACGAGAATTATGTAGGGCTACAAAAGCACACCTCAAAGTTCGTAGTTCTCAATCTAAGGATTTCCCAATGTCACCGCGGACATCCAAAGAGAGTCCCACAATCACCACAACATATCTAAAGGATAGTCAAAGACAAGCACCAAGAGACTCTCAATCTTCAATCAACACACAAGAGAGGAAATCACCCATGAAAATATTTTTCTAATCCATGTCCAATAGACCGCTGTCACCTTGGTCTCGGGGATTATACTAGATAAAGACAAGTGAGTACATCAATCCAATACATAGAGGAAGGGGAAATATCATGAGATCACCCTAGATTAACATAGCCTATGATCACAACGAAGATCACATCATGGGAGAGAGAGATAACCACATAGCTACACGTACGAGCCCTCGGCCCCGGAGAAGACTACTCACACATGGACATGGTGAGGAGGAGGTTGATGATGGTGTTGATGGAGAGGTGCAGCCCCGCGAGGAGGCGGCGGCCGGCGGCGGCCACGGAGGCGGTGGCGGCGAGGAGGAGACGGCGGCGGCCCTTGGGGGCGGCGGCGGCCCTAGGCGCAGCGGCTAATGGGCCCCCTTCTTCCTTGTGGATGGTGCTGCAATGGTGCTGGTCCTCCCCTTCAATACGGCGGCTCGGGGGGAGGAAAATTCGTGGCCCTTGGTGACCTAGGTTTCCTCTCTTTATATAGACTCTCGGATTCCCGTCATCAGATTTTGGGCCTCAGTAAAACGGGCTTTACTCGGCCGTCCGAAATCCGATTTGGACGAATTTTATATCCAGAAGCATCGCCTCGAAATTCCCCACAACTTTTGCAACTAGACTTTTTCCGTTTGACGTCGACTTCGGGCCTGAACGTGACCGTCTTTAAAAAACGTTCTCAGACAGATTTCAGGAAAGTCAGAGTCCTACTCCAATACGACTCCTTATGCGTTTTTGTCAATTTCCAAGTAATTCCTACACAATAAAGTGTAAAACAAGAACATTGTGCACTTTTGCAACCATTAGTAGGTTAGTCCAAATATGATCAAAAGTGTGTGGAAGTGCATAAATATCATAGCAATATCACACAAAAAAGGCATGGAGCAAGCAGAAATTATAGATACGTTTTGGACGTACCAGGCATCTACAATTGGGGTCGATGCTCACCTTTGTGGAGGTGTCGTGGTGGTCATACTATCATCTCCTCCTATCCGTGTCCAAGGTTGAAAAAAGATCTAAGCATAAGCGAGGTGGTGGGTGAGGGAGTTCTGTATTCAGGGGTCCTCAGGCATCCGTGTTGTTGAAGCTGAGCCGTATTGATGGGCCTCGAAAAGAAGAAGCATGAGACTCTCCCCCGTATTCGGTCAGGACTCCTATGTACATAGAAAGGCAAGCGTAGAGTCCGGATGTATCAATTACTTCCTCACCAAGTCACCTTTGTAACCCTAGGTCCCCTTTGATGTGTATATAAGCCAGGGGGTTTAGTCTATAGAGGAGATCAATCAACATCACAGTATCCTCATAGGCTAGACTTTAGGGTTTAGCCACTACGATCTCAAGGTAGATTGACTCTTGTATTCATATTCATCCATATTAATATAGCAGGAAGTAGGGTATTACCTCGATTGAGAGGGCCTGAACCTGGGTAAACATCGTGTCCCCAGCCTCCTCTTACCATCGATCCTCTAAACGCATAGCTTGGACCCCCCCCCTACCCGGGATCTGCCGGTTTTGACACCGACAATGGTGCTTTCACTGAGAGCTCCACTGCGTGCGCGATGAGCGATCAATGGCTTGTCTCGTCATCAGCGACAGGATCACCCTCGGAAACAACTTGGCCATTGGCCAGGTTCTCCAGCTCGGCGGATCCACTATATGCGCCCGCATGGCCTCAGGGCCGGCCGCACTCCCTGCGGTCATCGAGCACCACCCCTGTGTTGACACCGGCCACTCCGATGACGCGACCTCGGCAGATCTCTCGCCCTTAAATGAGCTGCTGGATTGCATCGCTGCCCTGGGGCTTTCATCGCCAGGAGATCAGATCATACTTAAATTCGGCCATGATGAGATCGATCCCTTCCCGATCACTCATCTAGTGGCAGCAGTTGAGGACGGAGCCGAAGAGACTTCTCCTCTCGAGACGGAGACTGTTACAGTTCAGATATCTGAACCCTTCGAGCCGAACACGCCCCTGTCGGGAGGCACTTTATGTTCTTTGAGCTCTGGGACTAACACTGGGCCCGAAGGACGAGTAGATCCTGTCGAACCCAGTTTGTCCTCATTGGAGATTGTCAAAACCCCGAATACCACTTTGGGTCGGGACCAAAAATTACCAAAACCCACCTACTCTAGGAAAAACTCTCCAAGTAAGTCCAGATCCCCGGACATAGATGATCTCGCGAACATACTGCAGCAGCCCGAGGAAACGGTCAACCACTTCTGGGCCAGATTCCTGCTTGTTAAAAACAAGATCAGGGACTGTTGCGACGACGAGACGGTCTCTCTATTTTACTGCAACTGCACGGACAAGGGAGTCTTGAATGCCCTCAAGCAACGTCGTGTTCCGAGTTTCACAGAATTGTCGCATTTAGTACAAAAGTACTGCGCAATGGAAAACACTTGGAAAGCCCAGAATACACCTCTCGAACAGTCCATACCCGGACAATACATTGTCAAGGCTAAACGGACATACCCTAGCAGGTCATCCGATAACATGCGTATTGGCAAGAAGAACAAATCTTTTTTAAGGCACAAGTCCGTACTGTACGAACTACTGAATACACCTTGCCAAATACGCGCAGCCCCGGACAATGTCCCAAACCATTGCCTTAGAGCGTGTTGGGTACTCCGGTAGGTAGCAAAGAGCGGTGCGGCAATTCTTGCCACGCCGTCTCAAGGGAGAAGGACGTCGGTGTCTTCACTGTCTTCGAGACGTTCTCCTCAAATAACCGCAGCAAGAGAGGAAATCGCAAACTTGCCGAGGTCTACCAAATTAGCTATGCAAGCCCATGGAGCGACACGGCAATCCGTTTTTCTTGCCGAAGACGCACCCCGAGTCCGGCCGATCCGAGCATCAGCAGCTCTTGTACTAGATCCAATAGTGAACGGCTTCCGCCTCACTAAGGTACTTATGGACGGAGGAAGCGGACTGAACCTCATATATGATGAAACGCTTGCAAAAATGCAGGTCAAAAAATCCCGCATTGAGCACACTAACACAACCTTTAGAGGAATTATACCCAGCCGCAAAGCTCGGTGTTCGGGAAGCATTAAGCTCGATGTAGTATTCGGCACATCTGATAACTACAGATCGGAGGAACTGCTCTTCCACATTGTTCCCTTTCAGAACGGATACCACACCCTTCTAGGATGGGACGCTTTCTCACGCTTTCAAGCTATACCCCATTACGGGTACATGAAGCTTAAAATGTGAGGGCCCAATGGAGTGATCACATTAACAAGTGATGCGGATAGAGCACTCTGCGTTGAGAACAAGACGACATCCTTAGCCTTAGAGGCATTATCCAAAGCCCTCGCGGCCGACGAATTAACTGCCCTACGATCAAAGGTGGATAAGGACGATGTGATCCTCACCAAAAGATCGAAGTCTACCTCCTTCAAGCCAGCAGATGAAATCATCAAATTCCAAGTGCACCCAACGAACCCTAATAAGACATCATCTATCGGGGCACAGCTGGATCCGGCGGTAGACAGCGTGTTGCGCGCCTTCCTTCGGGAAAATTGGGATATATTCACCTGGCACCCTTCAGACATGCCGGAAATCCCACGCAGGATGGCCGAACACAGCCTCAATATTATCAAAGGGTTCAAACCAGTCAAGCAGTCAATGCGACGGTTTTCTGAACCAAAAAGACAAGCAATGGGAGAAGAGCTAGCTAATTTATTGGAAGCCAGATTCATCAGAGAAATTAAACACCCGGATTGGCTAGCCAACCCAGTCATGGTACCTAAGAAGGATAAATCCTGGCGTCTCTGCTTCGACTTCACAGACCTAAATAAGGTCTGTCCCAAGGATTCTTTTCCTTTGCCCCGCATTGATCAAATTATCGATGGAACGGCCGGACACGACTCGTTGTGCTTCCTTGATGCTTATTTATGATACCATCAGATAAGGATGAAGGAATCCGATCAGGTCGCAACGACATTTATCACCTGATACGTCCAAAATGTATCTATAATTTCTGCTTGCTCCATGCCACTTTTGGGTGATATTGCTATGATATTTATACACTTCCATACACTTTTGATCATATTTGGACTAACCTACTAATCCAGTGCACCCCAGTGCCAGTTTCTGTTTTCGGCTGTTTTTGTATTTCAGGTTTTCACGTTACGAGAACTGCTAGGAAAAATCCAGAAAAATTATATAAAAAATCAGCGTTCCGGAAACTTCCTTGCGCCCGAAGGACAGCCGGGGGGGGGGGGCACCAGGGCTCCAGGCGCCCTGGCGGCGCGCCCCCCCTGGGCCGCGCCAGGGGGCGCCTGGGCCCCCCGAGCCCCGTCTGGTGCCCCCCTTTGGCATATATTTAGAGCTTCCTTCGAAACCCTCGGGACGGGAACTCTTTTTTGCGATCTCATCTCTGTTCCACCGCCGCCGCCGCTTCCAAGATCGGGAGCACCAGGAGAACTCTTCCCGGCACCTTGCCGGAGGGGAGGATCATCATCGGGAGCCTCTCCACCACCATGGACGCCTCCCGGATGACTTGTGAGTAGTCTCCCTTGGACCATGAGTCCATGACCAGTAGCTATGTGATGTTCTCCTCCCGTTCTTGTGCTTCACTAATTAGTCCTCGTGAGCTGCCCTACATGATCGAGGCACATATGTAATCCTTATGCTGTTGCTATGATGAGTTTGCTGGGATCCGATGGATTATGAGATTATGTTCAGATTGTGATTGAGTAATATATTTGATCTACCTCTTTTATATTTATGTTCATAAGTAATTCTTGCATGTTCTCCGTTGTTATTTATTGCTTTGGCCAAGTAATACGTAGTGACTCCAAGAGGGAACGTTATGCTCGATTGTGGGTTCATGCCCCTCGATGACTAGCTTGAGTGACAGAAACATGAGTCTAGGGGATTTGCTATTGCCACAAGGGGGAAAACAATGGTGCTTGTGCCCGCGGGTGCAAGGATTGTTTACTTTACGCAAAGTTCTTTTAATGCAGTTGTCTGTTGCATTGAGTTTACACTATGGGTGGGACTCGCAACTTAATACCAGTGAGATGTTCTGGATAGATATCTCAAGGTGGATGATTAGTAGTAGATATTGATGGATTTCGGTCTACTTACTTTGGCGTACCGCCCATGCTTTGAACCTCAACCTTTCTTGCCATGAAGTCAGCATTGGTTTGCGTTCGTGGTCCTGTCAATTGCCCAACTGTAATTCGTTTACCTCACATAGCTGTTTTATCATCTTTTGGGAGAGAGACATCACTAGTGAACATCATGAGACTCCGGTCCATATTACCATCATGGATCACATCCGCTATTTATTTTTCGCTTTTACTTACTATTGCAAACATTATCTATCACCACTATCATTTGCGTTTAATCCTTTGTGAACTACAAGGCCGGAGGGATTGACAACCTCTCTGTACTCTTTGGGAGCAAAGTTATTTGTATCTGTGTGCAGGTCCACGTTGACTGCTAATATCTGGCGCCGTAGCAGTTGACACCTACTTGTTGAACCTAGGAGTCTCTGGGGATTCGATCCTTGGCATCTTTGCTAAGGGAAAAACTTCCACAACACTACATCTTACACCTTCCACTTGGGGTAACCAACGAGGGGTTAGAGGCCCATCATCACCCCGTACGGTCCTTTCTATTTCAACACTATGCCCTTTGGACTTAAAAACGATGGCGCCACATATCAACGCATGATTCAAATATTCTTAGAAAAACAAATTGGCAAAACAGTGGAGGCATATGTTGACGACGTAGTTGTTAAGACCAAACACGTCGAGACTTTGGTGGAAGATCTCTGCCTTACATTTGCCAACCTTCGAGAATATGACATAAGGCACAATCCGGAAAAATGTGTTTTCGGCGTTCCAGCCGGAAAGCTATTAGGGTTCATCGTATCCCATAGAGGAATTAAAGCTAACCCAGCTAAAATCCATGCCTTGTTAGAACTGAAAATACCATCCGACCTCAAGCAAGTGCAAAAACTATCAGGTTGCGTAGCGGCCTTAAGCCGCTTCATCTCCAGATTAGGAGAAAAAGCATTGCCACTTTATAGATTGCTACGACGCACTGATAATTTCGAATGGACGAACACGGCCACGGCCGGATTGGAAGAAATAAAAACTCTATTAGCGAGCAACCCAATCCTGGCCGCCCCCGATGTTGTCAAACCAATGCTGCTGTATATATTAGCCACTCACCAGGTAGTGAGTGTCGTGCTCATCGTCGAACGAGCCGAAGAGGGACATAAACTCCCTGTTCAAAAACCCGTATACTACGTATCCGAGGTTCTAACACCGTGCAAATCAAGGTACCCCCACTATCATAAAATTGCCTATGCGGTCTTCATGTCATCTCGAAAACTTCGACACTACTTTCAAGAGTGTTCGATCACAGTGGGATCTGAGGTACCACTCAATGATATTATTAACAATAAAGACGCCATAGGACGCATAGCCAAATGAGACATCGAGCTCTTACCGTTCGAAACATCCTATAAGCCACGCCAGACTATTAAATCCTAGGTGTTGGCTGACTTTGTCGTAGAATGGACCGAAGCCGAACTCCCTAAAGATTACGACTCATACTCCCACTGGACAATGTACTTCGATGGTTCCAAAATGCTAGCTGGATTGGGGGCCGGCGTAATATTGATATCTCCTACTAGGGATAAAGTCCGATACGTTCTGCAAATTATGTACACGGACTCGAATAATGCGGTCGAATATGAGGCCCTAGTACATGGTCTCTACCTAGCTGTATCCATGGGCATACAACGCCTCAAGGTACGCAGAGACTCAAACCTCGCTATCTCCCAAATTAATTGAGATTTTGACACAAAGGATTCAAAAATGGCAGCTTATCGCAATGCTATATTGAAAATGGCGGCTAGATTTGAGGGGTTGGAATTCCATCACGTAGCCCGGGATAATAACCAGGCCGCTGACGTACTCGCTCGTATGGGCGCTAAACGTGACCCCGTCCCACCTAACACATTTGTGGAAAGGCTATTTAAGCCATCAGTAACATGGCAGGACGCGAGCGGCGACACGAATTCGGATCCAAACACACCCCTGGCTAAACTTAACCAAGACGTCATCGGAGACCCAGACATGGAGATAACCCCTTCGGCTCATGAAATAATGGCTGTCATAGCCTCCTGGACAGAGCCCTTCCTAGCTTACCTTAAAAGGCAGGAACTCCTCGATGACCAAAATGAGGCCCACTGCATAGTCCGGCGTTCTAAAGCCTACAAAGTTCACGAAGGTGAACTATATAAGAAAAGCACAACTGGTATTCTACAAAGGTGCATCTCCGAAGAGGAGGGAAGGCAAGTTATCACTAAAATACATGCCGCAACCCGGGCGCTCGTAGGCAAAGCTTTTCGAGCTGGCTTTTACTGGCCCACTGCCCGAGCAGATGCCCAGACCTTAGTCCAACACTGCGTTGGCTGACAACTATTTGCAAATCAAAGTCACATGCCTCCCACCGCTATGAGAACAATCCCCATTATTTGGCCTTTTGCGGTCTGGGGGCTTGATATGGTCGGACCCCTTAAAGGGGGAAGCCATAAAAAGAAATACTTGCTGGTGACGGTAGACAAATTCACTAAATGGATAGAAGCCAAGCCAGTAAAAACAGTTGAGGCAGGTCCTGTGATAGATTTCATATCCGGCGTAGTACACCGTTATGGTGTCCTGCATAGTATTATCACAGAAAATGGCTCCAACTTCACAGCTAATGAGGTAAAAAATTGGTGCACAAAGTTAGGTATTAAACTTGATTACGCTTCTGTGTACCACCCTCAAACAAACGGTCAAGTCGAAAGAGTCATTGGTCTGATAATGAGCGGCATTAAACCCTGACTAGTGCGCTCCCTACGGGAGTCTGATAAGCACTGGGTCGAAGAGCTTGACTCCGTACTCTGGGGGCTGCGGACCACACCTAATCGGACGACCGGATACACACCTTTTTTCATGGTGTACGGCGCACTTCCCTGTGACATTATTCATGACTCACCTCGAGTGCACATGTACGAGGAGAGAGAAGCCGAGCTAGATCGGCAAGACGACCTAGATGGACTTGAAGAGGAGCACGATACAGCGCAAGCCCGTTCCGCATTTTATCAACAACAGGCCAGGCGATACCAGAGCAAAGAAGTGCGGGCCAAGACATACGATGTCGGCAAACTCGTTTTATGCCTCCCGGAGAAGAAAAAGGACAAGCTCAAACCAAAATGGGAGGGCCCCTTCATTATCGACAAAGTACTCACCGGTGGAGCCTATCGCCTTCGGAATGCACAGGACAACCACCTTGAGCCGAACCCGTGGAACGCTGCCAGGCTCCCAAGATTTTATGGATAGATCGGTAGCAATTTTTTTCCTCCTTTCAAGTTAGGTCTTGTATTTTATCTTTTATTTTTCTCTTTTTCCCTTTTTTTTCATTTTTTTCATTGGCAAGTATTCGGCTAGCCCGAACTGCCATAGGATAACTACATCTTCGAATGTATCTACCTCAAATATACTTGGGGGCTTCTTTGACGAAGCCCATTACTAAAAAAGCTTATTGCTTACAATGTCATCTGTTTTTAAGTCCTTCCTTGCCATTATATGCACCAATATGACTTAAGTTCTGGCTAAGCTGGGTTCCTTGGCTCCCATGCTTACCCCTACGTTTCCGATTGTTCGGCTAGGGCGTAAAGGGAGCACCTCTGTGACTGTTACAACTGGGTAATCCAGATATGTACCTCAGACTAGGTGAAGCCGAAAGCTAGCGCTCTTAAGGGAATGATCGGTCGGCGGATACACGACATACCACATTTTAAAGCGTCTTTTAAACTACCACAGGACAGGGCATCCTACAATCCTTTTCACAGGATCAAAAGCCTAGGCCCGCATCTGTATGCACGCCGACCCAGGAAAGGAACCCCTAACGGAACTATTCTCTCTAGAAGATGTTTCTTACGTTAAACAGTAATATAACATAACTCCCCGAACACGCTTCATCTGTTCAAGCAACTATGATCGGAATGCCTGGCTTCCAAACATATCACGTGTTTACCACAGATGTAGTATTCGGAAGCACTCCAGCCTTTGGGTTTATGGAGGTTAAAGAAGATGGTCGACCATGACAACCTTTTTATAAATTTGGCCGAAGATAAGTTTGATGGTAAAAGTACATTAATACATAGAATCAAACAACTACTCTTTTTCTATTCCCTCTATAAGGCTGTCTAGTTTACAGTCCTGCTGGGAAAGCTTGGCAGCTATCTCTACTTCGTCATATACCAAGTGCGGAGGAATTTCTTGTCCATCGGACCCTCGAGGTCCCATGTGGGCCATATGATTTGGATCAAGACGAGTGTAGCCCATCTTTACCATGGCCCAGGCTTCTCGAGCACCCATGCAACATGCTGAGGCTTTCCATAGTTCGAAGCGGCATCAAGCTCCTTTGAACAAGTCCGCCAAGTTCTCCATAGTTTCTGGAGGTGAATCACCTGGCCATAAAGCCCTGGCCATACTCTTCATGGCCTTCCGAGCTCGCTCGTGGACTCTGGAAAGCTCTTGCAGCACGTCACCCTCAAAACCGGACCCTCCTCCTTCGGGCTGCCAAGTTAACAAACCTGCAGGAAAATGTTTATAAGAAACTTCCAAAACAAGAGACTATAAGGAGAGCTAGGTATAAGGGACATACTAAACATGCCGCCCTTTAGCCTCCGATTCTCTTCCAAGGCGCTTGAGAGCTGGGCCCTTACGTCCTTTAGCTCCTGTTCGAGCCGAATATTTTTATCCTGCACTTGGTTCTTCTTATCTATGGCTTGCATCAATACGCGCTTGCCAGCAGCTGTTTCATCTTCGGCAAACTTTTTGTCCGCCAAAGCAACCCTTAGCTCCCTCTCCAGTTGGTCGGTCGACCCTGTTGCTATATTACAATTAGTATGTACATAACGGTTCAGTGATCGACACAAATATCATAGTATCCGGATACCATTGTTCTTACCACCAACATCCTTTCCAGATTTCTTTGAATTTTCCAATCCGGCGGTGGCATTCGCGAGCTGGGTCCGACACTCTTCAAGCTCCTTGGATAAGGAGTTATTCTTTTCTTGAAGCGCCTACAAAAACACAACGATCCTCAAATCAGTTGTACCAACTGCTTTAAGTCTCGGGGGCTACTAGCATAGGAACATCAAACTGTACACTTACCCGCATATCTTTCGAAAGCCGGTGAGTGGCTCCAGCGAGTCTGTCTTGAACGGCTCGGATATAGGCATCTGCAGAACTAAGGGCATTAAACGCCTCCTCAAAAAGGCTGGGTCATGCATGGCTGCTTTCCGCCGCTTGTGAACCATTGCAACCTCCACTTCGGAATTAGTAACTGACATTCCATCCAAATTCCCCTGGAGAGGATAATCCGGCATTGGATCTATGTTAACCCTTGACGGGCCGGATGCCGGATTGGCTGGAGTTTGGTCTGCATGATCTCCGGAAACAATCCGGTATGTATTCCTCCTAAAAGGAAAAACAAATCAGAAAGTTGTAATACCGACTTCTCCACCCAGCATGTGTCAAGATAAAACTACCTCTTTGAAGGTTCGCTGGGGACCATGGTCCTTTTTCGCTTTGAGGCCTCACCCGGCGCGGGCTTCACCCTCTGGGATGACGGTCTTCGCACAGTCCGGCGTGAGGAGCACCATCCCTGTTCAGTATGATAAAAATACGGTGGGTAAGGCGCACTAGGAATCCTCTGTTTGATGAGATACCTCCTAGAATACTTACGCGGGAAGAAGGAATGAGCCCTGGGTAATCAGCTATGATAGCCACCAGGGTGCCCTCACGGCAGGCTTGATAGAAGACTCCATCTTCTAGTTCTATGCCTATGTCCGGATGTTCATCATATCCAGGGCCCGCATTTCGAAACTCGTCCTCTGGCTGTGGGGCGGGACTGTTAATCCCCTCGATCACCTTCCTCCACTCCTGTTGGGAGAAACCAAATTCAGTTTGGTCATTACATCATAACTAAAAAAAAGTGGGCGGTCAAGAGAGAGACTTACCCAGTTAGGAGGATTGTACATAGAAAAACCCTCCCGACACGTTAAATGAATGAAGTCTTGCTTTT
This sequence comes from Secale cereale, assembly GCA_902687465.1. Lineage (NCBI taxonomy): Eukaryota > Viridiplantae > Streptophyta > Magnoliopsida > Poales > Poaceae > Secale > Secale cereale. The sequence goes on from LR738712.1 coordinate 72,658,391, forward strand.
CTCCCTTATAAAGGCCTTCCAGGACAACGGCTAGAGTGGTTGGGTCATCCGGACCTGGGCATAAGCAACACGAGGCATCATCTTGGCCATTATAGTGCCACATTGGAAATCCTCTGGCTTGAAGCGGTTGCACGCATCGCTTTATTAAAATGGCCATCACTTCGATTATAGATAAACTCAAACTGGCGAGCAATTTGATCTTGCCAGCCAGTCTGCTAACCTCCGCTCTCTCTTCTTCCGAAGGACTGCGGGGACACCAGTTGAAAAGCTTCGTTGGCGGAGCACTGGAATATTTGGGGAGGCCTGCTACTTCTCGAGCTTGCATTGTATTCCCTCGAAGAGGAAAGGGTGATGCAGCACAGTAGCGTAAGTATTTCCCTCAGTTTTTGAGAACCAAGCTATCAATCCAGTAGGAGACCACATGCGAGTCCCTCGCACCTGCACAAACAAATAAGAACCTCGCAGCCAATGCGATAAGGGGTTGTCAATCCCTTCACAGTCACTTATGAGAGTGAGATCTGATAGATAGGATAGGATAATATTTTTGGTATTTTTGGTATAGAAACAAAAAGTAAATAAAGCAAAGTAAAGTAGATGGAAGATTAATATGATGAGAATAGACCCGGGGGCCATAGGTTTCACTAGTGGCTTCTCTCATGATAGCAGAATTCTACAGTGGGTGAACAAATTACTCTCGAGCAATTGATAGAAAATCTCATAGTTATGAGAATATCTAGGCATGATCATTGTATACAGGCATCACATCCGTGACAAGTAGACCGAAATGATTTTGCATCTACTACTATTACTCCACACATCGACCGCTATCCAGCATGCATCTAGAGTATTAAGTTCATAAGAACAGAGTAACGCCTTAAGCAAGATGACATGATGTAGAGGGATAAAGTCAAGCAATATGATACAAACCCCATCTTTTTATCCTCGATGGCAACAATACTATACGTGCCTTGCTGCCCCTACTATCACTGGGAAAGGACACTGCAAGATTGAACCCAAAGCCAAGCACTTCTCCCATTGCAAGAACTATAGATCTAGTAGGCCAAACCAAATCAATAATTCGAAGAGACTTGCAAGGATATTATAATCATACATAAAAGATTTCAGAAAAGAATCCAATATTGTTCATAGATAATCTGGATCATAAACCCACAATTCACCGGATCTCGACAAACACACCGCAAAAATATTACATCGAATAGATCACCTCGAAGATCGAGGAAAACTTTGTATTGAGATCAAAAGAGAGAGAAGAAGCCATCTAGCTAATGCTATGGACCCGAAGGTCTGTGGTAAACTATTCACAACTCATCCGAGGGCTATGGTGTTGATGTAGAAGCCCTCCGCGATCGATGCCCCCTCAGGCGGAGCTCCGGAACAGGCCCCAAGATGGGATCTCATGGGAACAGAAGGTTACGGCGGTGGAATTAGGGTTTCTTCATGCACCTCGATGTTTTCAGGGTATATGGGTATATATAGGAGGCAAAAGTACGTCGGTGGAGCAATGTGGGGCCCACGAGGGTGGGGGTGCGCCTACCCCCCCTGGGCGCGCCATGCCCCCTCGTGGGCACCTCGTTTCTTCTCTGACTTGTACTCCAAGTCTCTCGTGAAGATATCGTTCCAAAAATAACTCTCCCGAAGGCTTCATTCCGTTTGATATTCCTTTTCTGCGAAACACTAAAATAGGAAAAAAAACAGCAATTTGCACTGGCCTTGGGTTAGTAGGTTAGTCCCAAAAATAATATAAAAGTGTATAATAAAGCCCATTAAACATCCAAAACAGAATATATTATAGCATGGAACAATAAAAAATTATAGATATGTTGGAGACGTATCTCCCCAAGCTTAATTCCTGCTCGTCCTCGAGTAGGTAAATGATAAAAATATAATTTTTGATGTGGAATGGTAGCCAACATAATTCTTAATGTAATTCTCTTTAATGTGGCATGAATGTTTAGATCCGAAAGATTCAAGACAAAAGTCTATATTGACATAAGAGTAATAATACTTCAAGCATATTAACAAAGCAATCATGTCTTCTCAAAATAACATGGCCAAAGAAAGTTCATCCCTACAAAATCATATAGTTAGGCTATGCTCCATCTCCGTCACACCAAATACTCAAATCATGCACAACCCCGGTTTTAGCCAAGTACTTGTTTCATACTTTAATGTTTTCAAACTTATTCAACTTTCACGAATACATGAGCGTGAGCCATGGACATAGCACTATGTTGAATAGAGTAGTGGTTGTGGAGAAGACAAAGAGGAAGATGGTCTCACATCAACTAGGCGTATCAATGGGCTATGGAGATGCCCATCAATATATATCAATATGAGTGAGTAGGGATTGCCATGCAACGGATGCACTAGAGCTATAAATGTATGAAAGCTCAACAAAAGAAACTAAGTGGGTGTGCATCCAACTTGCTTGATCACGAAGACCTAGGCCATTTGAGGAAGCCCGTCGTTGGAATATACAAGCCAAGTTCTATAATGAAAAATTCCCACTAGTATATGAAAGTGACAAAACAAGAGACTCTCTATCATGAAGATCATGGTGCTACTTTGAAGCACAAGTGTGGAAAAAGCTAGTAGCATTATCCCTTTTCTTTTCTTAATTTTTTTTATTTTTCTTCTTCTTTTTTGGGCCTTTCTTTTTTCTTTGGCCTTTCCTTCTTTTTTCTTTCTTTCTTTTTTTCTTTTTTTTTTCTTTTTTTTCTTTGGGACAATGCTCTAATAATGATGATCATCACACTTATATTGATGTACAACTCGATATTACAACTCGATACTAGAACAAAGTATGACTCTATATGAATGCCTCCGACGGTGTACCGGGATGTGTAATGAATCAAGAGTGACATGTATGAAAAATTATGCATGGTGGCCTAGCCACAAATACGATGTCAACTACATGATCATGCATGGCAATAAGACAATGATGAAGCATGTCATAGCAAACGGAATGGTGAAAAGTTGGATGGCAATATATCTCGGAATGGCTATGTAAATGCCATGACAGGTAGGTATGGTGGCTGTTTTCAGGAAGGTATAAGGTGGGTGTATGGTACCGGCGAGAGTTGCGCGTTACAAGAGAGGCTAGCAATGGTGGAAGGGTGAGAGTGCGTATAATCCATGGACTCAACATTAGTCATAAAGAACTCACATACTCATTGCAAAAATCTACAAGTCATCAAAACAAAGTACTAAACGCATGCTCCTAGGGGAAGGGTTGGTAGGAGTTAACCATCACGCGATCCCGACCTCCACACAATGGATGACACTGAATGAAATACCTCATGCTTCAAATTTGTGACACAACGGTTACCATACATGCATGCTACGGGACTTGCAAACCTTAACACAAGTATTTCTCAAATTCACAAATACTCTACTAGCATGACTCTAATATCACCATCCTCATATCTCAAAACAATCATCAAGTATCAAACTTCTCATAGCATTCAATGCACTTTATGTGAAAGTTTTTACTATAATCATCTTGGATGCCTATCATATTAGGACTAGTTTTATAACCAAAGCACATTACCATGCTGTTCTAAGAGACTCTCAAATAGATATAAGTGAAGCATGAGAGATCAATACTTTCTACAAAATAAACCACCACCATGCTCTAAAAGATATAAGTGAAGCACTAGAGCAAAATTGTCTAGCTCAAAAGATATAAGTGAAGCACATAGAGTATTCTAACAAATTCTAAATCGTATTTATCTCTCTCAAATGGTGTGTCCAGCAAGTATGATTGTGGCAAACTAAAAAGCAAAGACTCAAATCATACATGATGCTCCAAGCAAAACACATGTCATGTGGTGAATAAAAATATAGTCTCAAGTAAAGTTATCGATAGACGAAGACGAAAGAGGGGATGCCTTCCCGGGGCATCCCCAAGCTTAGGTTTTGGTTGTCCTTGAATTTTACCTTAGGGTGCCTTGGGCATCCCCAAGCTTAGGCTCTTGCCACTCTTTGTTCTATAGTCCATCAAATCCTTACCCAAAACTTGAAAACTTCACAACACAAAACTTACACAAAAATCTCGTGAGCTCCGTTAGTATAAGAAAACAAACTACCACTCAAAGGTACTGCAATGAACTCATTATTTGTTTATATTGGTGTTAAACCTATTGTATTCCAACTTCTCTATGATTCATATCCCCCGATACTACTCATAGATTCATCAAAATAAGCAAACAACACACGAAAAACAGAATCTGTCAAAAACAGAACAGTCTATAGTAATCTGTAACTTTCGAATACTTCTGTAACTCTAAATTTTTTGAAATAAGTTGGTGGACTTGAGGAATTTGTCTATTAATCATCTGCAAAAAGAATCAACTAAAAAACACTCTCTAGTAAAAAGTGACAGCCAATCTCGTGAGCACTAAAGTTTCTATTTTTTTTACAGCATGATCGCATAAACTTCACACAAGTCTTTCCAAAGGTTCTACTTGGCACAAACACTAATTAAAACACAAAACCACATCTAAACAGAAGCTAGATGCAATATTTATTCCTAAACAGAAGCAAAAACAAAGAAAATAAAATTGGGTTGCCTCCCAACAAGCGCTATCGTTTAACGCCCCTAGCTAGGCACGAAACAAGAATAGATCTAGGTATTGCCATCTTTGGTAGGCAATCCATAAGTGGCTCTCATAACAGATTCATAAGGTAATTTAATTTTATTTCTAGGAAAGTGTTACATGCCTTTCCTTAATGGAAATTGGAATCTAATATTTCCTTTCTTCATATCAATAATTGCACCAATCGTTCTAAGGAAAGGTCTACCAAGAATAATAGGAAATGAAGGATTGCAATCTATATCAAGAATGATGACATCTACGGGCACATAATTCCTATTGGTAAAAATAAGAAAATCATTAATCCTTCCCATAGGTTTCTTAATGGTAGAATCCGCAAGATGCAAATTTAAAGAACAATCATCAAGTTCATGGAACCCTAACATATCACACAAAGCCTTTGGAATTGTAGAAACACTTGCACCCAAATCACACAAAGACAAGTATTCATGATCCTTAATCTTAATTTTAATAGTAGGTTCCCATTCATCATAAAGCTTTCTAGGGATATAAACTTCTAATTCAAGTTTTTCCTCATAAGACTGCATTAAAGCATCAACTATGTGTTTGGTAAAAGCCTTATTTTGACTATAAGCATGTGGAGAATTTAGCACAGATTGCAACAAGGAAATACAATCTATTAAAGAGCAATTATCATAATTGAATCCCTTGAAATCCAAAATAGTGGGTTCATCACTATGCGAAGTTTTAATCTCTTCAATCCCACTTTTAACAATTTTAGCATCAAGATCTAAAAACTCCGAATCATTGGGACACCTTTTAACTAAAGTAGACTCATATCCAGTCCCATCTTTATCAAGATTCGTACTAGAGAACAAGGATTTAATAGGAGACACGTCAATCACCTTCAGATCTTTATCTTTATTTTCAAAATCTTCCGGTTTAGCAGCCATCTTATTAACTAAGGTGGATTGCTTGTCTGAAACTTAGGCTATTAAGTTCTCAAGATGAGCAATCTGAGATTTGAAACCATAAAATTCCTTAGACATATCATCAAGCTCTTTATTTATGTACTCCATAAAACTTTTCTGTCCTTTAAGCTCGTTTCTGAAGAAATCATTGTGCTCAAATTGCACAGACATAAAATTTCTAACATTGTTTTCAATCTCCTCCAACCTCTTAAGGTGAGGGTCAACACTGATAGGGGAAGCCATAGAGACGAACATGCAATCCAACACACAAGCAAACAAGAGGCAAGCAAACGGTAAAACACACTGAAAAAGAAGGGCGAATAAAACGGCAAGAGTGAAGTGGGGGAGAGGAAAACGAGAGGCCAATAATGTAGTGCGAGGGATAAGGGTTTGTGATAAGTACTTGCCATATGACTTTTGCGTAGATCTCCCTAGCAACGGCGCCAGAAATTATTCTTGCTACTTCTCGAGCTTGCGTTGTATTCCCTCGAAGAGGAAAGGGTGATGCAGCACAGTAGCGTAAGTATTTCCCTCAGTTTTTGAGAACCAAGGTATCAATCTAGTAGGAGACCATGCGCGAGTCCCTCGCACTTGCACAAACAAATAAGAACCTCGCAGCCAACACGATAAGGGGTTGTCAATCCCTTCACAGTCACTTACAAGAGTGAGATCTGATAGATAGGATAGGATAATATTTTTGGTATTTTTGGTATAGAAACAGAAAGTAAATAAAGCAAAGTAAAGTAGATGGAAGATTAATATGATGAGAATAGACCCGGCGGCCATAGGTTTCACTAGTGGCTTCTCTCATGATCGCAGAATTCTAAAGTGGGTGAACAAATTACTGTCGAGGAATTGATAGAAAAGCGCATAGTTATGAGAATATCTAGGCATGATCATTGTATATAGGCATCACATCCGTGACAAGTAGACCGAAACGATTCTGCATCTACTACTATTAGTCCACACATCGGCCGCTATCCAGCATGCATCTAGAGTATTAAGTTCATAAGAACACAGTAACGCCTTAAGCAAGATGACATGATGTAGAGGGATAAACTCAAGCAATTTGATATAAACCCCATTTTTTTATCCTCGATGGCAACAATACTATACATGCCTTGCTGCCCCTACTATCACTGGGGAAAGGACACCGCAAGATTGAACCCAAAGCCAAGCACTTCTCCCATTGCAAGAACTATAGATCTAGTAGGCCAAACCAAACCAATAATTCGAAGAGACTTGCAAGGATATTATAATTATACATAAAATATTTCAGAAAGGAATCCAATATTGTTCATAGATAATCTGGATCATAAACCCACAATTCATCGGATCTCGACAAACACACCGCAAAAAGATTACATCGAATAGATCACCTCGAAGATCGAGGAGAACTTTGTATTGAGATCCAAAGAGAGAGAAGAAGCCGTCTAGCTAATAACTATGGACCCGAAGGTCTGTGGTAAACTACTCACAACTCATTGGAGGGCTATGGTGTTGATGTAGAAGCCCTCCGTGATCGATGCCCCCTCCAGCGGAGCTTCGGAACAGGCCCTAAGATGGGATCTCTCAGGAACAGAAGGTTACGGCAATGGAATTAGGGTTTGTTCGTGCTCGTCGATGTTTTCAGGGTATATGGGTATATATAGGAGGAAAAAGTACTTTGGTGGAGCAATGTGGGGCCCACGAGAGTGGGGCGCGCCTACCCCCCTGGGCGCGCCCTGCCCCCTCGTGGGCACCTCGTTTCTTCTCTGACTTGTACTCCAAGTCTCTCGTGAAGATATCATTCCAAAAATAACTCTCCCGAAGGTTTCATTCCGTTTGGACTCCGTTTGATATTCCTTTTCTGCAAAACACTGAAATAGGCAAAAAAACAATTTGCACTGGGCCTTGGGTTAGTAGGTTAGTCCCAAAAATAATATAGAAGTGTATAATAAAGCCCATTAAACATCCAAAATAGAATATATAATAGCATGGAACAATAAAAAATTATAGATACGTTGGAGACGTATCAAGGCCTCGCCGAACTAGATTCGGCAGAGCAACATCCTCAATTTAAAACCACTTCGAAGACCATATTCTTCGGATGCTTTCTTCGGAGTACCGGGCAGATAGCATGTCCTGGCTATGCGCCATACTTTGGTGCCCCCAACCCCAAATATGGATCCCTTTTCCGAGCGAGGGACAAGGCAGAAGAACTTTCGCCGCATCTCAAAGTGAGGCTCGCAGCCCAAGAACAGTTCGCATAAAGCAACAAAATCCGCAATATGCAGGATAGACCCCGGCGTAAGATTGTGCAGTTGGAGACCATAGAAATCCAGGAGGCCCCTAAGGAAGGGGTGGACGGGGAACCCTACGCCTCTTAAAAGGAAGGGTTCAAAACATACCCGCTCTCCATCGGAGGGGTTGGGAAAGCTCTCTGCCAGGGCTTGATTGTCGATAGAAGTTAGTCCGGCCCGGACGGGGACTATATCCTTGGGAGGGAGATATCCCTGCGCTTGTAGTGTCCTCAGACGCGCGTGGGGCATAGAGCAGCTTTTCCAATCTCCTGCACGGGGCGCTAGCCATGTTTGAAGATTTTTTGCAGGCACTAGGGTTTCTTCCGCGTGGAATGGGATGGAGAGGCGATTGGGATCTATCCTCCTATATAGGCGCCTTCCATACACAGTCAAGGGGGTATTTGTAAAACTTCCCAGACGGTTCGCATTCATTGGACACGTGGAAGCCAAGGCGACAGCGGCGAGGAATCAACGGAATACAATATTTAAAGAAACCGAACTATCATCCAGGAGGACTCACCTTGCAAGACCAAAGACATGAAACCGGACACAATCTCGTCCTTGAAGGAAAGTCTGGGGGCTACTGAGGGAGTCCTGTATTCAGGGGTCCTCAGGCATCCGGGTCATTGAATCTGGGCCGTATTGATGGGCCTCGAAAAGAGGAAGTAGGAGACTCTCCCCCGTATTCGGTCAAGACTCCTATGTACATAGAAAGGCAAGCGTAGAGTCCGAATGTATCAATTACTTCCTCCCCAAGTCACCTTTGTAACCCTAGGTCCCCTCTCGCGTGTATATAAGCCAGGGGGTTTAGTCTATAGAGGGGATCAATCAACATCACAATATCATCATAGGCTAGACTTTAGGGTTTAGCCACTACGATCTCGAGGTCGATCGACTCTTGTATTCATATTCATCCATATTAATATAGCAGGAAGTAGGGTATTACCTCGATCAAGAGGGCCTGAGCCTAGGTAAACATCGTGTCCCCAGCCTCCTGTTCCCATCGATCCTCTAAATGCATAGCTTGGGCCCCCCTACCCGAGATCTATCGGTTTTGACACCGACAGTGGGCCTTCGCCTAGCACTTAGGTGGCGCTTAAGCGCCCTAGGAACAACCTTGGAGGACATACAATTTTGACTATCAGGGTGTATTTGAGGTGTTACATGTGTGTCGATTTTGATGTAGAGCATATATAGGTGAGTAAATAGGCAACTATTCCATTGGAATATGGGCCATTTGGACAATCTATGCAATATGACATGATAACTTGATTGAGTGGACAACTTCTTGCTTGCACTACCTAGAGTTCCACTTATGCCCTAGGCAAGGTGTTTGGTCATTTCCTAGTCCTAAGCATGCCTAAACACCTCCTAGGTGTCGCATTTTCCAATAGATGTAGCGACCCGACCCGAATGGATCAAGTCTCTGTGCTTCAGTGTCATCCCTGGATCGGTAATGCTGACACACACAGTACTCGAAGGATTTATAACAGAGTGGCAACCACACACTTATTACATCGAATGTCTCAAAAGAGAACTTATTACAAAAGATATGGCATAAGGCCATCTAACACGATAACAGTAGAAGGCTTGGAAGATAAAGTGAGTCCATCAACTCCAGCGGCATAGCTGAGTGCATGAAAAACGACCTAGCGCACCTTATTCTTCTTCTGAAAAGTCTGCAACATGAACGGTTCAGCATATGGAATATGCTGGCAAGATAACACAGTAGAGCAAGTAACAGATAAATGATATCACTACATGCATATATGGCTGGTGGAGGCTCTAAGGCTTATAATGTTTTTGCATAAAGCCAAATTTTCCCTACAACAAAGGAATAAATTTTATTTTAACTATCATGGTAGTTGAAACATCATTGAGAAGGTTCTTCCAACTCAATCCCAATTAAAGTAATCATTATCAACCCAACAAATTAGTTTTAGAGTGATGAGATCAATCCAATATTTCAAGTACCAGATACTCAAGATGTCCATAACCGGGGACACGGCTAATCATGATTAGTTTGTACACTCTGTAGAGGTCTGTGGAATTTTCCCCACAAGACTCGATCTCCTCCGTTGGATTTCTCGCACTACATTGATGTTTGAGAAACGGATGACCGAGACACGGTCTTTCAGAAGCATTTACTCTTTACCCTGGGTGGACCCGTACACCTACTTTCCCCTACATCAGCTAGTCCACCACTGAAAGAGCTCACACAACATACTCAACTATGCCAGAGCCCATAATTGCATTGTGGCTACACACGGAAGTTTCTAGCATGAATAGTCTTATGATCCCTTTGATCCTAGGTGCCATTCCATAGGATAATCACACGGGTCCTCCGGGATTTCCTAGGACAACACTGGATTCTCCAGGTGCCCTGCAACCAATCCACCCATATGTGTTTTAAGCTTGCCACCTTAAGTTGAACCATTAATTAACAATTCTCACATTTGTCATGGATACTCTCAAACCCAATCCACGTCTACGAGCATAGCATGGCAACCTAAGCATAACGTAGAAGTAACTCCCAGGGGTTTGATAATAAAACATGTAATAGGTTCTACCTCATCATCTACTTCCCAGACCCACATGTTAAGAGATCCTACTCATGCAATGTTTGAGGGTTGAAACTAATGCATAAAAACTGGGTAAAAAGGGTTATGACCAATGTGTTACTTGCCTTGCTGACGATTCGCAAAACCTAGGGACTCATAGTAGCACGCTTCGCACTCCGGGTATTCTAGCGCAAACAAACAATAGCATACATAAGCAACCAAGCAATGATGCACGGGTCAAACTCAAATAAGAAGATCTAACCAGAAAGTTCAACTGAAGAACTCTGGTTTGAAAAAAGAATCAAATCAAACGGAGCAACGAAACTCAAACCACGAAAGAAACAAGATCCATTTACTAAATTGTACTAAAGTCAAATTTTAAAGTACAAATTTTAAAGTACCAAAATCTTGTTCAAGTTGGCTAAACAAAAAGAGGGCTTTGAGACGAAGATCTAGGCGCTTATTTCACCCGATTCCGACTAACGAGGGAAAAGATAAACTAAAACGAAGACCAGGGCAGAAATCGTGATCGAAAATAATCACGGAAAAACCCTAAAAAGGAAAAACGAGACGAACATGCTAACGAACGAACGTTCGCTGTCTGCGGCTAACTGACGAAAAACATTCGTTAAAACGAACGAACGGACGAACGTCCGCTAAATAACTAAACCAAAAAAACTGAACCGATCTAACTAAAAAAAATTGATCTAGGGTTTTTTAGAAAACTGGGGTTTTTACCAAAAACCGAAAAAAGAACGACGGCTCCGAACGGATCAGAACAGCGGCGGCTCCGGTGAGGCGGCGGTTCCGGCGGCGGGGTGGTGGGGCAGGCGGTGGTGCGGCGTGGCGCGGCGGCGACGGCAGTAGGCCGCGACGACGGCAGTAGGCGGCGACTGCGGCTTTGGCTGCAGGCGGCGGGGCGATGTGGGGCAGGGGGCGGCGCTATTTATGAGGGGAGAGGGTGGTGGCTTGGGGGAGGGGGCAAGGCGGCGAGGTGGCCGGGTCGGCCACGGCGGGCGGCGTGTGGCGCGCGGACTCCCGCTCGGGGTCGGGGAGGGCGGCGGCGGCTGGCACTGGGCCGGCTGGGCTTCGGCCCAGTCGGTCCGAACTCTTTTTTTTAACTGATTTCACCGGGAAAAAAATCCTAGAAAAATAAATAAAATTTAAAAATGCCAAAAAAAATTCACCGTCTAAATAAGATATTTAGAACATGATGAACATTTTCTTGGCCCTAAAATGCAACTTTTAAAATATGCACATTTTTCTAATGCAAATAAAATAGCAGAAAAACCAAATAAAACTATTTATTTGATTTTAATATTTTTCTTCCAATATTCCATTTAGTTTGGAGATAAAAATAATTAAACCAAATGATCCTCGTTCCAATATTTGAGAAAATTCAAATATGAAAACGGTGAAATCCCCAACTCTCTCCGTGGGTCCTTGAGTTGCTTAGAATTTCGAGGATCGCGAAATGAAAAACAAATAAAATATGATATGCATATGATGACCTATGTATAACATTCCAAATTGAAAATTTGGGATGTTACAAACCTACCCCTCTTAAGATGAATCTCGCCCTCGAGATTTGGGTTGGCTAGAAAATAGGTGTGGGTGGTCTTTGCGTAGATCATCCTCTCGTTCCCAGGTGGCTTCATCCTCGGTATGGTGGCTCCACTGTACTTTTCAAAACTTGATAACCTTGCTGCGTGTGACTCGGCTGGCAAACTCGAGGATCTTGACTGGTTTCTCCTTGTAAGTTAGATCACTATCCAACTGAATTGCTTCCAGGGGTACTATATCTCTCAGAGGAATATCGGCCATCTCAGCGTGGCATTTCTTCAGCTGGGAAACGTGAAACACATCATGAACTCCTGACAGTCCTACGGGTAACTCTAACTTGTAGGCAACCTCTCCCATGCGTTCCAAAACATGGTATGGTCCCACAAATCTCAGGGCTAACTTTCCCTTAACTCCAAAACGTTTAACACCTCGCACATGTGACACTCTCAGATATGCTCTGTCTCCGATTTCATAGAATACCTCCTTGCGTTTTGAGTCTGCATAACTCTTCTGTCTGGACTGAGCTACCTTCAATCTATCTCGAATCAGCTTAACCTTCTCTTCTGATTCTTTAATCAAATCCGGTCCAAATAATTGACGGTCTCCAACTTCATCCCACATCAACGGTGTTCGACATCTTGTTTCATACAATGCTTCGAACGGTGCCATCTTCAAACTGGCCTGGTAGCTGTTGTTGTACGAGAATTCCGCGTAGGGCAAGTTGTCGTCCCAACTAGATCCATAATCTAGCGCACAAGCTCTCAACATGTCCTCCAGAATCTGATCGACTCTTTCGGTTTGTCCATCAGTCTGCGTGTGAAAGGCTGTACTGAACTCTAGCCTAGTACCCAAAGTCTGGTGCAAGTGATGCCAAAACTTTGAAGTAAACTGTGTTCCTCTATCTGATACGATGGTCCTTGGAACTCCGTGCAGACATACGATCCTGGTCATGTATATCTTGGCCAACTTTGCACTGGTATAGATGGTTTTCAAGGGGATAAAGTGGGCTACTTTGGTCAAGCGATCCACTACTACCCAGATAGAGTCATATCCCGATCGGGTCCTGGGTAATCCGGTGATGAAATTCATGCCAGGCTTGTCACACTTCCATTCGGGTATCGACATAGGCTGCAGTAATCCTGTTGGCTTCTGATGTTCTGCCTTCACTCTCTGACATACATCACATGCGGCTACATAATCGGCAATGTCCTTCTTCATGCCCGTTGATGTCTTCAACACAGCCTTCTTCTTGTAGACGTTGTTGGGCCTCCAGTAGGACAGTAGCAAATTTCCCTCAAGTGGATGACCTAAGGTTTACCAATCCGTGAGAGGCATAGGATGAAGACGGTCTCTCTCAAACAACCCTGCAACCAAATAACAAAGAGTCTCTTGTGTCCCCAACACACCCAATACAAGGGTAAATTGTATAGGTGCACTAGTTCGGCGAAGACATGGTGGTACTAGTGCAATATGGAAGGTAGATATAGGTTTCTGTAAACTGAAAATATAAAAACAGCAAGGTAACTAAAGATAAAAGTGAGCATAAACAGTGTTGCAATGATAGGAAACAAGGCCTAGGGTTCATACTTTCACAAGTGGAGGTTCTCTCAACAAGGATAACATAATTGGATCATATTACTAGCCCTCAACATGCAACAAAGAGTCACTCCAAAGTAACTAATAGCGGAGAACATACGAAGAGATTATGGTAGGGTACGAAACCACCTCAAAGTTATCCTTTCTGATCGCTATTCTTTCCATTCGATCTATCATAGAGTTCGTACTAGACTAACACCTTAAGACACAAATCAACCTAAACCCTAATGTCGCCTAGATACTCCATTGTCACCTCAAGTATCCGTGGGCATGATTATACGATATGCATCACACAATCTCATATTCATCTATTCAACCAACACAAAGTACTTCAAAGAGTGCCCCAAAGTTTCTACCGGAGAGTCAAGACGAAAACGTGTGCCAACCCCTATGCATAGATTCCCAAGGTCACGAAACCCGCAAGTTGATCACCAAAACATACATCAAGTAGATCACATGATATCCCATTGTCACCACAGATAAGTACATGCAAGACATACATCAAGTATTCTCAAATCCTTAAAGACTCAATCCGATAAGATAACTTAAAAGGGAAAACTCAATTCATCACAAGAGAGTAGAGGGGGAGAAACATCATAAGATCCAACTATAGTAGAAAAGCTCACGATACATCAAGATCGTGCCATCTCAAGAACACGAGAGAGAGAGAGATATCAAACACATAGCTACTAGTACATACCCTCAGCCCCGAGGCTGGACTACTCCCTCCTCGTCATGGAGAGCACCAGGATGATGAAGATGGCCACTGGAGAGGGATTCCCCCTTCGACAGGGTGCCGAAACGGGTCTATATTGGTTTTCAGTGTCAACAGAGGCTTTCGGCGGCGGAACTCCCGATCTAGGTTATTTTCCGGAGGTTTCTGTATTTATAGTATTTTGTGGCGTAGGGCACAAGCCAGGGGGGTCTCCGGGCAGTCCACGAGATAGGGGGGCGCGCCCCCCACCCTCGAGGACAGCCCATGACTCTCCTGGCCCAACTCTTTTACTCTGGGGGCTTCTTTTGGTCCATAAAAAATCATCAAAAATTGGCACATCAATTGGACTCTGTTTGATATTCCTTTTTTGAAAAACTCAAAAACAAGGAAAAACAGAAACCGGCACTGGGCTTTGGGTTAATAGGTTTGTCCCAAAAATCATATAAAAGTTTATATAAAATCCCATAAAACATCCTAGAAGGATAATATAATAGCATGGAACAATAAAAAATTATAGATACATTGGAGACGTATCAAGCATCCCCAAGCTTAATTCCTGCTCGTCCTCGAGTAGGTAAATGATAAAAGCAGATTTCTAATGTGGAATGCTACCTAAATTCTCAATGTAGTTCTCTTTATTGTGGCATGAATGTTCAGATCCGAAAGATTCAAGATAAAAGTCTATATTGACATAAGAATAGTATCACTTCAAGCACACTAACAAAGTAATCATGTCTTCTGCAAATAACATGGCCAAAGAAAGTTATCCCTAAAAAATCATATAGTTTGGCTATGCTCCCTCTTCATCACACAAAATATTCATATCATGCACAACCCCGATTTTAGCCAAGCAATTGTTTCACACTTTAATTCTTTCAAACCTTTCAACTTTCATGCAATACATGAGCGTGAGCCATGGATATAGCACTGTGTGGAATAGAGTGGTGGTTGTGGAGAAGACACAAAAGAGGAAGATAGTCTCACATCAACTAGGCGTATCAATGGGCTATGGAGATGCCCTTCAATAGATATCAATGTGAGTGAGTAGGGATTGCCATGCAACGGATGCACTAGAGCTATAAGGGTATGAAAGCTCAACAAAAAGAAACTAAGTGGGTGTGCATCCAACTTGCTTCCTCATGAAGACCTAGGGTATTTGAGGAAGCCCATCGTTGGAATATACAACCCAAGTTCTATAATGAAAATTCCCACTAGTATATGAAAGTGACAAAACAAGAGACTCTCTATCATGAAGATCATGGTGCTACTTTGAAGCACAAGTGTGGAAAATGATAGTAGCATTGTCCCTTCTCTCTTTTCTCTCATTTTTTGGAGGGGGCTTTTTTATTTCCTCACACGGGACAATGCTCTAATAATGCAGATCATCACACTTTTATTTACTTACAACTCAAAGATTACAACTCGAAGCTAGAACAAAATATGACTATGTGAATGCCTCCAGCGGTGTACCGGGATGTGCAATGAATTAAGAGTGACATGTATGAATGAATTGTGAATGGTGGCTTTGCCACAAATACGATATCAACTACATGATCATGCATGGCAATATGACAATATTAAGCGTGTCATATGAACGAAACGGTGGAAAGTTGCATGGCAATATATCTCGGAATGGCTATGGAAATGCCATGATAGGTAGGTATGGTGGCTGTTTTGAGGAAGGTATATGGTGGGTGTATGGTACCGGCGAAAGTTGCGCGGTACAAGAGAGGCTAGCAATGGTGGAAGGGTGAGAGTGCGTATAATCCATGGACTCAACATTAGTCATAAAGAACACATATACTTATTGCAAAAATCTAAAATCCATCAAAACAAAGTATTCAACGCATGCTCCTATGGGAAGGGTTGGTAGGAGTTAACCATCGCGCGATCCCGACCTCCACACAAAGGATGACAATCAATAAATACCTCATGCTCTAACTTCGTCACATAGCGGTTCACCATACGTGCATGCTACATGAATCACAAACTTTAACAGAAGTATTTCTTGAATTTATAATTACCCCGCTAGCATAACTCTAATATCACCATCCTCGTATCTAAAAACAATCATCAAGTATCAAACTTCCCATCATATTCAATGTACTTTATATGAAAGTTTTTACTATACTCATCTTGGATGCCTATCATATTAGGACTAGTTTTATAACAAAAGCACATTACCATGCTGTTCTAAAAGACTCTCAAAATAATATAAGTGAAGCATGAGAGTTCATCAATTTCTTCAAAATAAAACCACCGCCATGCTCTAAAAGATATAAGTGAAGCACTAGAGCAAAACTATCTAGCTCAAAAGATATAAGTAAAGCACATAGAGTATTCTAATAAATTCTAAATCATATTAATCTCTCTGAAAAGGTGTGTCCATCAAGGATGATTGTGGCAAACTAAAAAGCAAAGACTCAAATCATACATGACACTCCAAGCAAAACACATATCATGTGGTGAATAAAAATATAGCATCGAGTAAAGTTACCAATAGACGAAGACGAAAGAGGGGATGCCTTCCTGGGGCATCCCCAAGCTTAGGCTTTTGGTTGTCCTTGAATATTACCTTGGGGTTCCTTGGGATTCCCCAAGCTTAGGCTCTTGCCACTCCTTATTCTATAGACATCGAATCTTTACCCAAAACTCGAAAACTTCACAACACAAAACTTAAACAGAAAACTCGTAAGCTCCGTTAGTATAAGAAAATAAAACCACCACTTAGGTACTGTTATGAACTCATTCTAAATTCATATTGGTGTAATATCTACTGTATACCAACTTATCTATGGTTCATACCCTACGATACTACTCATAGATTCATCAAAATAAGCAAACAACACATAGAAAACAGAATCTATCAAAAACAGAAAAGTCTATAGCAATCTGTAACTCCAAAAATTCTGAAATAAATTGGTAGACCTGAGTAAATTGTCTATTAATCATCTGCAAAAAGAATCAACTAAAAATCACTCTCCAGTAAAAAAATGGTAGCTAATCTCGTGAGCGCTAAAGTTTCTGTTTTTTACAGCATGATCGCATAAACTTCACACAAGTCTTCCCAAATGTTCTACTTGGCAAAAACACTAATTAAAACACAAAACCACATCTAAACAGAAGCTAGATGCAATATTTTTTCCTAAACAAAAGCAAAAAGCAAAGAATAAAAATAAAGTTGGGTTGCCTCCCAACAAGCGCTATCGTTTAACGCCCCTAGCTAGGCATGATGATTTGAATGATGCTCGCATAAAAGATAAGAATTGAAACATAAAGAGAGAATCATGAAGAATATGACTAGCACATTTAAGTCTAACCCACTTCCTATGCATAGGGATTTTGTGAGCAACAACTTATGGGAACGATAATCAACTAGCATAGGAAGAGAAAACGAGCATAACTTCAAGATTTCAAGCACATAGAGAGGAAACTTGATATTATTGCAATATGTAGAAGCATATGATCCTCTCTCACTATAATTTTCAGTAGCATCATGAATGAATCCAACAATATAACCAACACATAAAGCATTCTTTTCATGATCTACTTGCATAGAAATTTTACTACTCTCCACATAAGCAAATTTATTCTCATCAATAGTGGTGGGAGCAAACTCAACAAAATAACTATCATGTGAAGCATAATCCAATTGAAAATTAAAATCATGATGACAAGTTTCATGGTTATCTTTATTCTTTATAGCATACATGTCATCAAAATAATCATCATAGATAGGAGGCATGCTTTCATCATAATAAATCTGCTCATCAAAACTTGGGGGACTAAACATATCATCTTTATCAAACATAGCATCCCCAAGCTTGTGGCTTTGCATATCATTAGCATCATCGGTATTCAAAGAATTCATACTAACAACATTGCAATCATGCTCATCAAGCACATATTTTATGTCAAGCATTCTATGTAATTCTTCTTCTAGTACTTGAGCACAATTTTCCATCCCATCATTTTCACGAAAGATATTAAAAAGATGAAGCATATGAGGTAACCTTAATTCCATTTTTTGTAGTTTTTTTATAAACTAAACTAGTGATAAAACAAGAAACTAAAAGATTCGATTGCAAGATATAAAGATATACCTTCAAGCACTAACCTCCCCGGCAACGGCGCCAGAAAAGAGCTTGATGTCTACTACACAACCTTCTTCTTGTAGACGTTGTTGGGCCTCCAAGTGCAGAGGTTTGTAGGATAGTAGCAAATTTCCCTCAAGTGGATGACCTAAGGTTTATCAATCCGTGGGAGGCGTAGGATGAAGATGGTCTCTCTCAAACAACCCTGCAACCAAATAACAAAGAGTCTCTTATGTCCCCCAACACACCCAATACAATGGTAAATTGTATAGGTGCACTAGTTCGGCGAAGAGATGGTGATACAAGTGCAATATGGAAGGTAGATATAGGTTTTTGTAAACTGAAAATATAAAAACAGCAAGGTAACGAAAGATAAAAGTGAGCATAAACAGTGTTGCAATGATAGGAAACAAGGCCTAGGGTTCATACTTTCACTAGTGGAAGTTCTCTCAACAAGGATAACATAATTGGATCATATTACCAGCCCTCAACATGCAACAAAGAGTCACTCCAAAGTAACTAATAGCGAAGAACAAACGAAGAGATTATGGTAGGGTACGAAACGACCTCAAAGTTATCCTTTCTGATCGATCTATTCAAGAGTCTTTAGTAAAATAACACGAAGCTATTCTTTCCGTTCGATCTATCATAGAGTTTGTACTAGAATAACACCTTAAGACACAAATCAACCAAAACCCTAATGTCACCTAGATACTCCATTGTCACCTCAGGTATCCATGGGCACACTACTAGGAAAAGGGCTATAGATGATATGGCCACTAATGGCGCACCAGACATGTGGTGCGCCACTACTATATACTAATGCCGCACCATGTGTTGGTGCGTCATTAGTGTCCAAATACTAATGGCGCACCACATCCACGGTGCGCCATTTGTAACAAAAAAAGTTCATTTTTTTTCAAAACTAGTAATGGCGCACCAGTGGATAGTGCACCATTACTAGTTAAACTAGTAATGGCGCACCACATCCACGGTGCGCCACTAGTAATATTTTTTAAAAAAATAATTTTTCTTTTCAATTTTTTTTCAAAACTAGTAATGGCGCACCAGTGGATAGTGCGCCATTACTAGTTTAATTACTAGTTAAACTAGTAATGGCGCACCCCATCCACGGTGCGCCACTAGTAATTTGTTTTCAATTTTTGTTTCAATTTTTTTTTCAAAACTAGTAATGGCGCACCGTGTGTGTGGTGCGCCATTACTAGTTAGTAATGGCGCACCACTCCCACGGTACGCCATTACTAACTTGACCCAAAAATTCCACCGAATGCCCCCCCCACTTGGACCGCCTTTTCAGTTTTAAAAAAAAGAAAATGATGGAAATGTCGAAAAAATAAAAGAAAATAAGTTTCCCATGTGATATGTGGTCTACTTGTTGGGAAAATTTACAAATATGAATTTCGACTTTATTTGCAAAATATCTCTGCAATTTGTAAAATTGGCATAACTTTTGCATACGACCTCGGATTAAAAAGTTTTTTATATGAAAAATCATCTACTCGAAAAGTTACATCCGAATTTAACCGGGGGAAGCCCGTTAAACATTTTCAAAATCCCAAAAAACCTAACAGAAAAAGGGCTTTTAAGATCTATAGGAAAAAAAATGGAAAAAAAAAATTCAAACTTACTAGTGGCGCATCGTTTGCTAGGTGCGCCACTAGTAACAGAAAAAAAATTGGTTTCGAAAAAAATCGATTTTTTTTCCAAATATGATACGTAATATGACCGGGAAGTTTGAAATATTTTTTCAAAATTTCATCATACTCATGAACATGAACAAAGTCCTAGACATCAAGAAGGTTTAATAGGATTGATATGATAGATATATCAACAAGTGCGTGTGAAGTGAGTTGGTGCTGGGGTTGGATAGAACTGCGAAGTTAAGCATGCTTGGGCTGGAGTAGTGTGAGGATGGGTGACCTTCCGGGAAGGTTGACCACAGAGTGTGATTTGACTTGAGATTAAGCATACTGACCCGAGATTAAGCCATAGTGACCTGAGATTAAGAAAAAAAAACAAATTGTTTTAAAAAAATTGATTTTTTTTTAAAAAATTGTTACTAATGGCGCACTTCTATGTGGTGCGCCATTAGTATACCAGATACTAATGGCGCACCATGGGCTATACTAATGGCGCACTTGTGGTGCGCCATTAGTATACCAGAAACTAATGGCGCTCCAGTGGTGCGCCATTAGTAAAAAAAATCTAATGGCGTGGTGCTAGTGGCGCACCTATAGTGCGCCATTAGTAGCGAAAACAGGTGCACCACTAGCATCCCTTTTCCTAGTAGTGGCATGATTATACAATATGCATCACACAATCTCATATTCATCTATTCAACCAACACAAAGTACTTCAAAGAGTGCCCCAAAGTTTCTACCGGAGAGCCAAGACGAAAACGTGTGCCAACCCCTATGCATAGATTCCCAAGGTCATGGAACTCGCAAGTTGATCACCAAAACATACATCAAGTAGATCACGTGATATACCATTGTCACCACAGATAAGCACATGCAAGACATACATTAAGTGCTCTCAAATCCTTAAAGACTCAATCCGATAAGATAACTTCAAAGGGAAAACTCAATTTATCACAAGAGAGTAGAGGGGGAGAAACATCATAAGATCCAACTATAGTAGCAAAGCTCGCGATACATCAAGATCGTGCCATCTCAAGAACACGAGAGAGAGAGAGAGAGAGAGAGAGAGAGAGAGAGAGAGAGAGAGAGAGAGAGAGAGAGAGAGAGAGAGAGAGAGCAAACACATAGCTACTGGTACATACCCTCAGCCCCGAGGGTGGACTACTCCCTCCTCATCATGGAGAGCGCCGGGATGATGAAGATGGCCACCGGAGAGGGATTCCCCCTTCGGCAGGGTGCCGGAACGGGTCTAGATTGGATTTTGGTGGCAACAGAGGCTTTCGGCGGCGGAACTCCCGTTCTAGGTTATTTTCCGGAGGTTTCTATATTTATAGGATTTTTTGGCGTAGGGCACAAGTCAGGGGGGGTCGACGGGCTGTCCACGAGATAGGGGGCGCGCCCCCACCCTCGTGGGCAGCCCGTGACTCTCCTGGCCCAACTCTTTTACTCCGGGGACTTCTTTTGGTCCATAAAAAATCATCAAAAATTGGCACGTCAATTGGACTCCGTTTGATATTCCTTTTCTGGAAAACTCAAAAACAAGGAAAAAAACAGAAACTAGCACTGGGCTCTGGGTTAATAGGTTAGTCCCAAAAATCATATAAAAGTGTATATAAAAGCCCATAAAACATCATAGAAGGACAATATAATAGCATGGAACAATAAAAAATTATAGATACGTTGGAGACGTATCACCCGTCCACCAGAAACGTTCCTTCAAATCCAAATACATCTTAGTGTTTCCGGGGTATATCGAGTATGGAGAGTCATGTGCTTCCTGTAATATCAGCTTCCAGATCTCGACGCTGTTGGGAACATAGACACGGTCCTCAAACCACAAGGTGTCATGTTCATCTTCACGAAAACCCTTGGCTTTTCCTTCACTCATCTTCTCCTTTATTTCGGCAATTTCTTTGTCATCCTTCTAAAGTTCTTGTATCTTTCCCAATAATGTTGACTGGACCTCTAATGCTGCAACAAAATCTCTAGGAACTATCTCCAAACGAAGCTCCGTGAGATCTTCTGCTAATTCCTTTGGCAATCCTTCGTTTACTAGGGTGTTGACATAACTCTTTCGGCTCAAA
Organism: Secale cereale; assembly: GCA_902687465.1. Taxonomy (NCBI): domain Eukaryota; kingdom Viridiplantae; phylum Streptophyta; class Magnoliopsida; order Poales; family Poaceae; genus Secale; species Secale cereale. The sequence continues at coordinate 72,680,495 of LR738712.1, forward strand.
GCGTCTGCTACGACATTGGCCTTGCATGAATGATAGTGCAGCTTCATATCATAATCTTTTATGAGCTCCATCCATCTCCTTTGCCTGAGGTTCAGCTCCTTCTGAGTGAAAATGTACTTCAAACTCTTGTGATCCATGTACACATCACAACGGTTTCCAATAAGAAAGTGTCTCCAGGACTTGAGCGCATGCACCATAGCTGCTAACTCCAAATCATGCATGGCATAATTCAACTCTTGCGGTCGGAGTTGACGGGAGGCATAAGAAACAACTCTTCCGTCCTGCATGAGTACTCCTCCAAGTCCTAAGCGAGAAGCGTCGCAATACACTTGGAAATCCTTGCGTATATCTGGCAAGATCAGCACTAGGGCTGTCGTCAAACGTTTCTTCAACTCCTGAAAACTTTCTTTGCACTCTTCAGTCCAATGGAACTTAGTGTCCTTTTTCAACAAGGCCGTCATAGGCTTTGCAATCTTGGAGAAATTCTCAATGAATCTCCGGTAATATCCCGTGAGTCCAAGAAAACTGCGGATCTCTCCAACTAAGGTGGGTGCCAACCACTTGTGACTAACTAAACCTTCATAGGGTCCATTGCTATACCTTCTCCTGATATAACATGTCCTAGGAATCAAACTTTCTTCAACCAAAACTCACATTTGCTGAACTTGGCATATAACTGATGTTCTCTGAGCTTCTCAAGAACCAAACGCAAATGTTTCGTGTGTTCCTCCTCGTTCTTCGAGTACACCAAGATATCATCAATGAATACCACAACGAACTTATCCAAGAAGTCCATGAATACCTTATTCATCATACTCATGAAATATGCAGGGGCGTTAGTCAATCCAAATGACATAACCGTATACTCATATAGCCCATACCTGGTGGTGAAGGTTGTCTTAGGTATATCCTTTTATCGGATCTTCAACTGGTGTTACCCTGATCGTAGATCGATTTTGGAGAATACTTTAGCTCCTTGAAGTTGGTCGAACAAATCATTGATCATCGGCAGTGGGTACTTATTCTTAATGGTCACTTCATTCAACACTCGATAATCAACGACCATTCTTAAAGATCCATCCTTCTTCTCGACCAAAAGCACTGGGGCTCCCCAGGGTGATGAACTTTGTCGAATGAATCCTTTCTCCAGTAACTCCTTAATCTGCTTCTTGATCTCCTCCAGATCATTCGCGGGCATCCGGTATGGTCTCTTCGATATTGGCCCCGTGCCTGGCAATAGTTCTATCAGAAACTCAATGTCCCGATCTGGTGGCATGCCTGGTAGCTCCTCTGGAAATACATACGGGTAATCCTTCACTAAAGGCACTTCCTCCTGAACAACTCTCGAGAGAGAATTTATTGGGTCCTCCTAGGCGCATGCCTGGATACATACTTGATCCTTTTTCCCTCCGGGGTGGTAAGTAAAATCGACTTACTGGCACAATCGATGTTCTCTCCATACATCGATAGCCAATCCATGCCTAGTATCAAATACAACCCTTGTGATTCCAAAATTATAAGGTCTGAGGGGAAAACATGGCTTCCAATGGTCAATGGTATTTGAAGACATCCTTGACTTGCCATATACTCCGCTCCTGGTGAGCTTACTAACATAGGTGGCACAAGTACTTTGGTGGGCAGCTTATATCTATCCACGAATCCCCTTGAAATGTATGAATGCGCTGCACCAGTATCAAAAAGAACTATTGCGGTAAATGACTTAAACCAAAACTTACCGACAACTGCATCAGGCTGCTCTTCAACCTCCTCCACGTTCACGTGGTTCACTTGTCCCCTGTTGAAAGGGTTGGGCTTCTTCCCAGAGCTTCCATTGCCATTCCCATTCTTCGCTTCAGGGCACTCCGTGGCGTAGTGTCCAGTCTTCCCGCACTTGAAACATGTAATGTGACCTAGATCCTTCTTGGCGGGTGTGGCTGGATTGGAGCGGTTCTGATTACTGCTTGCTCCATTCCCATTTCCACTCTTGGGTCCATTGTAGTTATGAGAACTTCCTCCATTATGGGTGTGGCCTCCATGGTTATGGGTATATCCTCCCGAGTTCGGGGTGAAACGAGGCTTCTGCTGGGATCCAGAATTGTTCTTTCCTTGTCCATACTTCCTCTTGCGGCTCTCAATCTGTTGTTGCTTCCCTTTAATCATAAGAGCCTTATCCACCAACTCCTGGTAGTTTTTGAATGTTGCCACCATCAACTGTATGCTCATCTCATCATTCAGCCCTTCCATAAACTTCTCCTGCTTCGCGGCATCGGTGGCCGCATCATCAGGGGCATATCGAGATAGAGTACTAAACTCATCTACGTACTGAGCCACAATATGATTTCCTTGGCGCAAGTTGTGAAACTCATGCTTCTTCATGCTCATAGCCCCAGTTGAGACATGGGTGGTGCGAAAAGCTGGCTGAAACTGGTCCCAAGTGACATTGGCTATAGGGAAGGTGGTTGTGTAATTATCCCACCATGAGGTTGCTGGTCCATCCAATTGATGTGCGACAAAACACACCTTCTCAGCATCTGTGCAACCTGCGGTGGTCAACTCCCTTCCAATCTTGTGTAGCTAGTAATCAACAACTACTGGCTCAATGCTATTGGAAAATACTAGCGGCTGCAACCTCAGAAAACGGGCTAGGTTGTCAACTGGTGGTGGTGGCAGAGGGTTGTTGTTGTTGTTCTGGTTCTAGACAAGAAGTTGCATCAAAGTATTCTAATGTTGGATCAGTTGGGTGAGCTCAGGGGGAAACTCAAATCCGGGCTCATGTCTCGGAGGCATCTGATGGGTTTTAGAGGGAAGAGATTATAATAGAATGATGTCTATGGGAAAATCACTACCCATATTCACATGAGACAAACACAATCACATCACACCAATTCAATTTCAAGCAAGGGCATACAATCGGTCTAGATATATCGTTACAAAAGTGCTCAGACTTCTACTATATGGGGAAAAACTACTACTCATATGGTGGTCATCTAGAAATTTTGATCGGTGGAAGACTCCATGATATCTGCTCCAGCTTCGTCTTCATAGTCATCATCACTATCATCAGGGTCGGAGTCAGTGTCGTCGATGATGACGTAGTCTTCAGAACGAATCTCCGTTGGTTCGTCGTCTTCTGCTCCTGGCGCGGGGTCTCCCATTAATACTCCTAGCTTCCTTGTCAGGTCGTCATTCTTCTCCACAAGTATTGCGATTTCCTCCTCATATCAGTCATGTGAGGACTTGAGTTCCTCTTCTAGCTCCGTGTTCCTGGTTAACGCCTTCTTCAAATCTATCATGCTTGCGCACATCTGGTGCTCCTGTCGACGAATGTGCTGGTTTAACTCCTGGATGAAAGCTGCAATGGACCTCTCCTTCCTGGTACTGATCATGTCCGATTGCTCATCTCGGCGCCCACATATCTGGTAGATAGTGTCCTTCAGCTCCTGTTTGTAGACTTCTCCAATTCGTCCCATAGCAATGTGAGCTGCCATACTCTTGCCTAGGCTCCAGGTTGGTGCATCAAAGGAAAACTCTATGGGCTCAGTGACTGGCATGAACGTCCTCTCGAGAATTTGAACTTGAATACTCCATCACTCTTCTTCTGGTAAAGTGGAGGTGTAGGTCCCGGTGAAGCTTGGTATTCCGATGTTTAGGTACCAAGTGACTTCCTTCAAGTGTCTTCCAAAAGGTGTGTCTTCATCCGGTTGGGTGAACTTGTTCCTTGAGTCCGCCATCCTAAAGAGTTGAAAATGGAGAGGAGTCAGAAATGAGTAGAGAAGACTAACCTATGGCTCATCTTAGTGGTCATGTCCTACATTTAACATGTGCTCTGATACCATCTTGTAGCGACCCGACCCGAATGGATCAAATCTCTGTGCTTCAATGTCATCCCTGGATCGGTAATGCTGACACACACAGTACTTGAAGGATTTATAACAGAGTGGCAACCACACACTTATTACATCACATGTCTCAGAAGAGAACTTATTACAAAAGATATGGCATAATGCCATCTAACACGATAACAACGGAAGGCTTGGAAGATAAAGTGAGTCCATCAACTCCAACGGCATAGCTGAGTACATGACAAACGACCTAGCGCACCTTACTCTTCTTCTGAAAGGTCTGCAACATGATATGTTGCAGCCCGAAACGGGTCAGCACATGGAATATGCCGGCAAGATAACACGGTAGAGCAAGTAATAGATAAATGCTATCACTACATGCATATATGGCTGGTGGAGGCTCTAAGGCTTACAATGTTTTTGCATAAAGCCAATTTTTTCCTACAACAAAGGAATAAATTTTATTTTAACTATCATGGTAGTTGAAACATCATTGAGAAGGTTCCTCCAACTCAATCCCAATTAAAGTAATCATTATCAACCCAACAAATTAGTTTTAGAGTGATGAGATCAATCCAATAATTCAAGTACCAGATACTCAAGATGTCCATAACCGGGGACACGGCTAATCATGATTAATTTGTACACTCTGCAGAGGTTTGTGCACTTTTCCCCACAAGACTCGATCTCCTCCGTTGGATTTCTCGCACTGCATGGTGTTTGAGTAACGAATGACCGAGACACAGTCTTTCAGAAGCATTTACTCTTTACCCTGGGTGGACCCGTGATACGTCTCCAATGTATCTATAAGTTTTGATTGTTCCATGCTATTATTTATGATGTTTTGGATGTTTAATGGGCTTTGTCATACACTTTTATATTATTTTTGGGACTAACCTACTAACCCAAAGGCCCAGTCCAGATTGTTGTTTTTTTTTGCCTGTTTCAGGGTTTTACAGAAAAGGGATATCAAACGGAGTCCAAACGGAATGAAACCTTCGGGAGAGATATTTTTTTGGAGAAAATCACGCACTGGAGACTTGAGAACCACATCGTAGGGCATATGTGATGACCATGAGGGTGCCCCCCCCTATAGGACACGCCCCCTGCCTCGTGGGCCCCACGTTTGGCCCCCGGTGCCCTCCTTCCTCCTATATATGCCTACGTACCCTGAAACCTTCAGAACAACAGAGAAAATCCTAGTTCCACCACCGTAACCTTCTGTTCCCGTGAGATCCCATCTTGGGGCCTGTTCCGGAGCTCCACTAGAGGGGGGATCTACCACGGAGTGCTTCTACATCATCATCATCGCCTCACCATGAGTTGTGAGTAGTTTACCACAGACCTTCGGGTCCATAGCTAGTATCTATATGGCTTCTTCTCTCTCTTTGGATCTCAATACAAAGTTCTCCTTGGTCTTCGAGGAGATCTATTCAATGTAATCTCTTTTTGCGGTGTGTTTGTTGAGATCCGATGAATTGTGGGTTTATGATCAAGATTATCTATGAGAAATATTTGGTTCTTCTCTGAACTCTTTATGTATGATTATAATATCCTTGCAAGTCTCTTTGAATTATTGGTTTGGTTTGGCCTACTAGATCTATATTTCTCGCAATGGGAGAAGTGCTTGGCTTTGGGTTCAATCTTGCGGTGTCCTTTCCCAGTGACAGTAGGGGCAGCAAGTCACGTATTGTATTGTTGCCATCGAGGATAAAAAGATGGGGTTTATATCATATTGCTTTAGTTTATCCCTCTACATCATGTCATCTTGCTTAAGGCGTTACTCTGTTCTTATAAACTCAATACACTAGATGCATGCTGGATAGCGGTCGATGTGTGGAGTAATAGTAGTTGATGCAGAATCGTTTCGCTCTACTTGTCTCGGACGTGATGCCTATATATAATGATCATGCCTATATAGTCTCATAATTATTCGCTTTTCTATCAATTTCTCGACAGTAATTTGTTTACCCGCCGTAGAATATTGCTATCATGAGAGAAGCCACTAGAGAACACTATGGCCCCCGGGTCTATTCTCAATATATCAATCTACAATCTACTTTACTTTTCCGCTTTTACTTTTTGTTCGTATATACAACAATACCAAAAATATCAAACTATCATCTCTATCAGATCTCACTTTCGTAAGTGACCGTAAAGGGATTGACAATCCCTTATCGCGTTGGCTGCGAAGTTCTTATTTGTTTGTGCAGGTACGAGGGACTCACGCGTGGTCTCCTACTGGATTGATACCTTGGTTCTCAAAAACTGAGGGAAATACTTACGCTACTGTGCTGCATCACCCTTTCCTCTTCGAGGGAATACAACGCAAGTTCGAGAAGTAGCAAGAAGAATTTTTAGCGCCGTTGCCGGGGAGGCTTACACAAAAGTCATATACCAAGTACCTATCACAAACCCTTATCCTTCGCATTACATTTTTGCCTCTCGATTTCCTCTCTCCCACTTCACCCTTGCCGTTTTATTTGCCCTTCTTTTGCCATGTGTTTATCGTTCGCTTGCCTCTTGTTTGCTTGTGTGTTGCTTGCTTGCTTTCCCTCATGTATGAGATGGGGACGATTTTATCAAGAAGGGTAGTAATGTCGAGGGCAACGTCTATGTTGACCCCCGGATGAAACTACCACTTTACATATTAAGAAGTTCCGGGTTGGTAGTGATAATATCATTGGAAAAGGAGTTCTTCAAGACTTCTTTACTTGTGCCGGTGCTTTGCCCACTATGAGTGTCTCTATTCTTCACATAACTAGTAGCCTTGCGGATGCTGTATCTATGCTTATAGTTGAAATTGAAAGGCAATTTATCCATATGCATCCCTTTATTCATAGAATCTTTTTGGAGTTTTCCAATATTGACCATTCTTCTCTTAAGCGTGCAGCTACTATCTTTTTGGCTCATGAATTTAGATTTATCATGAAAGAGGCCAAAGAAATCTTTGCTCATTACGGGGTAGATGCCGGCCGACCTCCCATAGAGGTTATCTTATTTAATCAAGAAGACATAATGCGGTTGCGATCTCCTGATCATGTTGCTTTTAATGAAAACCTTAGAAAAAAGGTTCCTACCAATATCTTGGTTGATAGAATTTCTGAGATGAATGATGATTTTGCTATTCAAAACAATGGGTTAGGCTTCTCCCTTGAGCGAAGGCTTATGACCTTCTGCCAAAAGAACGCCTATAATGATGAATTGGTTGTTCATTACAAAGGGCCAAAAGAGCAACCTATTCCTCCTGAGATTGATGTGGGGGACTTTTGTCCCATTAAATTTAGCCCTTTTGATTACTTTTGCTTACCACAAAGGAAACTTGCTGCTGAACGTAGGGAATATGAGATGAGTTTCCACGATATATCGTATCATTATGGCATTCCCTAGATCTATCCATGTATCGTGCATAGCTAGGGGCGTAAAACGATAGCGCTTGTTGGGAGGCAACCCAATTTTATATTTTTTTGTTTTTGCTTCGGTTTAGGAATAAATATTGCATCTAGCTTCTGTTTAGATGTGGTTTTGTGTTTTTTTAGTGTTTGTGCCAAGTAGAACCTTTGGGAAGACTTGTGTGAAGTTTATATGATCTTGCTGTGAAAAACAGAATCGTTAGCGCTCGCTAGAATGGTCATCAGATTTTACTGGAGCGTGCTATTTAGTTGATTCTTTTTGCAGATGATTAATAGACAAATTCCTCACGTTTAACAATTTAGTTTGAATTTTTTTTGGAGTTACAGAAGTGGGCGAAACCTGTAGATTACTACAGACTGTTCTGTTTTTGACAGATTCTAATTTTCGTGTGTTGTTTGCTTATTTCAATGCATCTATGAGTAGTATTGGGAAGTATGAACCATAGAGAAATTGGAATACAGTAGGTTTAACACCAATATAAACAAAGAATGAATTCATGGCAGTAACTTTGAGTAGTGGTTTGCTTTCTTATGCTAACGGAGCTCACGAGATTTTTGTCTAAGTTTTGTGTTGTGAAGTTTTCAAGTTTTGAGTATTGCTTTGAGGGACTATGGAACAAAGAGTAGCAAGGGCCTAAGCTTGGGGATGCCCAAGGCACCCCAAGTAAAATTAAAGGAGAACCAAAAGCCTAAGCTTGGGGATACCCCGGGAAGGCATCCCCTCTTTCGTCTTCATCCATCGGTAACTATACTCGGACCTATATTTTTATTCACCACATGATATGTGTTTTACTTGGAGCGTCTTCTATAATTTGAGTATTTTCTTGTTAGTTTGCCACAATTATCCTTGCTGGACACACCTATTTGAGAGAGTTAAATATGGCCTAGGAATTGATAGACCACTCTATGTGCTTCACTTATATCTTTTGAGTTGAATAGTTTTTGCTCTAGTGCTTCACTTATATCTTTTAGAGCACGGTGGTGATAATATTTTGAAGAAATTGTTGAACTATCATGCTTCACTTATATCCAATTGAGAGTCTATGAAAACAGCATGGTAATGTGCTTAGGCTATAAAACTAGTCTTCACATGATAGACATCCAATATCAATGTAGTAAAAACTTTCACACTTAGTGCATTGAATATGATGAGAAGTTGGATGCTTGATAATTGTTTTGAGATATGAGGATAGTGATATTAGAGTCATGCTAGTGGAGTTATTATGAAATTGAGAAATACTTGTGTTAAGGTTAGTGATTCCCGTAGCATGCACGTATGGTGAACCGTTATGTGACGAAGTTAGAGCATGAGGTATTTGTAAAATGTCAACCTTTGTGTGGAGGTCGAGGGCGCGCGATGGTTAACTCCTACCAACCTCCCCCCTAGGAGCATGCGTTGATTGCTTTGTTTTAACGACTCATAGATTTTTGCAATAAGTATATGAGTTCTTCATGACTAATGTTGAGTCCATGGATTATACGCACTCTCACCCTTCCACCATTGCTAGCCTCTATTGTACCACACAACTTTCGCCGGTACCATACACCCACTATATATCTTTCCTCAAAACAGCCACCATATATATTCCTCAAAACATCCACCTTTCCTACCTATCATGGCATTTCCATAGCCATTCCGAGATATATGTCCATGCAACTTTCCACCGTTCCATTCATATGACACACTTCATATTGTCATATTGCCATGCATGATCGTGTAGTTGACATCATATTTGTGGCAAAGCCACCATGCATAATTTTTCATACATGTCACTCTTGATTCATTGCACATCCCGGTACACTGCCGGAGGCATTCATATAGAGTCATACGTTGTTCTAGTATCGAGTTGTAATATCGAGTTGTAATAAAAGTGTGATGATCATCATTATTAGAGCATTGTCCCATGTGAGGAAAGGCTAAATCAATAAAGCCCCTCCAACAAAAAAAAAGAAAGGCCAAAGAAAAAAAATCCCAAAAAAGAAAAAAAGAAAAAAAATGAAAAGAAAAGGGACAATTGCTACTATCTTTTTCCACACTTGTGCTTCAAAGTAGCACCATTTTCTTCATGATAGAGAGTCTCATGTTTAGTCACTTTCATATACTAGTGGGAATTTTTCATTATAGAACTTGGCTTGTATATTCCAACGATGGGCTTCCTCAAATGCCCTAGGTCTTCGTGAGCAAGCAAGTTGGATGCACACCCACTAGTTTCTTTTGTTGAGCTTTCATACATTTTTAGCTCTAGTGCATCCGTTGCATGGCAATCCCTACTCACTCACATTAATATCTATTGATGGGCATCTCCATAGCCCGTTGATACGCCTAGTTGATGTGAGACTATCTTCCTCATTTTTGTCTTCTCCACAACCACCTCTCTATTCCACCCATAGTGCTACGTCCATGGCTCACGCTCATGTATTGCGTGAAAGTTGAAAGGTTTGAAATAATAGAGTATGAAAACAAGTGCTTGGCTGAAATCGGGTTGTGAATGATATGAATATTTTGTGTGATGAAGAGGGAACATAGCCAGACTATATGATTTTGTAGGGATAACTTTCTTTAGCCATAGTATTTTGAGAAGACATGATTGCTTTGTTAGTATGCTTGAAGTATTACTGTTTCTTATGTCAATATAGACTTTTTGTCTTAAATCTTTCAGATCTGAACATTCATGCCATAATTAAGAGAATTACATTGAAAAACTATGTTGGTTAGCATTCAACATCAAAAATTCTATTTTTATCATTTAACTACTCGAGGACGAGCAGGAATTAAGCTTGGGGATGCTTGATACGTGATGCGGAGCATCCCAAGGTCATCCCCATGGGACTACCGTCGACTCACCAAGTGCCCAAAGGACCAATGACACGAGCCCGTGCAAGAGCTCTCAAAGCCGAGGTGAATTCGCTCCTTTATCAATTTCCTCTCGATTCACATGGGACATGGCTTCTACCCTCATCAGAAACTCTATGCATACTCAGGTACTTGGATGAAGGCCATGTGACAGCTCTGCACAGTGGACAAGGCGGCGGGATCGAAAAGTGCTTGGAAGAAGAAGAAGTGCTGCTGAAGACGCTACAGGCATCGGACGTCCGACCCCTTGATACGTCTCAAACGTATCTACTTTTCCAAACACTTTTGATATTGTTTTGACCTCATTCTTGCATGATTTGAACTAAACTAACCCGGACTGACGCTGTTTTCAGCAGAGCTGCCTGTATGGTTTTATTGTGTGCAGGAAAACGGATTTTTAGGTATCTCAGAAAATTCCACGAAAAATCATAGAAAAGCCATGCACCCGAAGGAACCTGGTGCCAGAAGAGGGGCCAGAGGGGGGCCAGGGGGGCTCCAGGCGCCCTGGTGGCGCGGCCCACCCCCTGGCCGCACCGGGAGGCCGCCTGGGTGGGCCCTACCTCCCCTGGTGCCCTACTTTGACCCGTATTTTAGCTCGTGACGGAAAAATCCCAGATCAGAAGTTCTTTTCCCAGTTTTCGTCGTGGAGCCGCCGCCACCCTCTGTTCTTCTTCGGGAGGGCTAATCTGGAGGCTGATTTGGCCTTCGGAGAGGGGAGATCGTCGCCATCGTCATCATCATCACCACTCCATCCTCCCTCCATGACTTCTCCTTTCATGTGTGAGTAATCCCCTGCTATAGGCAAAGGGGGTGGTAGGGATTGGATGAGTTAGATCATGTAATAGTTTGTCAGATCGTTGGGGGCATGTTGCCTATCATCTACTATGGTGTTTATCATCTTTGCTTCAACTTGTTATTCTTAATGCTTGTCACTTAGGGCCCGAGTGCCATGATTTCAGATCTGAACCTAATGTGTTTGCATGAATATATTTGTGTTCTTGATCCTATCTATGAGTTGTTTGCACCTATTACGGTTCGGAACCGGTGATCCCAAAAGTGACAGCTTGGGACACCAAAGGGGATGGTCCGTAGTTTGAGGATTACATGTATCCATTGAGTTTGTTGCTTTGTTCCGGTGCTCTTTGACAGGAGCACCTTAATATCCATAAGTTCCTTTTGGCCCCGTTCGTAGCGGGATTGTAGGACAAAAGATGTTGTGCAAGTTCTTATTGCAAGCACGTACAACTACCTACGGGATACATGCCTAATGTTTGATATTTGCCTAGATGATCATTACTTTTCCGTGTGCCTTGCCCCAAGTTAGAATCATGATATATCTCATCCATGCAGCGCCCAACCATCCATCTCCCTAGCCTACAGTGTTTTAAATCCTGTTGGTTACTAGTTGCTACTTTTGCTATTTACTTTCGCTGTTTACTTTTACTATCACCACCGTCACTACCATATCACCGTTACCACTTATCTTTTGTTGCAAGTAAGTATATTTCAGGTGCGGTTGAATTGACAACTCAACTGTCAAATCTTATAAATAATCTTTGGCTCCCCATGTGTCGAATCAATAAATTGGGTTATTCTTACCCGCGAAGACTATCTCGATCCCTTACGGTTGAGGGTTATCAAGTACCGTTTTCTGGCGCCGTTGCCGGGGAGCATAGCAATATTTACAAGTCTACTTGAAGTATCCTACCTGTTGCACTTCATCCGCTATGGGTAAGAAAGGAGACCCTAAGGTTCCGATCTTACTATCCACTACAAGAAGAGGTACTGTTCTGAACACTAGTGCTACACTTGATTCACCTTCTGTTATGAGTAAGTTTGCCTCACCGCCACCACATGATGCTCCTACTGAATATGTTACTATGTCCGATACTCTTGATGATGCTTCTACTACTCTTGATGATATTAGTTCACTTGGTTATGCTCTTGAGAAACAGATCGCTGCTGCTGCAAAAAAGTCTGGAATTGAAATTCCTGTTACTCGCTACCCTATTGGTGGAACTTACGATTATCCTGATTTGAGTAAACTCAAGGAGAGACTCCTTGATGATGATTACTATATGCTTGATGAAGATTTATGCAGGGAACTGACAGAGTTTGCCGGCTCTGACCCTGAAGTTATTAAGAAGCTGTTTGAAAAACACTCTTTGAAGAACAAAACCGTTCCTGATCCTGAATTTGCTACATCTCCTATATGCATTGATGATCCTGATTATGATTTCTCTGTTGATCTTTCACTTATACCTATGGTTGAAGCTGGCCCCTTTTATGGCAGAGAAAATGATGATGCTATTGCACACCTGACTAAACTCAGTGAGTTGGGTGGCTTGTTTACCACGGATGAGAAGATACGATACTTTTATGTGACCAAGCTTCTTCCTTTCTCCTTGAAGGAAGGTGCTGAAACATGGTATGATTCACTCCCATGCGGTTCCATTAAGAGTCCTCAAGACTTAGCTTACTCTTTTGTTGATAAGTACTTTCCTGCTCACATGCAACATGCTGCTTTACAAAGAATTTATAACTTTAAACAGTTGCAGGATGAGCACCTCCCTAAAGCTTGGGGGAGGTACTGCGGTCTGATTCGGGCTAGACCAGGACATGAAGTCCCTAAGAACGAATTAATCGATATATTTTATGCTGGTCTAACTGATGAATCCAGGTCCTATTTGGACAATTGTGCTGGTTGTGTTTTCAGGAAAAGAACATCGGACGATGCAGAGGATTTGATGGGCAGGATTGCCAAAAACCATGAAGATTGGTCCGTCCCTGAACCACCTCCACCACCAAAGAAGAGGGGCATGTTTGTTCTAAGCCCCGAAGATATGCGAGAAGCAAAGAAGTCTATTAAAGAGAAGGGTATTAAAGCTGAAGACGTGAAGAATCTACCCCCTATTGAGAAGCTGTGTGAGCCTACCACTCACCCTCCTATGGTAGAGGTACACTCTCTTTTAGATTTCAACGCAAGTGACATCCCTCATGGTAAGCCTCCTGATCAATGTTTAGATGAGTTTGATAATTTTATTATGAAACAAAATCATTTTAATGAGAGGATACAAAGTCAATTGCATGATAATTCCCTTGCTATCAAAAGTTTGCTTGATGTTCTTGGTAGAACAGTTAATGATGTTCAATGTCTTGTGAAGCATTTTCATATGGTTCAAACTCAGCTTGAACAAATTTCTAATGTGCAAAAAGATTTGCTTGCTAACAATGCCAAACAAGATGATTTGCAGGCCTTCGGGATTAAGACCCGAGGAGGAACTAGCACTCAAGATCCTCTCTATCCAGAGGGGCATCCGAGGAGAATCGAGCAAGATTCTCAAATGCAGGAAGAAGAAATTGTTGGCTCTCCAAAAAAGAAGAAGAAGAAACATAAGGAGACTGACAATTCCAATGATCCTATTACAGATGAAGAGCCAGCTGTTGATCCCAACAGTGTATCTATCTCCGATGCTGAGACTGAAGACGGTGCTGAACCTGAAGGTAAGGATAATGAGAAGAATGATCCGCCTAAAGTTTGAGAAGAAGAAGCACCTGACAAACATAAGAGGTGCACTAGAGAAGACTTCGTCGCAAGAATACATGGGAAGGAAAGAGAACCATGGGTACAGAAACACATGCCCTTTCCAGGTAAGTCTCTCAAATCTAAAGAAGAAGAGCATTACAATAAGTTTTGTGAGTGGATTAAACCTCTTTTTCTTCAAATCCCTTTGACTGATGCTATTAAGTTACCTCCCTATTCAAAATATATGAAAGATATTGTCACTAATAAAAGAAAAGTTCCTAATGAAGCAATATCTACTATGCTTGCTAACTACTCTTTCAGTGGCAAGATTCTTGAGAAGCTTGGTGATCCAGGTATACCCACCATTCCTTGCTCCATAAAGAATAATTATGTCAAAACTGCCTTATGTTATCTTGGAGCAGGAGTGAGTGTTATGCCTTTCTCTATTTACAAGAGGCTTTGTTTAGAGAAACTAATTCCTACAGATATCTCTCTTCAGATGGCTGACAAGTCAACCGCCGTTCCGATAGGTATTTGTGAGGATGTTCCAGTAGAAGTTGCTAATTGTTTGATTCTTACTGATTTTGTTGTGCTTGACATGCCCGAGGATGGGAGCATGTCCATTATTCTTGGTAGACCTTTTCTTAACACCGCAGGTGCTATTATTGATTGCAATAAAGGGAAGGTTACCTTCAATGTGAATGATAAAGAACACACGGTGTATTTCCCAAATAAGACCGACAGGAGGCATGGCCTCAACTCTATAGAAAATATCGAGACCGTGAAGATTGGAGAATGGGACTGTCCACTACATGTGCATCACAAATACAAAACTATTATGGTGGGGACAATGTCCATCAAAGTAAAGGTTCAGTGTCTACTTCGTAAGAGGTGAGACTTTTTGCTCTATATATCGCCTGTTTGTTGGTAAGACTTGATCAACCTTACTAATAAACATGTTTTATATAGATAAAAAGTTGAGCTTGTTATGTTTTCATTTGTTTTAGTTTTTGTTCTCTTTGCTGTACCAAGTGTTTATGTTTTGAAGCTTCACAATACTAATCACCGCTTTAAGTCTTCAGAAAGTCTTGCAGCTTTTTGAACTTCGAAAAAATTTCAACAGTGAAGTTTTCAGAAAAATTCCAGAAAAATAAAAATAAAAATTTCCATGCCGGGAGTGACCCAGAGGTACCTGGGGCCAGCCAGGGGGACCCACCAGTGGCCCAGGCGGCCAGCTGGCGCGACCTGCCCCCTGGCCGCGCCCACAGGGCGCCTGGGGCCCACAAGGCCCCCCTCCAGGTAAGTCTTCTTCCTCCCTATCTCTTTCTCTCAAAAAACGCGAGTTCTGCACTTGTTCTTGCGTTCTTGCTGCTCTTGGAAGCGATTCTTCGATCTCTCTCTACAGCCTATCATTTGAGCTGAGATTTTGAACAAATACTCCCTGGTATGTGACTCCTCCACCCCTCCAATTAGATTTCTGATTGGTGGCTTCATTTGTGAGTATTTAGTAGTTCTTGGTGCTGTATAGATGAGCTTCCATGCATGTGTAGAAAGTTATTTTCCAAGTTTTGATGCAAGTTTATGCCTTGGGCAAGTGAGTTGAGTAGTTTGCCTTAACCCACCTTGTTTTAATCCTTGTTTTTGTAATTTGCCAAAAAATTCAGAAATGAGTTTGTTAGGAAGGGCAAAGGGGTGGCTTGAGAAGAGGAGGCCCACGCACTCCGATCGAGTTACTAGAGCCGCAGCTTCACCCTTGACTGCTAGGGTGAGCTATAATGAAGATCATGTGCCCCTAGAGTTGTTGGAAGACACAAGTCCAGCACGTGCTATGACGTTTCCATGTGATGAATTCCTTGAAGCTGCGGGAATCAAGGATGAGTTTTATAATCTTTGTGCTAATGCAGGTCTGACATGGCTCGTCACGTGCCGTGTTACTCAGTATCAAAAACTCACCTCCAGTTTCATTAACAGTTTTAGATATAATCCTGATTCAGGTGCTATTGAGTTTAAAATTTACAATGATCTTATCACCATGCCTTTGGGAAAGTTTTGTGAAATAATAGGTGTGCCAAACGTTGGGAGGACGGCTAGGATGACCTCTCAGCCCTCCGAGCTGAAAACCGTCTTCAACTCTCTCTGCAGCATGGGTACGAGGGATATTCATCGGTCAAAGATCTCCAGCATCTTATTCCCTCACCTCAGGTATTTTGCATATTATGTTGCTAGAGGGGTGTTAGCTCGTGACAACACGAGCAACACTTCTGCGCCGGATATTGCTATCCTGGCAGCCGCCCTCTCAGGGAGGTCTGATTATAATCCGGGTGCCTTAATTGCTCGACGCCTTGCTATGAACGGTAACAAGGGAGACTTATATGGTGGCGTTTATGCCACACTTATCTTAGAACATCTTGGAGGCACCCCACACCCTGATGATAATCCTTTTACTTATTTAAGCTTTGATCTTGCTGCTATGAAAAGGCATAAGTTTGTAACCATGACTTCTGAGCTTTATAATCTTGTTTATATCTTGCGTTTCGGAACTACCGCGGAACGCGAGATCCGTCTACCTGCACCTCTTTTGTTTGATTTTTCTCGCAGGAACGGATGGTCCTTTGATGTTATCCAGTTCGATGAGTTCATGGCCCAGCATCAGTTTCATAACCCCATGGAGGGGGTTGTGCCCGACGAGGAGGAGCACGGTGAGTTACCACCTTTTCAGGAGGAAACCGCCACCGAGTTTGGTGAAGGGTCTTCCTCTGCTTGGCGTACGGACCCTTCCTCGTGGGAGACTCCGAGGAGTTCGGTGTACGCGCCAGCATCCTTCTACGACCCTTGGACTCACCACTGTTCCCCCGGAGCAGGAGGCTCCTGGGGGCAGTAGCTGCTACCAACTTAGGCCAAAAGCCTAAGCTTGGGGGAGTACGTGCCCCTCTCACTTTTCCATTGTATTATCCGTTTTATTCGCTTTGATCTTTTCAAGGTTTTTGCCCGTTCTTCTTTATTATTTCTGTCTTCGCAAAAACAACAAAAAGATTTTCTCTTTCTTTTGCTTTCGTTCAACCTTTGAAATAATCCAAAAAGATTTCCTTTCTCTCTTTAGTTTGCTTTGTTTTCAGAGTTCAGCTCGAGTCCGTGATGGCATTTAATTATATTTCCTACGTTCGATCGTGCAAGTGATGAGGCAGTAATGACGAAGATCGACTGAAGGGAAGCAACAAGGAAGACCGATATGAACTCTTCTTGTTTCTACTTTTGTACATATGCATGTACTTATGATCTAGAGACCAACATAGTGCTATGTTTACAATGCTCTTCCAGTGGTTCATGCTTTCCTTGTGGCTAGTCTCGAATAGCTAGAGTATATAATGTGTTATTGAGATGATTTACATGCATTGCACTGTTCATAGTTTGGTATACTAAGGTGGTATTTCCCTTTGGAGAATTTTTTTGGATTGACTTGGCACATGTTTACACATGTTTAAGACTAAAAAGTCTGCTCTGCCTTGATGATCTTTGAGTTTTAGAATAGTTATATCACTTTCATGCCCGATTCAATGTTGCTTTGTCGCTCTGCATGATTATGACCGTTATTGCTCTCTAGTTGGTCGCTTCCCAGTCTTTTGCTAACCTCCACCTGTACTAAGCGGACTGACTGCTTGTGCATCCAAAATCCTTAAAACCAGTTATGCCATATGAGTCCACCATACCTTCCTATACATGGTATTTACCTGCCATTCCTAACGAAGACTTTTGTGTACCATCTCGAAATTAATCAAAATCATTTCTCTTTTTGTGCCTCTGTTTTAGCTCATGAGGAAGTAGTAGTTAATTCATGATCTTTTTAAGATGGACAAGTTTCACCCCGGGATTGCATGTCTAATCTGCAAACCCATAATACGAGAAGGAACTGGCATAGAGTGCGCCCGGCTCATTAAAAAATTATACAACAAACAAACCCTCCTTCACGCTTTGTTCATGAGAAATCAGAAAACTTTGGCAGTGATAAACAAAGGAGACTAAGAGGATGTGATCATCCTCATTCGGGAGCCGTTCCTCGAAACTTGTCCAGCTCAAGAAGTGATTGAGTTATCTGCTAGCATTCGTTGACGAAATATGCACCTCTCAAAAACATTTTTACCTCTGTTTTTAAAACCAAGAGCTCTGGTACATGTTTAGTTTTTGTTTCCGACCACGGGTTTTCAACCTCTCCATCAAATTCCACGGTTCGAGAGTCTTCACCTTCTTTCTTCAAAGCACCAACTAGGAGAGCATAATTGTCATTCCGAGTGTAATGTGCATTGTCCCAAAGTATTACATTGTCTTCTGCATGCTTGTGATATTATTTATTCTGAAATTCTTAGTTCTAGTCTCCTTTAAAACTCTGGAGGAGTTTCTGCATTTATGTTTTGCTTCACTCATGGAGGCTAGCGAGATACCACCCTAATATGCTCAAGCTATGTGCAATGTAATCTTGTCTTGATTTTCAGTAGTATATTATTTACTTTTAGGTATTTTTGATTGGTCACTTGAAAGAAGGATTGCTCCGTGCATTGTCCTCATAGCATTGTTTTAATACTTGCTAGACTCTTTTTGTAGTACATGCTTATATGTTGGGGAACGTAGTATTTTAAAATTTTCCTACGATCTCGCAAGATCTATCTACCAGATGCATAGCAACAAGAGGGGAGAGTGTGTCTACGTACCCTCGTAGACCGGGAGCGGAAGCGTCAAGTGACGCGGTTGATGTTGTCGAACTTCTTCACGATCCAACCGATCAAGCACCGAACGTACGGCACCTCCGCGTTCAGCACACGTTCAGCTTGATGACGTCCCACGAGCTCTTGATCCAGTAGAGCTTCACGGGAGAGTTTCGTCAGCACGACGGCGTGGTGACGGATATGATGTGTTCACCGGCGCAGGGCTTCGCCTAAGCTCCGCGACGGTACGACCGAGGTGTGATTCTGTGGAGGGGGGCACCGCACACGGCTAAAACAATTCAACTTGTGTATCTTTGGGTGCCCCCTTTCCCCCGTATATAAAGGAGCAAGGGAGGAGGGGCCGGCCACCTCCTATGGTGCGGCTAGGGAGGGGACTCCTACTAGGAATAGGATTGCAATCCTATTCCTAGTAGGATTCACCGGAAGGAAGAAGGGGGAAAGGATTAGGAGAGGTGGCGCCCCCCCAATCCTAGTCCAACTAGGATTCCTAGGTGGGGGCGCCGGCCAGCCCTATGGGCTGCCTCTCTCTCACCCTTTAGGTCCACTATGGACCATCCCCTCTCGTAGGGGGTTCCGGTAACCCCCTCCGGCATTCCCGATAAATCCGAAACTTTTCCGGTATACTTCCGGTGTCCGAATATAGCCGTCCAATATATCAATATTTATGTCTCGGACATTCCGAGACTCCTCGTCATGTCCGTGATCTCATCCGGGACTCCGAACTACCTTCGGTACATCAATACTCAAAAACTCATAATACCGATCGTCATCAAACGTTAAGCGTGCGGACCCTACGGGTTTGAGAACTATGTAGACATGACCGAGACTCATCTCTGGTCAATAACCAATAGCGGAACCTGGATGTTCATATTGGCTCCTACATATTCTACGAAGATCTTTTATCGGTCAGAACCGCATAACAACATACGTTATTCCTTTTGTCAAACGGTATGTTACTTGCCCGAGATTCGATCGTCGGTATCTTTATACCTAGTTCAATCTCGTTGCCGGCAAGTCTCTTTACTCGTTCCGTAACACATCATCTCGTGACTAACTCATTAGTCTTTTGCTTGCAAGGCTTATTGTGATGTGTGTTACCGAGAGGGCCCAGAGATACCTCTCCGACACTCGGAGTGACAAATCCTAATCTTGATCTATGCCAACACCACGAATACTTTCGGAGACACCTGTAGAGCATCTTTATGATCACCCAGTTACGTTGTGACGTTTGATAGCACACAAGGTGTTCCTACGGTATTCGGGAGTTGCATAATCTCATAGTCATAGGAACATGTATAAGTCATGAAGAAAGCAATAGCAGTTAAACTAAACGATCATAGTGCTATGCTAACGGATGGGTCTTGTCCATCACATCATTCTCCTAATGATGTGATCCCGTTGATCAAATGACAACTCAGGTCTATGGCTAGGAAACATAACCATCTTTGATCAACGAGCTAGTCTAGTAGAGGCATACTAGGGACATAATGTTTTGTCTATGTATCCACACATGTACTAAGTTTCCAGTTAATACAATTCTAGTATGAATAAAAGACATTTATCATGATATAAGGAAATACAAATAACATCTTTATTATTGCCTCTAGGGCATATTTCCTTCATTATATACATCTAATGAAGCAAAAGAGTTTGTCAAAGTTTTCTTTGTCGCGTCCAGTTCGTTGAACTGAATTGCTTGAGGACAAGCAATATGCTAAGTTTGGGGGAGTTGATACGTCTCAAACGTATCTACTTTTCCAAACACTTTTGATATTGTTTTCACCTCATTCTTGCATGATTTGAACTAAACTAACCCGGACTGACGCTGTTTTCAGCAGAGTTGCCTGTATGGTTTTATTGTGTGCAGGAAAACGGATTTTTAGGTATCTTAGAAAATTCCACGAAAAATCACAGAAAATCCACGCACCCGAAGGAACCTGGTGCTAGAAGAGGGGCCAGAGGGGGGCCAGGGGGCTCCAGGCGCCCTGGTGGCGCGGCCCACCCCCTGGCCGCGCCGGGAGGCCGCCTGGGTGGGCCCCACCTCCCCTGGTGCCCTACTTTGACCCGTATTTTAGCTCGTGACGGAAAAATCCCAAATCAGAAGTTCTTTTCCCAGTTTTCGTCGCGGAGCCGCCGCCACCCTCTGTTCTTCTTCGGGAGGGCTAATCTGGAGGCTGATTTGGCCTCCGGAGAGGGGAGATCGTCGCCATCGTCATCATCATCACCACTCCATCCTCCCTCCATGACTTCTCCTTTCATGTGTGAGTAATCCCCTGCTGTAGGCAAAGGGGGTGGTAGGGATTGGATGAGTTAGATCATGTAATAGTTTGTCAGATCGTTGGGGGCATGTTGCCTATCATCTACTATGGTGTTTATCATCTTTGCTTCAACTTGTTATTCTTAATGCTTGTCACTTAGGGCCCGAGTGCCATGATTTCAGATCTGAACCATATGTGTTTGCATGAATATATTTGTGTTCTTGATCCTATCTATGAGTTGTTTGCACCTATTACGGTTCGGAACCGGTGATCCCAAAAGTGACAGCTTGGGACACCAAAGGGGATGGTCCGTAGTTTGAGGATTACATGTATCCATTGAGTTTATTGCTTTGTTCCGGTGCTCTTTGACAGGAGCACCTTAATCTCCATAAGTTCCTTTTGGCCCCGTTCGTAGCGGGATGGTAGGACAAAAGATGTTGTGCAAGTTCTTATTGCAAGCACGTACAACTACCTACGGGATACATGCCTAATGTTTGATATTTCCCTAGATGATCATTACTTTTCCGTGTGCCTTGCCCCAAGTTAGAATCATGATATATCTCATCCATGCAGCGCCCAACCATCCATCTCCCTAGCCTACAGTGTTTTAAATCCTGCTGGTTACTAGTTGCTACTTTTGCTATTTACTTTCGCTGTTTACTTTTACTATCACCATCGTCACTACCATATCACCGTTACCACTTATGTTTTGTTGCAAGTAAGTATATTTCAGGTGCGGTTGAATTGACAACTCAACTGTCAAAGCTTATAAATACTCTTTGGCTCCCCGTGTGTCGAATCAATAAATTGGGTTATTCTTACCCGCGAAGACTATCTCGATCCCTTACGGTTGAGGGTTATCACCCCTACCGGATGACCGATCACCCCCAGGCACCGGACGTCCGACGATCACCGGACGACCGGCGACTCCCATGCGACTGGACGACCGGAGGCCACCGGACGTCCGTGACATCGACTACATAATGTAATTAGCGGAAATCCGAGGGTTACCGGACGTCTGGTCCCTCCCGAGCCACTGGACGTCCGGTGACCCAGCGGACGTCCGTCCCGTCTGCCTGCGCGCAGTGACAGGGCCGAAGCCCATGTACCCCTCCCCTCGCCCAGAGAATATATACCCGTTGACTTCCTCCTTCCTAGGGAAGCTTTTGGATAGCTCATTTGATACATTCTTGTGGTTAATCTCCTCGAGAGTGACTGCGGCCCTCTTCAGAGAAGATCCACACGGATTCAAGACCTCCGGTATGGAGAAGATCCCAAGGGATACCTCAAGACCTCCTCCGGGAGAAGACTATCTTTGTACCGTCATTGTTGACTATGGATCGTGTGTCTTGATATGTATCGCGAATCTAGCACCTGTGTGACCCTCTTTGTGTTGATTTGAGTGTTTCCTCTTGTGTTTCCCTCCGTGATTCCCTTGTGTTATTCATGTTCATCGTGGGATCCATCTCCATTTCGTGAAAGATCAGCCTAGAATGGGTTGACCCTGCATCATATGGTATCAAGAGCCACGGTTTCTCACAAAATTGGAGACCCTACCCGTGTTTTGTAGCTTGTTTTTGTTGTGTTCTTCCCAATTTTGAAAATTTCCCCACCAAAAATAGCCCCCCAATTTTTCTTGTGATCTGTTGATTTGGCGAGATTTTGTTGAATTTGTTCCATGTATTTGCTGTGTCACGAGTGGATCTAGAGCTTCCCCACCTTTTCCCCAATTTTCTTCCGCAAATTCGGCCAAGTTTGACTAATTTGTCCACGGATACCTCGAACCCTAGCCCAAACCCACCGGACGACCAATGTTTTACCGGACGCCCCGACCCCCGTGAAGCACCGGACGTCCGTCACCCACCGGACGACCGGAACCTCATATACAGAAGTTTTTACCGGATTTCCGAGACCTATCGTACGTCCGGCGACCCACCGGACGTCCGCTGAACCCTGACAAAACTGCACTTACTCAATTTTGTTCCACCTTCCGCACCCGCTTACCCATTCATCCACCCACATCTACCATATCACCACCACTAGTGCCTAACCAAAATCACTACGGTCTTACCTCGTTGTGTCTTGGATCATTTGAGTTCTGGTTTTCCCGTTTCCTTGTGTGTTCCGGCTATCTCGGAATGGAACGACGTCGACAAGACCACCTCTCAACCTCGACAAGGACGGTAACACCGACAATGCTTTGTCATTCTACCGTGCAATTGCATTGTCACCCTATAGACCATTTTGCGTAGCTTTCCCATCGAGACTAGCCATTTGAGTATTGCCAGGCCATGACACTTGTACACATTAGTGATAGTCATAGATATTGCATACTACAACATCATATCTCCGTGTGACACAAGAGTGATCCGCATACACAATAGCTACCTTGATCCAAGAAGCATGCATAAGTGGCCAAAGAAAGAACTTACAAGCTTTTAAGCAAAAGAGCCACCCAAAGCTTATAAGCACTAGGAAAATAGCATCATACGCCTTGCATCAAAAGAGATCATATGAGATATCAATACATCATATTGTGCTCAAGCATCGGCACATCATACACTCATAGTATACTTGTGATAGGAAGTCGTTACGTTTGCCTCTTATAGGTCGTGCACAAGTGCGTATCCGCCTATTAAGCAATCGGTTAGCGTCTCTCTAGTGTTGTGCAACACGAGCATTTTCCATGGATTCCACATTTTCGCTCACCCTTGGTTGCACAACCCCATTTATCTATCTGTGCGTGTGTTCCGTATGCTACTTATTGCTTGTGATCTACTTGTTGCATGAGCAAATTGTGAATCATTTTCAACATCATTGAGTCACTTTGACAATTGCATTGAATTAGTGCCACCATCCTAACCAAGCTCCTCTCAAAGCTTTACTTGTGTAGGTGTGAGGATCGACACGAAGTGGTACCAATAGTGCTATGTCCGGGTTACATTATTGAGTGATCATTGATCCATTGTCAACTTCGGTTAAGGTACTTTGGTACTGTCTTCTCCTTTCTCCCACTCACATTCTTGCTTGCAATGATGGATAGGCCAAGTACATCTTCGAACCCGCTCTTCGATGATCCTCAAGAATCGAACAACTACATCACCAAACTACATCTCTTCGGTGTCCAACGAGCTCTACATCAGAAAGTGAAGCTATGCGAGAGCACATTGAGCAACTCGCCGCCGACGCGCGACAATTTGAAGCAAGAACAAGAGAGCAATTCCACATCATCAACACCAACATGTCTACCCAATTCAACGAGCTTTGGACTTTGATAGTCAACCGACGCTCCTCATCCACATCTTCTCAAAGACGAAGCCGCTCAAGTCGTCATACCGACTACAAGTCCGGTTCAAGTACCCCTACATGAAACACTCTTCGTCAAGCCGCACGTCAAGCTCGACATGACAACCGGAACCCCCTTCATGACAAGAGCTCCCAAGAGCTATTTGAAGAGCAAGAAAGTCGACATCATCCAAACCAAGCTACACTTGAGCAAGCACAAGAACGGCAAAGACTATGCCAACAACAACAAGAGCGAGCAAGTCAACACCGAGAAGAACAAGATGGCGCGGCTTATCGTCAAGAACAACACCGCCGAGAAGCTCAAGCTCTTGAGGTGCAACGAGCATTACGTGATGCACATCCCAATGTGGAAACTCGTAATCGACACACTCGTCAAGAAGAGGATTTCCTTCGCGAGGAGATGCAAGAGAGGCGCCACCAAGCACGAATGCAACAAGAAGTTCCTCCTCACGCGCGACAAGAGCAACAACCTCAACAAGAACCACAAGCTCGGTAAGTACACCATGACAATGAACATCTACTCCGCCAAGAGCAACATGATATTGAAAACCGTCCAAATCAAGAATGCCCTCCCAATAGGCAAGCAAACAATGAAGAGCATCGCTATGACAAGCTTAAGTTCACCATGCCAAAGTTTTCCGGAAGCATTGATCCCGAAGACTACCTCTCATGGGCATTGAAGGTCGACAAGATCTTCCGCCTACACAATTTTGATGAAGAAAAGAAAATTGATATGGCCTCCCTTGAGTTCCAAGACTATGTGCTCATTTGGTGGGAGCAAATCATTGAGAGAAGAGAAGCAAAAGGCGAACCTCCTATCACTACTTGGGCTCAAATGAAGGAAGTCATGAGAGCATGTTTCGTGCCTACTAGATCTATAGTTCTCGCAATGGGAGAAGTGCTTGGCTTTGGGTTCAATCTTGCGGTGTCCTTTCCCAGTGACAGTAGGGGCAGCAAGGCACGTATTGTATTGTTGCCATCGAGGATAAAAATATGGGGTTTATATCATATTGCTTGAGTTTATCCCTCTACATCATGTCATCTTGCTTAAGGCGTTACTCTGTTCTTATGAACTCAGTACACTAGATGCATGCTGGATAGCGGTCGATGTGTGGAGTAATAGTAGTAGATGCAAAATCATTTCAGTCTACTTATCTCGGACGTGATGCCTATATATAATGATCATGCCTAGATAGTCTCATAATTATTCGCTTTTCTATCAATTGCTCGACAATAATTTGTTTACTCACCATAGAATATCGCTATCATGAGAGAAGCCACTAGAGAACACTATGGCCCCCGGGTCTATTCTCAATATATCAATCTACAATCTACTTTACTTTTCCGCTTTTACTTTCCGTTCTTAAATCCAAAAATACCAAAAATATCAAACTATCATCTCTATCAGATCTCACTTTCGTAAGTGACCGTAAAGGGATTGACAACCCCTTATCGGGTTGGCTGCGAAGTTCTTATTTGTTTGTGCAGGTGCGAGGGACTCGCGCGTGGTCTCTTACTGGATTGATACCTTGGTTGTCAAAAACTGAGGGAAATACTTACGCTACTGTGCTGCATCACCCTTTCCTCTTCGAGGGAATACAACGCAAGCTCGAGAAGTAGCAACCTGTACACCTACTTTCCCCTACATCAGCTAGTCCACCACTGAAAGAGCTCACACAACATACTCAACTATGCCAGAGCCCATAATGGCATTGTGGCTGCACACGGATGTTTCTAGCACGAATAGTCTTATGATCCCTTTGAGCCTGGGTGCCATTCCATAGGATAATCACACGGGTCCTCCGGGATT
Organism: Secale cereale; assembly: GCA_902687465.1. Classification (NCBI taxonomy): domain Eukaryota; kingdom Viridiplantae; phylum Streptophyta; class Magnoliopsida; order Poales; family Poaceae; genus Secale; species Secale cereale. The sequence goes on from LR738712.1 coordinate 72,706,222, forward strand.
TCCTAGGACAACACTGGATTCTCCAGGTGCCCTGCAACCAATCCACCCATATGTGTTTTAAAGTTGCCACCTTAAGTTGAACCATTAATTAACAATTCTCACATCTGTCATGGATACTCTCAAACCCAATCCACGTCTACGAGCATAGCATGGCAACCTAAGCATAACTTAGATGTAACTCCCAGGGGTTTGATAATAAAACAGGTAATAGGTTCTACCTCATCATCTACTTCCCAGATCCACATGTTAAGAGATCCTACTCATGCAATGTGTAAGGGTTGAAACTAATGCATAAAAACTGGGTAATAAAGGGGTATGATCAATGTGTTACTTGCCTTGCTGATGATTCACAAAACCTAGGGACTCGTAGTAGCACGCTTCGCACTCCGGGTATTCTATTGAAAACAAACAAAAGCATACATAAGCAACCAAGCAATGATGCACGGGTAAAACTCAAATAAGAAGATCTAACGAGAAAGTTCAACTGAAGAACTCCAGTTTTCAAAAAGAATCAAATCAAACGGAAGAACGAAACTCAAACCACGAAAGAAACAAGATCCGTTTACTAAGTTGTACTAAAGTCAAATTTTAAAGTACCAAAATCTTGTTCAAGTTGGCTAAACAGAAAGAGGGCTTCGAGACAAAGATCTAGTCGCTTGTTTTACCTGATTCCGACCGACGAGCGGAAAGTTAAACTAAAACGAAGATCAGGGCAGAAATCACGATCGAAAATAATCGCGGAAAAACCCTGAAAAGGAAAAAACGAGACGGACAGGCTAACGAACGAATGTTCGCTGTCTGTGGCTAACTGACGAAAAATGTTCGTTAAAAAACGAACGGACGAACGTCCGCTAAATAACTAAATCAAAAAAATCGAACCGATCTAACTAAAAACAAACTGATCTAGGGTTTTTTAGAAAACCGGGGGTTTTACCTAAAGCCGAAAAAACGGCGGCTCCGAACGGATCAGAACGGCTCCGGCGAGGAGGCGGTTCTGGCGGCAGGGAAGTGGCGCGGCAGCGGCGGCAATAGGCGGCGGCGGTGCTATTTATGAGGGGAGGGGTGGTGGCTTGGGGGAGGGGGCAAGACGGCAAGGTGGACGGATCGGCCACGACGGGCGGCGTGCGGCGCGTTGACTCCCGCTCGGAGTCGGGGAGGGCGGCGGCGGCTGGCGCTGGGCCGGCTGGAAGTCTTTTTTTTTAAACTGATTTCGCTAGGAAAAAATCCCTAGAAAAATAAATAAAAATCTAAAAATTCCAAAACAAATTTTCACCGTCTAAATAAAATATTTGGAACATGATGAACATTTTCTTGGACATAAAATGCAACTTTTAAAATATGCACATTTTTCTAATGCAAATAAAATAGCAGAAAACCAAATAAAACTATTTATTTGATTTTAATATTTTTCTTCCAATATTCCATTTAGTTTGGAGAAGTCATATTATCTCCTCTCATATATTTTGATATGAAATATTTTCGAAGAGGAAAATAATTAAACTAAATGATCCTCGTTCCAATATTTGAGAAAATTCAAATATGAAAACGGTGAAATCCCCAACTCCCTCCGTGGGTCCTTGAGTTGCTTAGAATTTCGAGGATCGCAAAACGAAAAACAAATAAAATATGATATGCATATGATGACCTATGTATAACATTCCAAATTGAAAATTTGGGATGTTACAACAGAGTATGTGTCTAAGCTTCAGGTGGAATCCTCATACCCGAGCCCACCCCACGCTCAATGGTGATTGCCATGTTGGAGGTGTGGTTTCGAAGTTAATACTACCAACCGAAGGGATAAGTGTTCAGTGGCTTGGGCAAGAAAAAATAGAGTTTTTTAGCATTAAACAACAAGCCTTATCGAAAGAAACCGGAACAGGAAGGAGAAAAAACCGTAGCCCAGACTATTAAAGATGAATTGGATAGGAGCCTAACGGGATAAAAACGTAAAGTTGAAGACCGAGAAAAAGAGGAGCTCGATCAAATCATGGATGCAACTCCATGGACCCTCTTGTAAATGAAGTACTTGAACTGAAGCGAGATGAGAAACTTCCACCTTTGGATCTTAAACCTCTACCGGAGGTCCTAAGGTATGATTTTTTTTTAGATAATACAAAAAATATCATTTTATTATAAATGCCAACCTTTCAGACCAAGAAGAAATAAAACTGATGACAGTGCTACAAAGGTGCCGTAGGCTTTGGGATAGTCATTGAATGACTTAAAATGTATAAGTCTTAACACTTATACTCACTGTATACCTATAGAAGAGGGGGTTAAGCCGGTTATTGAAAATAAACGAAGGCTAGACCCACACATAAAAGATGTGGTAAGAAAGGAGGTAATACTTCTACTTGACACATGTATAATTTTTCCTATCTCGGATAGTAAGTTGGTTAGTCCAGTTCATTGCATCCCCAAAAAGGAAGGACCTTCAATTATGCCTAATGGAGATAAGGAGCTAATACCTACTAGAACCATCACTGGGTACTGTATATGTGTTGACTATAGAAAACTAAATAAAGAGACTTGCAAGGATCACTGTCCATTGTTGTTCATTGAAGAGATGCTTGAAAGATTGGCTAAGAATTCGCATTACTGTTATCTTGATGGATATTTCACATTCCATCAAATAGCAATTCATCCATAAGACTTGCTAAGCCACGTTTGATTCGATGAGTTTTATTGCTTCAAGGATTTGACTTGCAAACTGTTGATAGAAAAGGCAAAAATAATCATGTTGTAGATCATTTGTCGCAGATGGGAGGAATATCGGATGCTCTCGTTCCTATTAACGAGTCCTTTCCACAGGGGAAAGCCTTGCAGTAATCCGAAAGGAAGTTCATTGGTTTGCATATTATGCTAACTTTCTTATAGGGAAGTATCTACCACCAGACATGGTTGTACGATCCGAGAAGATAGGTCTAGAGGGGGGTGAATAAACTCTTAACCAACTAAATATGGAAATTTTAGTTCTCTTGAAGTTTAGACATATTTTAGCACTAGTTAAGATATCACCAAGAGTTCCTACACATGCAATTCTAAATATGGGGCAGCAAATAGTAAAGCATGCAATAGTACGGGAAGTAAGGGATGGGAATGGAAATTCAAACGCAATGAAGACACGGTGGTTTTTTGTGTGGTTCTGATAGGTGGTGCTATCGTACGTCCACGTTGATGGAGACTTCAACCCACAGAGGGTAACGGTTGCGCGAGTCCATGGAAGGATCCACCCACGAAGGGTCCAGAAAGAAGCAACCTTGTCTATTCCATCATGCCTTACGTCAACGAAGGACTAGCCTCACTCGGGTAGATCTTCATGAAGTAGGCGATCTTCTTGCGCTTACAAACTCCTTGGTTCAACTCCACAATCTTGGAGGCTCCCAAGTGACACCTAACCAATCTAGGAGTGACACCTAACCAATCTAGTAGACACCACTATGCAGAAGGTAATAGATGGTATTGTTGATGATGAACTCCTTGCTCTTGTGCTTCAAATGATACTCTCCTCAACACTCAAACACTCTCTCATAGATTTGGATTTGGTAGAACAGAGGATTGAATGGAAAACTACTTGGGAAAGGATACAAATCAAGGTTCAAAGGTTGGATTGGAATCTCTTGATCTCAACACATGAGTAGGTGGTTCTCTTCTCATAAAATGACTAGTGGAAGTTGTGGTTCAATCTGATGGATCTCTTAGAGAGTAAGTGGTGGTGGAGGGTATAAATAGGCAACACCAAAAATCCAACTGTTACAAGTCTTTGACCCAACTCGGTGACATCAACATGAAAATCTCAGTGAGACTGACTGACCAAACAGAACATCTCGGTGAGACCGAAGTGCAATGTCTAGGGCAAGACCTTGTTTCGGAAATTCTGATCGGTTCATCTCGGTGATTCCGGAATGAAGCAACTTCATCAAGAAACTTGCTCAGGCCATCTCAGTGAGACCGAGATCCATTTTGGGTGTACCGAAGTGTTAGGGTTTGGCATGTGGTAGTATATGGGATCATCTTGGTGGGCCCGGATGGGAACTTTTCAGAGGGACCGAGATGGACATTTAGGGTTTCGGATAGGAATGAAGTAGCGAAGTGGTTGAGGATTTTGGTGCAATACCACTAAGCATTTGAGAAATTGAGTCATGATCACAACCTCATCCCCTTTTAATAGTATTTGCTTTCCTACGGACTCAATGTGATCTTGGATCACTTAATCGAAATGAAGAGTCTTGGAGCTTTGCCAATCTTTGTCCTTATCAATTTGAAGGGGTCCACATCCTCATGTCCTTGCCATGCCACTGTTGAACTTATCTGGAACATACTAGATAGAAGTATTAGTCCAACAACCTGTATGTTGACATTAATTACCAAAACCACCAAGGGAGAAAATGTTCTTTCAATGGCACACAATCAGAGAAAGAAATTCTTAAGCAACTTGAATTGATACTTCTGGGATGACTCGTACCTTTATAAGCATGGCCCAGAAGGGATGATCCAATGATGCATATCCAAGCACGAAAAAGATGCCATCCTACAGGCTTGTCATAGTGCTAGTATGGAGGGCTTCTTTCTTGTGACTAAACGGTGGCTGAGGTACTTCAATCTTGATTTTATTGGCCAACGCTATTCAAGGATGCACACAGGTACATTAAAAGTTGTGATGCCCGTCAGTGCACATGTAATATAGGTAGAAGGCAAGAAATGTTCATGAATTGTAGTTTAATTTGTGAAACTTTTGATATTTGAGGATTGAACTATTGGGGATCCGTTCCCACTTTATATGAACATACTCATATGTTGGAAATATGCCCTAGAGGCAATAATAAATTGGTTATTATTATATTTCCTTGTTCATGATAATTGTTTATTATCCATGCTAAAATTGTATTGATAGGAAACTCAGATACATGAGTGGATACATAGACAAACAACATGTCCCTAGTGAGCCTCTAGACGACTAGCTCGTTGATCAATAGATGGTTACGGTTTCCTAACCATGGACATTGGATGTCGTTGATAACGGGATCACATCATTAGGAGAATGATGTGATGGACAAGACCCAATCTTAAGCCTAGCACAGATCGTGTAGTTCGTATGCTAAAGCTTTTCAATATGTCAAGTATATTTTCCTTAGACCATGAGATTGTGCAACTCCCGGATACCGTAGGAATGCTTTGGGTGTACCAAACGTCACAACGTAACTGGGTGACTCTAAAGGTGCACTACAGGTATCTCCGAAAGTGTCTGTTGGGTTGGCACGAATCGAGACTGGGATTTGTCACTCCGTATGACGGAGAGGTATCTCTGGGCCCACTCGGTAGGACATCATCATAATGTGCACAATATGTGATCAAGGAGTTGATCACGGGATGATGTGTTACGGAACGAGTAAAGAGACTTGCCGGTAACGAGATTGAGCAAGGTATCGGTATACCGACGATCGAATCTCGGGCAAGTGCTATACCGATAGACAAAGGGAAACGTATACGGGATTGATTGAATCCTTGACATCGTGGTTCATCCGATGAGATCATCGTGGAACATGTGGGAGCCAACATGGGTATCTAGATCCCGCTGTTGGTTATTGGCCGGAGAGTTGTCTCGGTCATGACTACATGGTTCCCGAGCCCGTAGGGTCTACACACTTAAGGTTCGATGACGCTAGGGTTATAGGGAAAGTATGTACGCGGTTACCGAATGTTGTTCGGAGTCCCGGATGAGATCCCGGACGTCACGAGGAGTTCCGGAATGGTCCGGAGGTAAAGATTTATATATGGGAAGTCCTGTTTTGGTCACCGGAAAAGTTTCGGGCGATATCGGTAATGTACCGGGACCACCGGGAGGGTCCCGGGGGTCCACCAGGTGGGGCCACCAGCCCCAGAAGGCTGCGTGGGCTAAGTGTGGGAGGGGACCAGCCCCAAGGGGGCTGGTGCGCCCCCCCCACCAAGTCCCTAGGCGCATGGAGAGTGGAGGGGGGCAAACCCTAGGTCCAGATGGGCCTTAAGGCCCACCCTAGGGCGCCCCCTCTCTCTCCCCCCCTTTGGCCGCACCCTAGATGGGTTTCTAGGGCTGGCCGCACCCCTAGGGGTGGGAAACCCTAAAGGGGGTGCAGCCTTCCCTTCCCCCTATATATATGTGAGGTTTTGGGGCTGCTAGACACACGAGAACATCTCCCTCTTGGCGCAGCCCTACCCCTCTCCCTCCTCGTCTCTTGCAGCGCTTGGCGAAGCCCTACTGGAGTCCCGCGCTCCTCCACCACCACCACGCCGTCGTGCTGCTGTTGGATGGAGTCTTCCCCAACCTCTCCCTCTCTCCTTGCTGGATCAAGGCGTGGGAGACGTCACCGGGCTGCACGTGTGTTGAACGCGGAGGCGCCGTTGTTCGGCGCTTAGATCGGAATCAACCGCGATCTGAATCACAGCGAGTACGACTCCTTCATCCGCGTTCTTGCAACGCTTCCGCATCGCGATCTACATGGGTATGTAGATCCGACTCTTCCCTCGTAGATGCATCTCCTAGATTGATCTTGGTGAGCGTAGGAAAATTTTTGTTTCCCATGCTACGTTCCCCAACAGTGGCATCATGAGCTAGGTTCTTGCGTAGATGCTTTCACGAGTAGAACACAAAGGGGTTTGTGGGCGTTGATGTTTAGATTGCTTCCCTCTTTGGTCTTTCTTGATTCAGCGGCATTATGGGATGAAGCGGCCCGGACCAACTTTACATGTCCACGTACATGAGACCAGTTCCATCGACAGACATGCGACTTTTGTTGCATAAGATGGCTGGCGGGTGTCTGTCTCTCCTATCTTAGTTGAATCGGATTCGACGAAGGCGGTCCTTGTAGAAGGTTAAATAGCAACTTAAATATCACCGTTGTGGCTTTGCGTAGGTAAGAAGCGTTCTTGCTAGATACCCATAGCAGCCACGTAAAACATGCAACAACAAATTAGAGGACGTCTAACTTGTTTTTGCAGGGTATGTATGTGATATGATATGGCCAAAGACATGATGAGATATATTTGATGTATGAGATGATCATGTTGTAATAGTTAATATCGACTTGCATGTCGATGTTTACGGCAACCGGCATGAGCCATAGGGTTGTCTTTAATTTTTGTATGACCTGCGTGTCAATCATTAAGCGCTATGTAATGCTTTACTTTATCGCTAAACGGTAGCAATAGTAGTAAGAGCATGGTGGGCGCGCGACAACCCCGATGGCGACACGATGATGGAGATCATGATGATGGGGATCATGGTGTTACGCCGGTGACGATGGAGATCATGCCGGTGCTTTGGAGATGGAGATCAAAAGCACGAGTTGATGGCCATATCATGTCACTTGTGATTTGCATGTGATGTTAATCCTTTTATGCATCTTATTTTGCTTAGAACGACGGTAGCATTATAAGATGATCCCTCACTAAAATTTCAAGATAAAATTGTGTTCCCCCCAAGTGTGCGCCGTTGCGAAGGTTCGTCGTTTCGAAGCACCACGTGATGATCGGGTGTGATAGACTCTACGTTCGCATACAACGGGTGCAAGCCAGTTTTGCACATGCAGAACACTCGGGTTAGACTTGACGAGCCTAGCATGTACAGACATGGCCTCGGAACACGGAAGACCGAAAGGTCGAGCATGAGTCATATAGTAGATATGATCAACATGAAGATGTTCACCATTGACACCACCTCATCTCACGTGATGATTGGACTTGGGTTGGTGGATTTGGATCATGTCACGCTCGGATGACCAGAGGGATGTCAATTTGAGTGGGAGTTATAAGTAATTTGATTAGTTAAACTCACTTATCATGAACAATAGTCTAAGTTGTCTTCGCAAATTATGTAGTAGACCAATAACTGCGTTGTAGCTCCCTGTTTAATACGATCCTAGAGAAAGACTAAGTTGAAAGATAATGTGAGCAATGATGCGGACTGGGTCCGTAGTCCGAGGAGTGTCCTCACTGCTGCACAGAAAGCTTACATCTTTGATGCACCGCTTGATGTACAAACCCCTACAACGTTGTCTGTGGATGTTGTGAACACCTGAGAGACACGTCCTGATGACTACTTGATAGTTTAGTGCACCATACTTTACGGCTTAGAATCGGGATTCCAATGACGTTTTGAACGCCATAGAACATATGAGATGTTCTAAGAGCTGAAATTGGGATTTCAGGCTCATGCCCGTGTTGAGAGGTATGAGACCTCTGACAAGTTCTTTTGCAAAAAAGATGGAGGAGAATAGCTCAACTAGTGAGCGTGTGCTCAGAATGTCTGGGTGCTAAAATCACTTGAACCAAGTGGGAGTTAATCTTCCAGGTGAGATAGTGGTTGACGGAATTCTCTAGACACTATCACCAAGCTACTAGAACTTCGTGATGAACTATGACATGCAAAGGATGGTGATGATCCCGGTGCTGTTAGCGGTTCTTAGTACCGCAAAAGTAGAAATCAAGAAAGAGCATCAAGTGTCAAAAGGGGTAAGTGCTAGAAGGGAAACTTCATGAATGGCAAACCTGTTGTCGCTCTGATGAAGGAACCCATGGTTAAACCCAAACCTCGAGACTAAGTGCTTCTAATGTAAGGGGAACGGTCACATGGTAGCGGAACCACCCCAAATACATGGTAGATATGATAGCTGGCAACTTCAACAAAGTATATTTGATATACGTGTTATTGATGTGTACCTTAGTAGTACTCCTTGTAGCACCTGGGTATTGGATACCGGTTCAGTTGCTATTATTAGTGACTTGAAGCAAAAGCTACGGACTGAACGGAGACTAGCTAAGGGCGAGGTGACGATGTGTGTTGGAAGTGTTTCCAAGGTTGATAAGATCACCATCGCACACTCCCTCTATTTTCGAGATTAGTGTTGAACTTAGATAAATGTTATCGGGTGTCTACGTTGAGCATGAATATGATTAGATCATACTCATTGCAATACGGTTATTCATTTAAGTCAGAGAATAATGGTTATTCTGTTTACATGAATAATACCTTTGTGGTCATGCACCCAATGGTTTGTTGAATCTCGATCATAGTAATACACATGATGATAATATTAATGCCAAAAGATGTAGAGTTAATAATGATAGTACCACTTTCTTGTGGCACTGCCGCTTAGGTCATTTTGGCATAAAATGCATGAAGAAACTCCATACTGATGGATGTTTTGAGTCACTTGATTTTGAATCGCTTGACACATGCGAGCCATGCCTCATGGGCAGGATGACTGAGATCCCGTTTTTAGGTACAATGAAACGGGCAAGTGACTTGTTGGAAATCATACATGCTGATATATGTGATCCAATGAGAGTTAAGGCGTGTGGTGGATATCGTTATTTTCTCATCTTCACTGACGATTTGAGTAGATATGGTATATTTACTTAATGAAGCAAAAGTCTGAAACGTTTGAAAGGTTCAAAAATTTCAGAGTGAAGATTTAGAATCATCATAACAAGAAGATCATGTTCCTACGATCTGATCAAGGGGATATTATCTGAATTATGAGTTTGGCAATCACTTAAGACATTGTGGAATTGTTTCGCAGTTGAAGCCCCCTGGAACACCACAGCGTAATGGTGTGTCCGGACATCGTAATCGAACCTTATGAGATATGGTGCGATCTTTGGTGTATCTTACCGATCTACCGCTGTTATTTTGAGGTTATGCATTAGAGACAGCTGCATTCACTTTAGATAGGGCACCATCTAAGTCCGTTGAGACGACGTCGTATGGTTTGGCAAGAAACCGTAGTTGTCGTTTCTCAATGTTTGGGGCTGCGAGGCTTATGGTTTCAGCCGGGAAAAGCTCGAACCCAAAGCGGACAAATACATCTTCATAGGATACCCAAAGGTAACAGCTGGGTATACCTCCTATCTCAGATCCAAGGGCAAAAATGTTTGTCCCTAAGAACGGGTCCTTTCTCGAGAAGGAGTTTCTCTCGAAAGAATTGAGTGGGAGGAAGATAGAACTTGGTGAGGTTGTCGAACCCTCACTTCAACCGTAGAGTAATGCAACACAGAAAGATGTTTCTGTGGAACCTACGACAGTTGAAGAGGAAACTAATGATAGTGATCATGAAGCTCCATATCAAGTTGCTATCGAACCTCGTAGGTCGACAAGGATATGTACTACTCCTGAGTGGTACGGTGATCCTGTCTTAGAGGTCATGTTGTTGGACAACGATGAACCTACGAACTATGGAGAAGCGATGGTGGGCCCATATTCCGACAAATGGTTAGAAGCCGAGAAATCCGAGATAGGATCCATGTATCGAAACAAAGTATGGACTTTGGTGGACTTGCCCGATGACTGGCAAGCCATTGAGATAAATGGATCTTTAAGAAGAAGACGGACGTGGACGGTATTGTCACCGTCTATGAAGCTCGACTTGTGGCAAAGAGTTTTTCACAAGTTCAAGGAGTTGACTACGATGAGATTTTCTCACCCGTAGCGATGCTTAAGTCCGTCGGAATCATGTTAGCATTAGCTGCATTTATGAAATCTGGCAGATGGATGACAAAACAAGTTTCCTTATCAGTTTTGTAAGGAAAGGTTGTATATGATACAATCAGAAAGGTTTTGTCGATTCCAAGGATGCTAAAAGATATGCTAGCTCCAGCGATCCTTCTATGGTCTAGAGCAAGCATCTCGGAGTCGGAATATATACTTTGATGGAGTGATCAAAGTTTTCGGGTACACAAAGTTTGTTAGAAACTTGTATTTGCAATAAAGTGAGTGGGAGCACTACAACATTTCTGATAAGTATATGTGAAAGACATATGGTTGATCTGAAATGATGTTGAATTTCTGGAAAGAGTAAAGGGTTGTTTGAAAGGTATTTTTCAAAGGAAGACCTGGATAAAGTTGCTTACATAATTGGGCATCAAGATCTATAGAGATAGATCAAGACGCCTGATGATACTTTTCAAAAGAACACACACCTTGGCATGATTTTGAAGGAGTTCAAAATAGATCAGTCAAAGAAGGAGTTCTTGCCTGAGTTGTAAGGTGTGAAGTTGAGTAAGACTCAAAGCTTGACCACGGCAGAAGAAAGAGGAAGGACGAAGGTCGTCCCCTATGCTTTTGTCATAGGCTCTATACGGTATGCCATGCAAAGTACCGCACCTGATGTGTGCCTTGCCACATGTCTGGCAAGAGGGTACAAAGGTGATCCAGGAGTGGATCACTAGATAGTGGTCAAAATTATCCTTAGAGGAATAAGGAAATGTTTCTCGGTTATGGAGGTGATAAAGAGTTCGACGTAAAGAGTTTCGTCGATACAAGCTTAACACCTATCCGGATAACTCTAAGTGGAGATACCGGATACGTATGATGGAGCAACAGTTTGGAATAACTCCAAGTGGAACGTGGTAGCAGCATCTACGATATGACATAAAGTTTTGCGAAGTACATAGGGATCTGAATGTTGCAGACCCGTTGACTACAACCTCTCTCACAAGCATAACATGATCAAACCCAGAACTCATTGAGTGTTAATCACATATTGATGTGAACTAGATTACTGACTCTAGTAAACTCTTTGGATGTTGGTCACATAGCGATGTGACCTATGAGTGTTAATCACATGGCGATGTGAACTAGATTATTGACTCTAGTGCAAGTGGGAGACTGTTGGAAATATGCCCTAGAGGCAATAATAAATTGGTTATTATTATATTTCCTTGTTCATGATAATTGCTTATTATCCATGCTAAAATTGTATTGATAGGAAACTCAGATACATGAGTGGATACATAGACAAACAACATGTCCCTAGTGAGCCTCTAGACGACTAGCTCGTTGATCAATAGATGGTTACGGTTTCCTAACCATGGACATTGGATGTCGTTGATAACGGGATCACATCATTAGGAGAATGATGTGATGGACAAGACCCAATCTTAAGCCTAGCACAGATCGTGTAGTTCGTATGCTAAAGCTTTTCAATATGTCAAGTATATTTTCCTTAGACCATGAGATTGTGCAACTCCCGGATACCGTAGGAATGCTTTGGGTGTACCAAACGTCACAACGTAACTGGGTGACTCTAAAGGTGCACTACAGGTATCTCCGAAAGTGTCTGTTGGGTTGGCACGAATCGAGACTGGGATTTGTCACTCCGTATGACGGAGAGGTATCTCTGGGCCCACTCGGTAGGACATCATCATAATGTGCACAATATGTGATCAAGGAGTTGATCACGGGATGATGTGTTACGGAACGAGTAAAGAGACTTGCCGGTAACGAGATTGAGCAAGGTATCGGTATACCGACGATCGAATCTCGGGCAAGTGCTATACCGATAGACAAAGGGAAACGTATACGGGATTGATTGAATCCTTGACATCGTGGTTCATCCGATGAGATCATCGTGGAACATGTGGGAGCCAACATGGGTATCCAGATCCCGCTGTTGGTTATTGGCCGGAGAGTTGTCTCGGTCATGACTACATGGTTCCCGAGCCCGTAGGGTCTACACACTTAAGGTTCGATGACGCTAGGGTTATAGGGAAAGTATGTACGCGGTTACCGAATGTTGTTCGGAGTCCCGGATGAGATCCTGGATGTCACGAGGAGTTCCGGAATGGTCCGGAGGTAAATATTCATATATGGGAAGTCCTGTTTTGGTCACCGGAAAAGTTTCGGGCGATATCGGTAATGTACCGGGACCACCGGGAGGGTCTCGGGGGTCCACCAGGTGGGGCCACCAGCCCCAGAAGGCTGCGTGGGCTAAGTGTGGGAGGGGACCAGCCCCAAGGGGGCTGGTGCGCCCCCCCACCAAGTCCCTAGGCGCATGGAGAGTGGAGGGGGGCAAACCCTAGGTCCAGATGGGCCTTAAGGCCCACCCTAGGGCGCCCCCTCTCTCTCCCCCCTTTGGCCGCACCCTAGATGGGTTTCTAGGGCTGGCCGCACCCCTAGGGGTGGGAAACCCTAAAGGGGGCGCAGCCCTCCCTTCCCCCTATATATATGTGAGGTTTTGGGGCTGCTAGACACACGAGAACATCTCCCTCTTGGCGCAGCCCTACCCCTCTCCCTCCTCGTCTCTTGCAGCGCTTGGCGAAGCCCTGCTGGAGTCCCGCGCTCCTCCACCACCACCACGCCGTCGTGCTGCTGTTGGATGGAGTCTTCCCCAACCTCTCCCTCTCTCCTTGCTGGATCAAGGCGTGGGAGACGTCACCGGGCTGCACGTGTGTTGAACGCGGAGGCGCCGTTGTTCGGCGCTTAGATCGGAATCAACCGCGATCTGAATCACAGCGAGTACGACTCCTTCATCCGCGTTCTTGCAACGCTTCCGCATCGCGATCTACAAGGGTATGTAGATCCGACTCTTCCCTCGTAGATGCATCTCCTAGATTGATCTTGGTGAGCGTAGGAAATTTTTTGTTTCCCATGCTGCGTTCCCCAACATCATATTCTTGTGGTTGTAGGCTATGTTACCAATTGGGTAAATTCTATTCCTACTCATCATGATGATGCCGCAAAATATATCAAAATGATCAAAGACATTTCCCAAGTTTGGAGTTCCAAAAAATTTAATAATTAACGGATCCCATTTTGACAGAGGATCTCATTTTATACAAGGTGTTTCAGAAAATTCCTTCGCAAGCATGGATTCACGCACTGGATAGCGTCGCCATACCACCCTCAAACAAGTGGCTAGCTGGACCTCCGAACCGAGAAATCAAAACAATTCTTCAAAAAATGCGTAGTGATCAAGGACAAACAGAGCCCTTAAGTTAAATGAGGCACTATGGGGCCTACCGAACAACATATAAGAAACCTATGGGAATGACGCCATATAAGATGGTATACGACAAAGCTTATTGCTTACCTCTAGAACTAGAACATAGAGATTTTTGGGTTATTAAGTATTTAAATCTTGATCTTAAGGGGAAGGACGGAAACGTCTATTGGACATGCATGCTTTAGATGAACTTACAAATGAAGCTTATGAGAGTGGCCATCTTTTTAAAGGAAAACGTGAAGATGTAGCACGACAAAAATATTTGGAGAGGAGAATTCTGTGTGGGAGATAAAGTTTTACTATACAACTCACTTCTAAAAATGTTTCCGGGTAAGATCAAATCTAGATGGGATGTCCCATATGAGATTGATGAAGTCTACAACCCCAAAGTCATCAAGCTCCGAGGAGGGGAAGGCACCCAATGGATCGTCAAAGGCGGTGAGTAAAGCTATACGTTGCCGATGAAAAACATTAAGTAAAGATAAATGCGTTTATCATGCCTGCAGAGGCGACCAAAGGTTTGTAAGTGGCTAACCTCCACCATGATGATTAGCTACAAAATTTAGCAAGTGTATGCTTGCCTTTGATTAAATTATGGCCCTCTTAACTAAATTACTAATTTTTTTGAGTAAACATAGCATTTATGTAGGTGGTACAACCGTCTGTATGAGTAACCTAGTTTGCACTAGAGATCTTCTTTCATTCTGGACTGTGGCGATTTTCAACACTAGCAGTACGACTTATGGTATGATCCTACCAGATCGTACCATACGCCGCATTCCCCTCTAGAGTTGGAAGAAGTTTTTGCGCTGCTTAGTACTAGCCCCAGTAAGATCCACCAAGATCGAATGTAGGCCATGTTTTGTTCTGGAACAGGGACCGCAATGAAGGGCTTGGTACGACTAGTAGTATGAGTGACCTGCTCATAACACTAGTAGTCTTACTCTTTGTTAATTTGTGGGAACTTCTAAAAAATGGGAATTTTCGCTACCAGATTGCAGGTAAAGCGTGGTACGAGCACCGGTATGACCGTGCCTACTCGTACGACACCCCGTCTTATCCATTGACCCCCCCC
>LR738712.1:72721129-72731698 GCA_902687465.1 Secale cereale
CCCCCCCCCCCGCCGCCGAGATTTATCTGATTGCATTTCAGTTTCTTTTGATCTTTTCCTGACTAACTTTTCAAGCCTAATCCCAGAAATATCAGGGTTCATAAACCTTATTAAACTCTAGAGGAGGACGTCCTTCGCTTATTATCAATCAAACTTGTTTCCTCCATCCCTTGTCTCCTCTCCAGAACAAACTCATTGATAGGGTCAAAAATACAACCGTTCCCATGGCACTGAAGAGAACTCTCGTCATGATCATCATCGAGAAGGGATTTTCCTCAAGCCTTGCGCCGAGCAAGATCATACCTTTTCTCGATTGTGAGGATGATATGGTCCCTAAAATCTAGGAAGGACTTTGGAGGATGATCATCAAGGAGGAAAAGAAGCAGAACAAAGCAAAGTCACAAGAGGAGAAGGAGGGAAGGAGGAGATGGAAAACAAACAACAAGAAGCATCTCATGCCAATCCCTACTGATATAGTTCTCAAGGATCTCTTCCTAAATCTCCTTCAGAACCTCCCCCTAGTCAACACAGGGGGGAGGCACAAACCCCAAATGAGATTAAGGAAAATATCAAAGAGCTTGAGAAAATTTCTAAAGCATGTGTACGTACCATTGGATAAGGTATTGATGCGTACCGGATGATGGTCAAAGACCTTGACAGGAATGTCAATGAGATATACAATAAGATAGAATACCTCGTTGATTAAATTACAGAAATGATTTGCAAAAACAAACTTCCTCCTAGAAGTGGTCCATGCGCGATAAGAGGAGATGATGGTGATGTCATCTTGTTTCAAGTGTAACTCCGTTGCATGCAATTATGAGAGGAATAAGAAGGAGGAAGTATCTGCGGAGCTCGAAAAAAATTACGTACTAGGATCCCACTGGCTTGATTATAATATTAGGAGATTCACATTTATATTTCATTTTAGTGCTTGTTTACTCTTTTTGCAAGTCAATATTAGCTCACTTTAGTTTGCATAATTAGTCAACTTTTTTAGCTCCTCATGAGACAGGGAAGAGTCATATATAATGATTAGTTGATTTACATAATGAAAAGTAATGTTGCAATAATTGAGGTAATCTTATTAAATGTAGTAATTGGGGTGAATGGTACTGCATTTTTCACTTCTTGATAAACATGAGGTCTTCACATTATTGTCGTCAATTGCTAAATAAAGTTGGCAATCGTATGAGGTACTTTAATTTTGGTTCAACTGTTTCTAGGAAAATTGGTAATGAAAAAGGAACTGGTGTCTAAACATAAGTTTTATATTTTAGCAAGAGCAAGTAGCGAGCAAGGTGAAACTCTCAAGCCATGGAAGAATTGATTGTGCCTAGCTTTGTTTTGGAGTTAGCACTTAACTTGTCCTCTTTCGTTTCATCCCTTGTTTGTTGAACAAGTTGAGCTTACATGTCACAACTAAAACGATAAACAAATGTGACATGAGAAAATAAACATTTTCGCTACTGCATGAGAACATTAAATAGGACAGTTCAAGTATTAAAAACAAACAAAATGCATGGCGCTAAAATATAAATTTTGTGAAAGCCCATCGTAACCCGCTCAGTCAAAGCATAAATGACTTATTTCAAGGGATTGTTTCATCATTGCTAATCAATTAATTGCTAAAAGGTGCAGAAGGCTTCATAATTATTTTGTTAGTAAGATTGTGTGAGTGTCAATGTGGTTCTACACCTTTTAAAGTTCTCACACCTTTGCAATGGACTTATTCATTTACGATTATCCGCGTCTCATGAACATGATGCCACTCTGATCTGCCATACTTGCTTGGGGACAAGCAAAATTCTAAGCTTGGGGGAGTTAGTGAGTCCATTTTTGTATCACCTTTTGCTTCTTATTTGTCATAAGTAGGCATAGGATCTTCGAGATTTATTCATGATGCCTTGTATATTTGAAAACATGCTCAATGTTCTTTTCCATCAGGATTCTGTTTTGAACTAGTAAATGCGACGTGCAATGCATGTTGATATTAGGTAGTATATTAATTGCACATGGATATTAGGTATGATATTATTTGTGTGTTAATTGTATGATTAGTGTTATATTTGTTATGATATTAATTGCATGCTAAACATGTTTAGCGCTCGCCATTAGAGCAGGCTAGGTCGTTTGATTGACCTGGTTTGATTGCTAAGATTAGTTTATATTGGTATAGATGTTCATATTCCACATCAAAATTACTTTGAAATTGCATGACCTATCCCCCGCCCCCCTCAATCTGTAGATGTATTTGCTTGTTACATATTTTGGATTCTTACTTCTTTTTGTTCTAAATCCAGGCACCCCATGAAAATATGCTTCCTAGCACATGAAAATTAAGAGCATTTTGATTGAAGTTTTTCTTCCTAAATCCTAATAAATAATGAAGAAATTTTCTTCCGATTGCAAGGAAATATGCTCCTTGAATGCATGGGAATTGCCTTCCTAATGCATGTGCACCGACGGAACTGACGGGACATTAGATTCAAACGCAGTGCTCCATGAAATTGGATGGTTCTTAGATCAGTTCTATTTAATCCCTAAAAAAGTGTGATTATTCTCCACAAATGGTATGCAAAAATAAAGATATATTCTTGAATCTACACATTGGCCCAAGGATTCACTATATATTCTTGACCAATGATTTCTTATATAGAGAGAACAGCTCTCAAGATTCCTTTCTTTACCTACATCATCCATGAATAACATTTTTATTGGTCGTGGATTTTTGTTTGATTTGTTCCATGTTCATGTCTGAGTCTGACAATCCAAAAATATGTTTACCCCACAAAAAATGAACAAATATGTTTGTTTGATAATGTTGGAGAGAGAGAGAGAGAGAGAGAGAGAGAGGTGTTCATGTCTGATTTTTATTCATTTTCATGAACAATTGTTTTGCTTGGGGTTTATTGAGTTGCAACTTCATATTTAGTTGTCGTGATATCATCGACTGGTATACATGTATCAAACTGCTTGGGGTTTATTGAGTTGCTACTCGTGTGGAGACCTCTAGCAAAGTTGCAAATAAATATGAAGTTGTCGTGAATGACCCAGGTCTTTATGAACATCATGCGTGAGGGGCTGTGGTTATTCATGCGGGGAGCGATGCACATGGGAAGAACCTTGGCCACAATCTTCGCACTGATGATGATAAGACTGATGTATGATGGAGTGGTAGTCGGTGTCTTCAGTCTGTCTTTTAAGAAACATAAGCCAAATTTAGCCACCATTTATCGAGACATTTTTTTTTCTTTTTAGACCAGACATGTATCAAACTAAAGGGCCGTCCTCCCGCAAAAAAAAAAAAAAAACTAAAGGGTCGTCTGGTACCTTTGAGCTGCCACCAGTTCGAAGTACATGTAAATAAATGAAAGCTTTAATCCTTCTGTAGTGCAGTACCTATACAAAAATAAAGGGTCGTGAGGATCCCTGCATAGCCACGAGAAGTGAAGCATGGGAGAGGGCGACACTGTCTGTATAGTTGGAGATGAGCAGCTATTGGATATACGATGTTGTACTGATGCTTCAAATGGTCATTTGTCTCTGGGATTGCGAGGGATCGGGATTCTGCATAATCCTGCGGGTTGCTGTCTTGCAGGAATGGCGATAGCTTGCGAGGCTCCCTGGTTGTTTGCAGCAGGATGGCCTAAAGTCACTGTCCGACATAGCCACATAGGAATGCGTATGCTAACCAGATACTAGTCATGCCACAGCGTGTGCACCAAGGAACATGCAGTCGCTAGCAAACTGTATAGTCTTTACTCTTTAGTAAAGAAATTATATATCAATTACTTATGGTGCTAATTATCATTCTCACTTACTCTAATAAGATGCTTTGTGCCAGGGGCGAAGTCAGGATATAAGGTCGCCGGGGTCAACACGAACAAGTAGCACTAGTGTATCCCCTCAAAAGTGAAGTAACAATAATATATGGCTAAAAATGTGTAGCTCGTATTAAGTAACATGTCTATAATGTTTTTTCTAGTAACCTCACATAAATAAGAAATCATATTTGCCACTGTATAATAATAAAATACGGTTTGATTACAAAAGGACTTACCTCTCTATTTTCCTTTACAAATTCAGAAAAAGCTCCATTATATTCACCCTACAATTTCAAATTAACAAGCAACAGGGGATAGTTATTACTAACATCGAGGAATTATAGTCAAAAGACTACAAATATTTCTTGTTGGCTTACTTGACATTATGATGGTATGTGACTTGAGGCCTAATCTATATTGTGTAATCCATGAGATTAAATTACCCACCCAGACCTTCAAGCAATAATAAGAAAAAATCCAACACGTCCAACAAACCCTAAGATAAGGAGAATAGAAATTAGAATCAGATAAAGAGGAGGAATTTTATAGATATAAAAGTAGAATAGAAATTAGATGAAGAAATCACCTTTAATGCAACCTACAGATCGAATCAGCGAATCTTTAACTTTTAACATGGAGAGGAGTGGAAATTGAGGGCGGCCAGACGGCGGCTCTTCACGCGAGCAGAGTGGCCGGTGGAGATGGGCGAAGAAGAGGAGCCACAGGATGCGAACGTGATCAAGCGATCCACAACCTGGAGATCCATCCATTCTGGTATGGGCCTGCGCACACGTGAGGCTTCTTTTGGGCTGCCTTCTGCCCACGTGAGCTTACTGAGTTTTTGTTTTGGACTGGGGTCAAAAAAAGAGCAACTAGTTAACAAGCACTCCTTCGGGAGCCTAGCAGCGATCAGCGTCATTTGGCGCGCTCTCGACCATTAGCCACGTGTCGCGCTCTGGACGCTTCCTCTAGATTTTTTTTTTTTTTTCGCACGCGTTTTCGGCTTATTGAACGGTTTTTCCCGGTTTTTCTTGAGGTTTTGGTTTTCCACCGGTCTTCCTTAACTTTTCAACGATTTTTTTTCGAAAACAATTTTTTTTTGTTCGAAAAAACACGCTTTTTTCGCGGAAGTCACGGTTTTGCTTCGCGCGGGAGGCACGGTTGTGCTTTCGCGAGAGTCCCGGCCGTGCCTCTCGGAAAGGGAAAAAAATGTGTTTTCTGTTTATTTTTTTTTGCGCGAGAGTCACGGTTTTGCTTCCGCGAGAGTCACGGCCGTGCCTCTTTCGAAAAGGGAAAAAATGTGTTTTCTGTTTTTTTTCTTTCGCAAGAGTTACGGTTTTGCTTCCGCGAGAGGCACGGTTGTGCTTTCACGAGAGTCACGGCCATGCCTCTCGAAAAGGGAAAAAACGTGTTTTATGTTTTCTTTTTCTTTGGCGAGAGTCACGGTTTTGCTTGCCCAAAAGACACGGTTGTGCTTTCGCGAGAGTCACGGTCGTGACTCTTTCGGAAAGGGAAAAAACGCGTTTTCTGTTTTTTTTTCCTCTCGCGAGAGTCACGGTTTTGCTTCAGCGAGAGGCACGGTTGTGCTTTCGCGAGAGTCACGGCCGTGCCTCTTTCGGAAAGGAAAAAAACCAGTGCGCCCGATTCGGTTTTTTCGTCTGGTTTTTTTTTCGTCCGGTTTTTTTCGTGAAAAAAAAAGTTCGTCAAAACCTATCAACATGGGATCTACTTTTAAAGATCTCGACGCGAGGAATTCAACGGTGAAAACGGTTCGCGATTTGGACGCATGGTTTAAGAGATAAAACGTTTTGAATAAACAGATCTACGAAAAAAGGAAAAACGCTCAGGTTGCGACAAGTGGCGCACATGAAGCGCGCCACTTGTCGCAACATGGGGTTTGGGGGTGATCTTTGCAACGAGTACTCCTCAATTAATGCTTCTAGGTGCATTTCTTAATTACCCTGCAATATTTGTTTTGTTCTAAAACAATAGTAGTTCTTACCTTTGTTCTTCATCAACATAGCAACTGCAGTATGGATTCTATTTTTTATTGAAAAAAATAGGAATTCATCGTCAATAAAACATGATGCATCAAACTATTTGCATCTTGTCGAGCTGCTAGCTTTGCTACTAGCAGTGTGGAATAAATGTAAAGAAAGAAAAAGCTTTAAGTCTTATGTACTACAGTACCTACGGAAATAAAGGGCCATGAAGACCCCTCCATAGCCATGAGAAGCATAGGTGTGCCAATATATAGTGTGAGACATATACCGAACTCAATATTGGAGTAATAACAAGGCACTGGTTCGCAGTGTGTATGCTTATGGGACATGATATTATGCTACAAATGGTCATATGGCTCTGGGATTGAGAGTGATCAGGATTTTGCATAGTCCTGCCGTGTATAAGGATCTCCCTACTGACTACTTTACTGCATGACTGATAGTGGATAGAGGAGCTAATCAGCATAGTGATGGGGCTAGCAGCTCCAATGGTTGCACGATCTCAGAGGAGCCAACATGGCCTTGTTCCTAAAGGAATTTGGGATGGGAAGGGATCTGGTGAACCCCTGCCCCTCACCTCAGGCTGGCAATGAGGATTACCCAGGCGGGTATTGGACTTCCATCCACATCCCCGTCGTTTTTTTATCCCCATGGAGAAACCCATGCACGCAGTGCCAATCAACAACAACCTTCGATACCATTTCAGTAGAAAAAAAATTCAACACAATAAATAATATGTTGTGGCTAGGTTAGGGTTTGGCTAAAGGGGAGGGATGGGAGGAAATTTGGGTGGGTAAGGGCGGTCTACTAACTTTAGAGCCCACATGTTAGGCCTTCACGGGTAAGGTGGGCACGGGTAATGTTATCGCATCCCCATCCCCATCTTGCCTGCTGGGTAAGGTGTTTGACCCACCAGTTTCTTGTGGGCATTAAAGCTGGCACACCCCCGTCTCCTAATAGAGTAATTACCCACGAGGATGCGGGTAACAATTAACCATTGCCAGTTTGACAATCACCCAATCCCTCTCCCCCTCCTAATTCCCTTCCCCGTCAAACCCTTCCCCAACTATACTTATTTGGCACACTCCTATCTCCTTTTACTTCATCAGAAAATTGTTGTTGGTTTTATATTCATGATGGCTCGAAGATCCGACAACATGTTTAATGTTCTTGCTCCTCTGGGATTCTGTTTTGAATGTTATTCACATTCTAGGTCAATTTTTTTCCTTAAAACCGCATAACACTTCTTTCTTCCCCACCCCATCCCTCAATCCCTAGAACTGTTTTCTTGTTACATACTTTAGATTCTCACTCTTTTTATGTTCTAAATCCACACACTACATGAAGATACACTTCCTAAGACATGGAAATTAAAAGCATTTTGTTGATTGAACCAGTTGCTTCCTAAATCCTAATAAATTGTGAAGAAACTCACCTCGATTGCAAGAAAATATGCTTCCCGAATACATTGAGATTTCCTTCCTAATGTGTATGTGCTACTAATTACAAAACATTGGATTCAAGCGTATTCTCTATGAAGTTTTCTGGTTCTTAGATCAATGCTCTTTTTAGCTCTAAAGAGGGAAATTAATTCTCCAAACCCCTTTCTTTATCATCATCATCCATGAATACTTTTTTGTTAGTCTCAGAATTTTCCTAATGCAAGATTTTATTTGATTGTTTCGGAATTTCTACATGGATTTTGTTTGATTTATTTTTTCATGTTCATGTTCGACAATGAGCAAATATGTTTGGTTGATAATGTTGAAGATAGAGAGATAAAGATGCTCATGTTCAGGAACAGATTGTTTTGCTATTTTCCTTGATGATTTATTTTATAAATTTGCTTTTTGATTTTGTCGATTGCAAGGGTGAATACCCTCAATCTGCTACTGCGTGCTCTACCACAAGCTAATATTAGCTACAAAACAATCATATCTAATCTCCTCAAGAATGAAGGCACATACAATCAACGAAAAAAATAGTGCACTATGTAAAATAGCGTGGCCCTTCTCCAAATGCTATACAAGTTATTGCGTGCTATATTCAAAATAGTGTTTTGGAAAAAAATGCCAAATATATCATAGAAATTAAGGATTTCAACGTCTAAAATTTTGTCTAGGAGCTATACATGCATACCGCTGGTGTACAAATTATGATATTAGATGCACTTAAGAGAATTCTTCTTGTTTTCGTCCAGAAAAATGCAATATTTCCATCCTAGATGGGCCTATTGTTGCGTTGCATTGGGCCGATGCCCGATGGGCTGCTATAAGCTGAGTGTCTGCCGTGTTTCTATCGCTCCACGCTAAAACGTTTTTGCGTTTAGCGCCATTATAGCACGCTATAACGTGAATAGCGGCATAGCGTGTAAAATGGCTAAAACGTAACGTGACACCCTCTATAGCGAAGTTTAAATGCCGAAATAGCGCGCTATTTGTTTCGTTGCATACAATGCACACTACGTCCTTTAACGCCACACAAAAAAAAAATCCAAGTATTGCTGTGAATGGAATATTTGTTGATTGGAGGTGTAAACTGCAGGTTTATATTTTCAGCGCATACATGTATCAAACTACTTGGAGTTTATTGAGTTGCTACTCGCGTGGAGATGTCTAGCAAAGTTGCAAACAAATATGAAGTTGTCGTGAATGACCCAAGTCTATATGTACACTCGGTGTGGCGAAGGTGCTCATTCATGCGGGGAGGGATGCACATGGCGAGAACCATGGCCACAATCTTCGCACTGGTATTGGTGAGAGCCTTCCGCCTGTCCTTTAGGAAGCAGAAGAGATTTCGACATAGTTTATTCAGAGCAAACTAATGGGTCGTGCACCTGCGGCACCTTTGAGCTGCTACCAACTAGAGGTGCATGTAAATAAATGAAAGCCTTAATTATTTTGTAGTACAGTACCCACAAAAATAAGGCTAGTCCCAATGGGGAGGAACTTAGTAGTAACATCGTTGCCATGTAGGACAAAAAGCTGACATGGCAAACATTTAATGAGGAAAAAGAGGGTAGTGGTAACATAGCTAGTTACCGGAACATCACATATTTCAAGACATTGTGAGTCTATAAACTAATAAATAGAGTTTTGCATGATGTTCCTACCCATTGTGATGGTGATAACATAGCATAGAATAGCGTGTATGTTCTTGCTCTATGTTACTCCCCATTGTGACCAGCCTAAAGGGTCGTGAGGACCCCGCATAGCCATGAGAAGTGATGCATATATAGGAGCGGACGGCACTGTATAGTTCGAGATCAGCAGCTATTGGACATACTGATGCTCCAAATTGTCATTTTGTCTCTGGGATTGCGAGGGATCAGGATTCTGCATAATTCTGGCTGATGTCCTACAGGGACGAGAACACACTCTGAAGCTCCTCGGTTGTTTGCTGCAGGATGGCCTGAAGTGAGCATCTGATACAGTCACAAAGGAATGCTTATGTATGCTAATCAAGTACTAGTCATGCCTCAACGCACCTGGACTGCCAAGGGAACACGCAGTAGCTAACAAACTTTATACTCCCTCCGCTCCAAAATAAATATTTCAACTTTAGTACAACTTTGTACGAAAGTTTAGACATTATTTTGGCACGGACATAGTAGTTTTAGTAGAAAAATTGCATATCATTTTTATTACAAAGCTAATTATTACTTTGTAATAGTTGTCACTGGCACGGACAGAGTATTATTAATGACTCTAATCAGATGCTTTGCGCGCACGTACGGTTTCCGCAAAAACAGAACATTGGATTGTTTGAGTCTGTTATATTCTTATAAATACTCGTGCTAGAAAATTAAGACAGCCTAGGGAAAAAACATTTGGTATTCGAAAAAATGTTATTTACAAAACTAAACTTGCATTTCTAGTACACAGCAAGCAAATACTATATACTCCTTTTGATCCAAAATAAGTGTCAGTACTATGTTTGTATCCCTATGAAAATTTGCAAGTATAGTGGAATAGAGAGTTACACATTTTGCCTAGAAAAATGGAATTCACATTTGTGCATATTTTCAGAACTCTTTTTTATAGTACTTCGTACCGTTGGCACATAGGAGCAGCATGTGCTTCTATGTGTTTTTCTTAATTACCCTACACTATTTTTTTAACACTAATTCGGTTTTGTTCTCGGTTTATGCCGAGGAAATATTCACCATGCTGCTTCATCGTACTCCCTCTGTTCCTAAATGTAAGTCTTTTTAGACATTTCAAATGGAATACAACATACAGATATATGTAGACATATTTTAGAGCGTAGATTCACTCATTTTGCTTCGCATGTGTCATTTGATGGAATCTATAGAAAGACTTATATTTGGGAACGGAGGAAGTACTATTCTCTGTAGCTAGGTTTTTTTTTTTTGAGGAACTTCTCTGTATCTAGGTGATGTGGTACTAATCGAAGGAAGTCATGAAGCAGCGTGCGTTCGGAAAAACTATTCTGAGTGTGGGCCTGAAGTTTTAAGAAAGTGTGGGCCTTGGATGTAGGTGCTCAGCTCACGCCACGAGAGGGGCTGGCCACATGGGTTATATGGCCACGAGAGGAACATCTGCAGCCGTGTGCAGAGATAGCGAAGGAAAGAAGATGAGATAGAAGGCGAGTTTTCCCCTAGGCGATCTAGGGTTCCAATTTTCCTCTGGCGGCGAGCCAGAGTCCACGTAATCCCTCGCCGGCGGCCGGGTTCCCTCGGTAGCCGGGGAGTGTTCTACCACTACTAGCGGGGGGGG
>LR738712.1:72735102-72749814 GCA_902687465.1 Secale cereale
TTATGTAGTTCAAATAAGTTCAAAAAAATGAAATCCCTTTGTAACAAACGAGTTCTCGTCTGAAATCCTGGTACCTCGAAAGAGATTGTCCGTTTTGTACACGAAGCGCATCCAGTTTTTGCTGTAACCCTCTCTACTTTTTTGCACATGTTATGTGGGTGAAATGATGATACCATGCCCACTTTCAACCTTTTCAGAGTTCATTTGAAATGCTTTTCAATTTCAGGGTCATTTAGCTCAAAAAAAAAATCAGTAAATGGATGAAAAATAGCAAATGAAGTCAGAAATGGTTGAAAATTGATGATGTTTCTTTGAATGGTGCATTTTGAACACAGAAAAATTTTGTAGTTCGAATAATTTCAAAAAAATAAATAAAAAGCAAAAAATAAAAAAATAAAATAAAGAAGTAAAAACAAAATAAACTTTAATAATGTAAAATAAAAAACTTTAATAAAATAAACAAAAATAGCAATAGTAAGTATTTTGTAGAAAGTAGAAACAAAACTAAAAAAATAAAGCAGCAAAGACAAAAATAAAAAAAAACGTCACCTACTGGGCCACCACTGCCTGAATACGACTAGAAACCCAACAGTGGGCAAGGATTCAGGCCCGCAGAAGGCCCAATAGGCCCACATGCATAGCAGTGTCAAATTAGGCCCGTAAGCCTGTAATGGAGAGGAGCTCAAGAGGGGTGCGACAGTGGTGCCTATAAACCACTACGCGCCCCTCTCAACTAGCGAGGTGGGACTAATTTTTTTGGCAATCCACGGGCAGCACGGGGCCATTGGTCCCGGTTGGTCGGACGAACCGGGACTAAATGGGCGCATTGGTACCGGTTCGTGGCACCAACTGGCACCAATGCCCCTCTTTAGTCCCGGTTGGTGCCACCAACCGGGACAAATGGCCAGTTTTCAGCAGTCCAAAGGGCGGGATTTGTCCCGGTTGGTGGCACCAACCGGGACTAAAGGAGGGAATTGGTCCCGGTTGGTGCCACGAACCGGGACCAATACTTCTGCTATATAAGCAGCCCTTGGGAGATTTTCAGATTGCCATCGTCAGTTCCAGCCCGACGCCGCCAGGCTGCCCGCCGATCGAGCTCGTCGTCCACGCCGTCGCCACTTCTGCCCCGACCTCGCGCCTCTGCCGGACCTCGCCGTCGCCCTGCCTCTTCGTCGCTGTCCCCGCCGCCGTTGCCCTGCTGCCTCGTTGTCGCCGTCCCCGCCGACCTCACCGTCCTCGTCTCGCCGCCGGCCGTCTGCCCCTGCGGCCGTCCCCGCGCCGCCCGTGCCCATGCCGCCCGTGCCCTGACGCTGTCGCCCTGTGAGCACTACCGGCCCCCGAACCCCTCCTCTCTCATATATGGTGTATATATATATATATATATATATATATATATATATATATATATATATATATATCTTTTATTTTAGTTTTAGTTATACAAAAGGTTAGATGAATTTTAAAAATGTTACTTATTTATATACACAAATGTTAGATGAATTGCTTGAACTAGTTGAATTAATAGAACTAGTTTATTTTTAGTAAAACTAGTTTAATTTTAGTAACACTAGTTTATTTTTAGTAAGAACTATAGTTCAATTTATTTATAGTAAGTGCTTAATTATTAGTTGAACTAGTTAATAGAACTAGTTTTTATTCTTAGTAAAACTAGTTTAATTTTATAGAACTAGTTTATTCTTTTAGTTCAACTAGTTTGTAGAACTAATTCTTAGTAAAATTAGTAGAACTGGTTCATTTTTATTTATAGTAAGTGCTTATTAGTTGTACTAGTTGAATTAATAGAACTAGTTTATTCTTTTAGTTCAAGCAATTATTCCCGCATCGACATCGACGATGCCTATCCCGCATCCTCGTCGTCGACTCAACGAAGCCCTGCTTGATCAGAGGGGTCATGTTCGGGACTGGGCTCCGCCGGGCTGGTATTGGGAGGTGCTTTCTTCCGGTGGGCACAACTTGATGAGGAGCTAGCTCTTTGTTGACCCTAACCTTCTTTGGTGGCGGGCGTGCGGGCCAGTGACGGTGCAGAGGCTTGAGCACCCCGCGGAGGTTGTACGTCATCGTGTTAGCGAGGAGGACGAACACGTCCGTCGCTACATGGTTGCGTTGCAGGGCAGGTTCGACAATACATGGCAGGTTCTTCAGGGATCTCACTGGAGCTATGATCCTGTGATGGTTCCTTCTCTTTGGGTGTTCACCGCCCGCGTCGATACCCGTTGTTCGCTAGGGTTTTAGCTTTATTAATTAATTAGTGATGCTATATGTATGATACTATTCGAGATGTATTAGTGATAATATTTGACAATGTACGGACACAAGAGATGATTTAGTTTTGCTTATTGAATGCTCAAACTGGAGTCCAACCAAATCTCCACGTCAATATATATGAGTCCTATAATTAATATATTTTGAAATGTTTTTGTTTATATTTTCAACCATTGAATTTTGGCATGACTTGTGCTACAATATGTAAGAAATGTCATCGTCTGACGATGATGATAGGATCCCAACGTGCGACTGGTGTGGCGACGACCGGGGTCAGTGCGATAGGCCACACCTAGTAGACGATCGATGCTTCAGTGTTAAGCTAGATGAGGCCTTCGATTTTGAGACGGTATGCAACACGACAAGTCTTGTTTGGTAATTAAGCATAACTTATGCTTTCTTTTCAAAGTGTAATTTTCGTCTTTTACAATTCGACTAGCTTAACCCATGCCATGCAAGACGCTATGTCTTGGAGCATCTAGATTTTGAAGATCATGAAAGTATGGAAACAAAGCAAATTCATCTCAGGACCCATCATGATTATGATTTTCTTGTAAAGCTATACAATTCGGAGAGCTTAACTGATGACCCTCAACCGTAAGGGATCTGTTGCAGGGTTTTCGATAAGTAAGAGTGTCGAACCCAATGAGGAGCAGAAGGTATTGACAAGCGATTCTGAGCAAGAAATTACTGCAAGCACTGAAAGATAACTTTTAGGGGTTTTCTCGATATAAGCAACAGGAATGTAAAGGCAAGTAATGTAAAGGTACTGAGAGTAACAAGTGGCCCAATCCTTTCTTAGCAAAGGAGAGGCCTAGCAACTGAACTTATAAAGACTAAAGCGTTCTTGACGACACACGTGAGAGGTAGTCATGTGCTTTCGCCATATTCCGTATCGATACTATGTTATGTGTTGATAAGTGTTGGTGGGTGGATCTATGCTAGTGCACTCTCTAGACTAAGATGAATGCACTCTTATGATTAAACACCTTGCAAGCATCCGCAAATACAAGATAGAATTTAAGGCAAAAGCCTAACCATAGCAATACGATCGAGGATCCATTATTCCCTTCTGCAAAAGCGTGCAAACTGGGGTTCAGGTTTCTGTCACTCCGGCAACCCACCATAAGCATTCTTTATACACAATGTATTCCCCTAGGTCCTTAATAAGGCGAAGTGTTGGGTGTTCGACTCACACAACACCACTAGTAGAATGACAACACAACTTAAGTATCAAACAACACATATTACTTCAACAGCATATGACTACTAACAACAAGACTTTCCCCATGTCCTCAAGAAGTAAGGTAGCTACTCACAAGACATAAAAGAGATCATGATCAGTGGGGGTAAATATGTGATAAAAAATCTGGACATACTAATATTTCTCCAACAAAACTCAATAGCATTCACCACAAAGTAGTAATCAACACCGATGGAGTAGAGAGGATAGATAGTACAAGTTACAACACGAGTTGCGATGGAAAGATGAGATTTGGATGAAGATGGAGATGGTGCTGGTGTTGGGGATGATGTTGATGATGATCTCGATGATGCCCGTGATGATGGTGATGACGATGGCGACGATCTCCCCTTCCGGGAGGTGATCTCCCCGGCGGAATCTGCCCGCCGGAGATGCCCTTTTCTTCTCTGTAGGTTTCCGCCTCGAAGCGGCGGCGGAACTCCGTAAAAAGTCCCGTGCCTAGGGTTTTCGGGGGACGAAGAACATATATGCAAAAGGGGGCGACCAGAGGTGGGCCAGGGGCTCCAGGTGCCCCCCCGGCGCGGCCAGGTGGGGGGGGGGCGCCCCCAGGCCGCCTGGGCACCCTGTGGCCCCCCTCTGACTCCACTTTTGCGTGTCTTCGTTATTCGTCTGAAAAATACCTCCCGTCAATTTTCAGGTAATTTGGAGGTGTTCTTCTTCAGCAACTCAGTATCCACTTTTTCCTGCTGAATCCTGCGTCTGCTGTTCCGGCACCGGAAAGTTGCAAACTGTGTAAAATAGACCAAAACAACATAAGAACATCATCATAACGTGAAATATATCAATGAATAAAGATGAATTATGATACAAAATAGTGATGCATTTTGGACGTATCAACACCCCCAAGCTTAGACCTCGCTTGTCCCCAAGCGAATATGAACTCGATAAACCTGTCCACAAGTTTAGAGAGTGAAGTGTCGATAAATAGGATACGGACAAGAAGCATCATAGTCTCTTCACCAACTCAAATATCCTCAGCAGCAATCTTCAACTCATAAGGCTCTTATGAAAGAGTGTTAACACTTATATTCGAAAGTAGGACCAATGGAAACTCATTATATCATGGCAAACATGTCCTTTGGTCAAAGAACAACAAATAATTTTAGCTTTTGCTCTTATATTTGATGGGATTAATTGAAGCTTTTTGGAATAACTTGTTAATAAGCAAGAAGTGAAAGTGTTAACACAAAGGAAGATATTTGCCTTAGTTGGGCATGACAAACAACTTACTTATCAAATGATAATGTCAACAAGGATGTGATATGACAAATCTTAATGCAGCTTTATATGAATGAATCCTTATCAACATCAAACGTCTGCTCTCTTTGAGAAATAGAGGGAAGTAGAAATAACTGACTCAACTTAAAATTAAAAGATAGGCCCTGCTCTAGGGTAGTAGGGAAAACTCATGTGCTATCCTCAAATCAAACGGAATGAAAACAAGTTTTTGAGAGGTGCATGATTCGTCAACAAATGCTAATAGATAACTCAATTACTTCTTGAACTGGACAAGTTTCGAGGAACGGCTCCCGTATGAGGACGATGACATCCTCTTATTCTCCTTTGTTTATCACTGCCAAGGTTTTCTGATTTCTCATGAACAAAGCGTGAAGGAGGGTTTGTTTGTTATATTATTTTTAAGCCGGGCGCACTCAATGCCAGTTCCTTTTCGTATTATGGGTTTGCACATTATACATGCAATCCCGGGGTGAAGCTTGTCCAACTCAACAAGACTATGAATTAGCTATTACTTCCTCATGAGCTAAAGCAGGGGCACAAAATAAAAGATTTTGAACATTTAAGGATAACACATAAATTATATACTTTAGGAGGTGGTAGTGGAGTACCACGAGTAGGTAGGTATGGTGGACTCATATGGAAGGTATTGGCTTAAGGGTATGGATGCACAAGCAAAATTCCGCTTAGTACAGAGTTAGGCTAGCAAAGGTTTTGAGAGAGCAGATAATTGATGATGACTAAGATGCAAAGTAATATAAAGCATGAACATTGAAATAAGCATAACACATCAAGTTGTCTTCCTTGTCAACATAACACTTCAAGCATAATAACATAAAGGTTTTGGCTATGTTGATTCTTTAAGAAAATCATGCTTGTTGTTATGACCAAAGCTATATTTGCCAAGATTAAATAAAGTTTCATAGCCATACCTGACATAAGGTCAATACTCCCCATAAGAATCATCATATAAAGTCGATTGCGTGAAGAGAATACCGAGTGCAGCAAAAAGGAACCGATAAACTTCTCATTAATATTCCATCATAGACGACTCCACACACACGGATATAATTCTTCACCAAGGGGGCGATAGACCTCAATGCATACACCTATCTCATATAATAACCTCCCTAGACATGATACGACTCTACTTTTATGATGTTTTGCGGTGTTTTCTTACCGTACTACGTACCTTTTCTTTATTCTGCTTCTACTGGCGTCTGAAACAGGGCTGCAACATGTTCTTCGTGGGTTGTTGTGTATATTATATTCACATCAACATCGACAGGGTCTCCTGCTATGTAGTGTTTAAGTCTTTGCCCATTCACGACTTGAGGTTTGGTGCCTTCAAAATTATTAATCTTAATTGCACCAGACCGATAAACTTCTTCAATATGAAATGGTCCTTCCCACCTGGAAAGTAGTTTACATGGAGAAAACCTGAAACGGGATCTAAACAACAAAACTTTATCACCAACATTAAATTCATGTTTCAGAATCTTCCTATCATGCCACCTTTTTACCTTTTCTTTGAACATTTTAGCGCTCTCGTAAGCTTCACTCCTCCATTCATCTAGAGAAGTCAAGTTCATGAGACGCTTCTCACCAGCTAGTTTTGGGTCAGCGTTAAGCTCTCTAACAGCCCAGAAAGCTTTGTGCTCTAGCTCTAATGGCAAATGGCAGGCCTTGCCATACACCATCTTATAGGGGGACATGCCCATGGGGTTTTTGTAAGCAGTTCTATATGCCCACAAAGCATCTCCCAATTTATTTGACCAATCTTTCCTATTTCTGTTTACTGTTTTCTGCAAGATCAACTTAATCTCTCTATTGGTGAGCTCAACTTGCCCACTAGTTTGAGGATGATAAGGTGAAGCAATTCTATGATTAACATCATATTTAGCCAAAGCTTTTCTAAAAGCTCCGTGCGTGAAGTGTGATCCTCCATCGGTCATGAGGTACCTTGGTACACCAAACCTAGGAAATATTACATCCTTAAGCATTTTCAAGGATGTTTTGTGATCAGCACTTTCAGTGGGGATTGCTTCAACCCACTTGGTCACATAATCAACAGCTACTAAAATGTGAGTGTACTTGTGCGAAGAAGGAAAAGGACCCATAAAATCGAAACCCCAACAATCGAAAGGTTCAATCACTAGTGAGTAATTCATAGGCATCTCATTCCTTCTACTAATGTTACCAACTCTCTGACATTTATCACAAGCTAAAACATAATTTCTAGCATCTTTAAAGAGAGTAGGCCAATAAAAACCTGATTGAAGAACCTTATGTGCAGTCCTCTCACCGGCATGATGCCCTCCATAGGGACTATCGTGACACCGTCGAAGAATGTCCTTCTGCTCATGTTCCGGAATGCATCTTCTCACGATCCCGTCGGGACCTTCTTTGAATAGGTGTGGGTCATCCCAAAAGTAATGCCTCAAATCATGAAAGAACTTCTTCCTCTGCTGAAATGTTAGACCCGGAGGCAAATACTTCGCAACAATAAAATTAGCATAATCTGCATACCAAGGATCGGAAAGAGGTTGTACTTTTACAACGACAAGTTGTTCGTCTGGAAAACTATCGTTAACTGGAATGGGGTCATGCGGTATATCTTCCATTCTTGAAAGATTGTCCGCCACCGGATTGTCTTCCCCCTTCCTATCCACAATCTGCAAATCAAATTCTTGAAGAAGGAGTACCCATCTGATAAGCCTTGGCTTGGCATCCTTCTTTGTCATAAGATACTTAATGGCAGCATGATCAGTATGAATAATAACTTTGGAATCAACAATGTACTGCCTAAACTTATCACAAGCAAAAACTACAGCTAAGAATTCCTTCTCAGTAGTAGCATAATTTCTTTGAGCACTATCAAGGGTCTTACTAGCATAATGTATAACATTCAATTTCTTATCAACCCTTTGTCCTAAAACAGCTCCAACAGCAAAATCACTTGCATCACACATAATTTCAAAAGGTAAGTTCCAGTCAGGTGGTTGTACTATAGGAGCAGTTATTAAAGCTTTCTTAAGGATTTCAAAAGCTTCCTTACAATTTTCATCAAACGCAAAAGGAACGTCCTTCTGGAGAAGATTAGTGAGGGGTCTCGAGGTTTTAGAAAAGTCTTTAATAAATCTTCTATAAAAACCTGCATGACCGAGAAAACTGCGAATACCTTTGATGTCCCTTGGATAGGGCATCCTCTCAATAGCTTCGATCTTGGCTTTGTCCACTTCAATTCCCCTTTCGGAAATCTTGTGCCCAAGAACAATTCCTTCATTAACCATAAAGTGGCACTTCTCCCAGTTGAGTACCAAATTTGTCTCCTCGCATCTCTGCAAAACTTTATTAAGGTTGTGAAGACAATGGTCAAATGAAGTTCCATAGACTGAGAAATCGTCCATGAAGACTTACATAATATCCCCGCAGAAACCATGAAAGATAGCAGACATACACCTTTGAAAAGTAGCAGGGGCATTACATAAACCAAAAGGCATACGTCTGTAAGCATAAGTACCAAAAGGACAAGTAAAAGTGGTCTTCTCTTGATCGACAGTGTTAACATGAATTTGAGAGAAGCCAGAATAACCATCGAGATAACAAAAGTGGGTATTTTTGGATAACCTTTCAAGCATTTGGTCGATGAACGGCAATGGGTAGTGATCCTTCCTGGTTGCCTTGTTCAACTTCCTGTAATCAATACACATTCTATATCCAATAATAATCCTCTGAGGTATTAGTTCATTTTTATCATTAGGAACCACAGTTGTACCTCCTTTCTTAGGAACACAATGTACCGGACTTACCCACTTACTGTCAGCTATAGGGTAGATAATACCTGCGGCTAGAAGCTTGAGAATCTCAGTTCTCACGACATCCATCATCTTTGGGTTCAACCGTCGTTGATGATCAACAACTGGCTTAGCATCAGGTTCAAGGTTGATAGTATGTTGACAGATAGATGGACTAATCCCCTTAAGGTCATCAAGGGTATAGCCAATTGCGCCTCGCTGTTTACGAAGTACTTCCAATAATCGCTCTTCTTCATATCCTGAAAGGTTAGAATTGATAATAACAGGATATACTTTCTTTTCATCTAAATAAGCATACTTGAGCGTATCGGGAAGAGGTTTAAGATCGAACACCGGGTCTTCTTTCGGTTTTGATAAAATTCCCAAAGGTTCAACTGGAAGGTTGTGCTTCAGGATAGCAGGCTGCCTCAAGAATATTTCATCTAGTTCATTTCTTTCCTGCATATGTAAATCATTCTCGTGGTCCTCCATGTATTGCTGCAAAGGATCATTAGGGGGAATAGCAATAGAGGCAATACTTTCAATAATTTTATCATCACTAGGTAAATCAGTACCACGAGGCTGCTTAGAGAACTTAGAAAAATTAAATTCATATGGCTCACCATTGAATTCAACAGAAACTTTACCTTTCTTGCAATCTATTATAGCTCCACAAGTTCTAAGAAAAGGTCTACCAAAAACGATGGGACAAAAATTGTCCCTGGCTGAACCAAGTACCAAAAAGTCGGTAGGGTATTTTACCTTTCCACATAGGACTTCAACGTCCCTCACAATTCCGATAGGAGAGATAGTTGATCTATTTGCAAGATGAATAGTAACATCAACTTCTTCAAATTCACAAGGGGAAATCTCACCGATGATTTCTTCATAGAATGAATAAGGAATAGCACTTGCACTCGATCCCAAATCGCATAGCCCATAATAATTGTGATCTCCTATTTTAACAGATACCACCGGAGTACCTGAAATTGGGCCTTTGTTCTTGGCTGTGACAAGGTTAGTGGAAACAACACAAAAAGTTATATTGGAATCCAGAACATCATCAGTAACAAGGTCTTTAATCAATGCAACTCGAGGATCGACCCTGATCTGGTCCTCAGGTTCATCAACTTTTCTCTCACTTTTATTTATTATGCCTGTCACAAGAGAGTGCTCCTTTATCCTCGTGGGAAAAGGAGGCTGTTCATATATAACTGCAGGCAAAATAGGCTCAGCAACATAAATATCAATAGGTTTTTCTTTAAAAGGTGCATGGTGCTGGTCTCTATTCTTTTTAAAAGAATCAACGTGAGAGGCAAAATTCTTACACAAATCAATCACTAGATGGGAATCAAGACCAATATTAGAGCAAAAAGTATTGAAGTAATCAGTTTCTACATAGCTCTCAATATAATCATGTTCATAATTTATAGCGGGTTCAATACCTTTATCAATTTCCCAATCTTCGGTATTCCTCTGGATTCTTTCAAGGAGATCCCACCTTTCTTCAACACTCTTCTTCTGAAATACCCCACTAGAGGAGGCATCCAACATCTCCTTATCCTGACGAGAAAGCCTGGCATAAAAATTTGTAAGTATAATTTCCTTGGGAAGCTTATGAATAGGGCATTTGAGCATTAGAGACTTCAATATCCCCCAAGCTTGAGCAATGCTTTCTCCGTCACGAGACCTAAAGTTATAGATATAATTCCTGTCTCGATGAATTTCATGAAGAGGATAAAACTTAGTATAAAAGAGAGACATAAGCTCCTGCCAGTCCAGCAAGTGTGGGTTATCGAGAAGCCCATACCAATCTGAAGCTTTATCTATAAGTGATACAACAAACAATTTCCTCATGACAAACTCCCTCGATACACCTGCAAGCTTAAATAATGAACATAGTCGTGACAAATACAGCAAGTGTTCACCGGGATGTCTGTCTCCTGCATAACGATTAGTCAAAACATAATCGATAATGCCAGCTGGTATTTTATAAGGCACAATTTCAATAGGGGGAGGATCAACCACCACAGGTGTGGGGTGTCTTCCCGCAAGCAACGCTCCAATAATAGGGTTGTCCATAAGGACAAAGCGCAACAATAGCAAAAATAAAAACAGAATTATAAAAAGAATTTCTTACCAGTTTCACTTTACCAATAGCGCTACGCTCCCCGGCAACGGCGCCAGAAAACGGTACTTGATGACCCTCAACCGTAAGGGATCTGTTGCAGCGTTTTCGATAAGTAAGAGTGTCGAACCCAACGAGGAGCAGAAGGTATTGACAAGCGATTCTGAGCAAGAAATTACTGCAAGCACTGAAAGATAACTTTTAGGGTTTTTCTCGATATAAGCAACAGGAATGTAAAGGCAAGTAATGTAAAGGTACTGAGAGTAACAAGTGGCCCAATCCTTTCTTAGCAAAGGAGAGGCCTAGCAACTGAACTTATAAAGACTAAAGCGTTCTTGAGGACACACGGGAGAGGTAGTCATGTGCTTTCGCCATATTCCGTATCGATACTATGTTATGTGTTGATAAGTGTTGGTGGGTGGATCTATGCTAGTGCACTCTCTAGACTAAGATGAATGCACTCTTATGATTAAACACCTTGCAAGCATCCGCAAATACAAGATAGAATTTAAGGCAAAAGCCTAACCATAGCAATACGATCGAGGATCCATTATTCCCTTATGCAAAAGCATGCAAACTGGGGTTCAGGTTTCTGTCACTCCGGCAACCCACCATAAGCATTCTTTATACACAATGTATTCCCCTAGGTCCTTAATAAGGCGAAGTGTTGGGTGTTCGACTCACACAACACCACTAGTAGAATGACAACACAACTTAAGTATCAAACAACACATATTACTTCAACAGCATATGACTACTAACAACAAGACTTTCCCCATGTCCTCAAGAACTAAGGTAACTACTCACAAGAAATAAAAGAGATCATGATCAGTGGGGGTAAATATGTGATAAACAATCTGGACATACTAATATTTCTCCAACAAAACTCAATAGCATTCACCACAAAGTAGTAATCAACACCGATGGAGTAGAGAGGATAGATAGTACAAGTTACAACACGAGTTGCGATGGAAAGATGATATTTGGATGAAGATGGAGATGGTGCTGGTGTTGGGGATGATGTTGATGATGATCTCGATGATGCCCGTGATGATGGTGATGACGATGGCGACGATCTCCCCTTCCGGGAGGTGATCTCCCCGGCGGAATCTGCCCGCCGGAGATGCCCTTTTCTTCTCTGTAGGTTTCCGCCTCGAAGCGGCGGCGGAACTCCGTAAAAAGTCCCGTGCCTAGGGTTTTCGGGGGACGAAGAACATATATGCAAAAGGGGGCGACCAGAGGTGGGCCAGGGGCTCCAGGCGCCCCCCCGGCGCGGCCAGGTGGGGGGGGGGGGGGCGCCCCCAGGCCGCCTGGGCACCCTGTGGCCCCCCTCTGACTCCACTTTTGCGTGTCTTCGTTATTCGTCTGAAAAATACCTCCCGTCAATTTTCAGGTAATTTGGAGGTGTTCTTCTTCAGCAACTCAGTATCCACTTTTTCCTGCTGAATCCTGCGTCTGCTGTTCCGGCACCGGAAAGTTGCAAACTGTGTAAAATAGACCAAAACAACATAAGAACATCATCATAACGTGAAATATATCAATGAATAAAGATGAATTATGATACAAAATAGTGATGCATTTTGGACGTATCAGTAACCCATTTTGGTTGCTCGAAATGGAGAGCACTGTGCAAGGCATATGATTTTCAGGACAGTATGTATGTCACCTTTGACCTTGGTGGTGATGACAATGGCATGTGGGTCCTTGTTGATACGCTTCCAATTCTACCTCTATGTGAGTTTCTCAAACATATTTATTAAGTAATTTATGTTGTGTCTTTCAAAATAATTGACAGCTTATTTCCATTAACAGCTTATTTCCATTCTTCAAGAAATATACGGAAGATGGTAGACAAAACCAACTACACTGATGGTGCGGAATTAACTTGTCAGAAGAAAAATCATCTTG
Source organism: Secale cereale (assembly GCA_902687465.1). NCBI lineage: Eukaryota > Viridiplantae > Streptophyta > Magnoliopsida > Poales > Poaceae > Secale > Secale cereale. The sequence goes on from LR738712.1 coordinate 72,747,719, forward strand.
TCTCGTTACTTTCTGATTTTGAGCGTTACAATACCTATGCTAAAACTCCTGCACATTATGGTCAATACGTGCCACTAGTGCACGTGCTGAGCTACGGTAACATCCATGGAGATGTCATGGTAAGATTTGTGGCCGATCATCTTTTGCATAAATTATTCTAAAACTAAACTAAATTACTAACTACGAAATTATTACTATCTTTTTCAACAGAAAATCCCTTCGGATTGTGTGCCTCATCTGATGTTTCAGAAAGGTCACCTCAATGTTACTACCTCCTTTCCCGTTTATAAGGCTTGAGCGTATCCCTAGATCTATAATTTGACCAACATAATATGAGTTGTATAGTCTAAAAATTATACCATTAGAAAGTATACGGTTTGAAGTTTCTAATGATGTATTTTTTGAGATATATAATTTGTATTACATTGGTCTATTTGTCAACCTAGAGATACGCGCAAGCCTTATAAACCGGAAAGGAGGTAGTATGAGCTTATTCCCGTACTCGTCAGGTCATCATCCTACACATAACTGTCCATACAGGATTTCTAAATCCAATGAAGACTTGACAATCAAAGATTGGAAGAAATGTATGGTCAGTCGTAGGCAGCTATATGGAAGTGACATTGTGCGAAAGCCAAGAATTGGAGACATGATAATCTGCATTCTCCATAATGGAGAGTCAGGGCCTATCTTATTTTATGCTATTTCACCTTAGAGAGGGTGTACTTAATTAAGTCTGGCTACTTATGATCATGTGCTAAGAATTTGTTAGATGACTATGATGATGATGATGAGTAGGTCTTGTCATTAGGACAACGAGTAGAAGTTGTGAGATGACGATGATGATGGGTACGAATTTTTTATTATGACAACGACGATGATGATTTATTATTAATTATGATGATGCATTGTTATATGAGCATGCACTGAGATAAGAGAGGACACTTCTCTCTATTAGCTAGCTAACACAATATATTAAACCCCTAAATTAACCATACAAAACCCACAAACCCCCCCCTCCTTCAGAAAAAAACATAAACCCTAACCCCTGAAGTGCTGACGCGTGGAAGCTTATTTGTCCCGGTTGGTGCTACCAACCAGGACAAAAGGCCCCCCTGCCAGCGCAAGCCGCAACTGCCACGTGGAGGGCCATTTGTCCCGGTTGGTATAAGAACCGGGACTAATGGTCTAGGGCATTTGTATCGACCGTTTAGTCCCGGTTTCCCAACCGGGACAAATGGCCCTGATGAACCGGGACAAATGGCCCTTTTTGCACTAGTGCATGGCGAAGAAGAGGAAGACCCCAATTTCTCTGGGGAGGTTGGTGACTTGATCAAGGATGTGCGCTGGTTAGGGTTGTTTCGAGTGCATACTACGCGCCCGTTAAGCCATGCCGCGCTTCAGAACCACATGTGTAATGCAGGGGGTTACCTTCAGTATCAAGGGACCGAATCTGTTTTTGGTCTAGTGCCATTGTCTTGGAGACTAGAGGAGGGTCATGGAGGGAGGCCCATGGCTATTTAGGAGAGCACCAGTTGTAATTCAAGAGTATGACGGTTTCTCAGATGTGTCGTAATTCAATTTGAACAAAATTCCGGTGTGGGCGAGAATCCAAGGGTTGCCATATGGTTTGATTAGGAAAAAAGAACTTGCTATGAAGGTTGCTGCAAAGGTTGGGGAGCCACCTTTTAATGTGATTGTGAATGAAGGGCGAATTAACCCCTTGAGTACACTGCGAGCATGTGTATACCTGGATGTCCACAAGACTCTGGTGCGTTTTGTTCCTATAACTTTGACGGAAAGCAAGAGATCTGAAGTTTTCTATGAACTTCCGGACTCCTGCTTCGTATGTGGACTTATGGGACATCTTGCGGAAGAGTGTGGCGATGGAGTGCATGATCCCAATACATTTGAATGGGGTGAGTGGCTGATTTGGGAAACGGAGCCTCCGAATGACCGCCCTTTTGGGGGTAGGGGAGGAGCAGACGGAGGAGGACGTTGGAGGATGGGAGGAAGAGGTGTTAGAGGAGGTCGTTTTGGCAGAGGAGCATACGACAATGGTGGAAGAGGAGTGTCAGGTGGAGGAACAATGGGGG
>LR738712.1:72749978-72780808 GCA_902687465.1 Secale cereale
GGGGGGCGTGATTCTAAAACTGAAAACACGGACAACGCATGGAAGAATCTTACTGAGTTAGGGGAGAAGAGAGCACGGAAGAGGCCCGTTTCCCCGGATGGAACCTTGAACATCTGAGGTCAGTCTTTGCCGAATCTTGTGGGGAGGGTTGCTGGCACGGTTCTCATGATCGAAGGCACATCAACAGGAACTTCTAATGATGATACTAGTACTCCTGAGAAAGTTCAGGTGGTGAAAAGAATAAGTTAGGAAGGTGGAGGAGTGGTGGATATGGAACAAAATTCGGCGGCCTCCCTTGAGGGGGACCGCCAAGAGTGATGCGAACTATGTGCTAGAAATGTCGCGGGATTGGCGACCCTGTGATGGTTCGTGAGCTCCGCGATCTCGTGGAGGCTTGTGCGCCGTCGGTTCTCTGTATTGTTGAAACCCAACTGGCAAAGGATCGAGTGGAAGGATTGGCTAGTTCTTTAGGTTTTTCTAGTAGTTTTGTAGTTCCTAGTAGTGGTCGAAGTGGAGGGTTTGGAATCTTTTGGAAGGATAATATCAATTTGGAAATAAAAAATTATTCTCAGTATCACATAGACTCATGGATATCCCAGCCGAAGGAGGAGGCATGGCGGTTGTCTTGTTTCTATGGAGAGGCGAATAGAAACTTAAGGTATAAAACTTGGGAGACGATGACACAGCTGCGTGGGGAGAGCATACTCCCCTGGGTTTGCATAGGTGATTTTAATGAAGTTTTGCGCCTCGAGGAACAGTTGGGACCAAACACACAAGACAAGAGTCAAATCGCAGGTTTCAGAGAGGCTGTGGACGTATGTGGACTTGCAGACCTAGGGTACAGAGGTCTGGATTGGACATGGGAAAATAGTGTCAAGGGGCGATTTTTGCAGAGTACGTCTGGACCGCGCATTAGCAAGCCCGAGTTGGTCATTACTATTTCCATTTGCATCGTTGGAACACTTAACATCAACTAAGTCAGATCATTGCCCCATCCTATTAAAAACAGATTTGGAAACAAGCGATGCAAGACATGCACTAAAGAGGCCATTCAGGTATGAATGTATGTGGGAAACAAAAAGAAACTTCGGACAATTTTTAGAAGAAGTGTGGAGCGCGAGTCAGCCGGCCTATACTTTTGCCAAGTTAGCTACAAAACTGAGCTGAGTTGATAAATCACTAGTGCACTAGGGGCGGTCTTCTTTTGGATCGGTCAGGCATGAACTACGTAAATTGCGGCAACAACTGGCAGAACTGAAGGCAGCTCCGGACAGGGTGGGCCCAATCGATGAAGAGAAATGAGTGCAGTATCGTATGGTAGAGATGTGCCTCAGAGAGGAGATTATGATGAGATAAAGATCTCGTATAAAGTGGCTTGCGGAAGGAGACATCAATACACAATTTTTTCAGAAGAAGGCGAGTACACGTCGGGCAAAGAATAAAATAGCAAAGCTAGAGAGGTTAGACGTAACAACCTGTACTGATCCGAATGAGTTGGCAAGTATGGCTAATGAATTTTTCTGTAACCTTTATACTTCCGAGGGAACTATTGGCATGGAGGAAGTTCTTTCTCATATTCCAACAAGAGTGGATGATGCTAACACTGGTCTAAATAAAGCATACACGAAAAGAAGAGGTAAAAGAAGGGATTTCCAAATTTTCCCTACAAAGGCATCGGGTCCAGACGGCTTCTCAGCGCACTTTTTTCAAGGCATTGGGATTTATGTGGTGATGAAGTTACTGGCATGATGATCAGAGTGCTAAGTGGAGAAGACTCACCAGAGGAGATTAATCGCACGTTCATCGTCTTGATTCCCAAGATTGCAATTCAAAAGTTCTTAGGACAGTTTTGACCCTTACGTCTTTGTAATGTGATTTATAAAATCGCTTCAAAGGTCTTAGAAAACAGGTTGAAATTAATTCTCCCAGTAGTAGTCTCAGAAGAGCAGTTGGCATTTGTTCCTGGACATCTCATCATAGATAATTTTGTAACAGCCTATGAATGTCTGCACTACATGAAAACAAGAAGGGTGAAGGGTAATCATTTGTGTGCGCTCAAACAGGATATGATGAAGGCATATGATAGATTGGAGTGGCCCTATCTGAAGGCCGTTATGCTGAAACTTGGTATTAGCCCAAGGTTCACAGATAGAGTTATGAGGTGCGTGTCGTCAGTTTCTTTCTCCATACATTTTAATGGGGGTAGCTTGGATGATTTTAGGCTGCCAGGGGGATCCATTCTCCCCGTACCTCTTTATTTTGGATGCAGAAGTACTGTCATCTTTATTGAAACATGGTGGACTTTAAGGTATCAAGGTGGCACCTTCTACTCTGGAGGTAAACCATCTCATGTTCGCCGATGATAGCTTACTATTTTTTGAAGCTAATGGGGTTGAAGCAGCCAAGGTGCGAGAGTTATTGAAGAAATATTGTGACGCGTCGGGACAAAGAATAAACATGGTCAAATCCTTTATATATTTCAGCAAAGGGGTGGCATATAACTTGTGAGTCGAAGTCAAGAATATATTAGAGGTTCAGAATGAGTCGTTGTCAGAAAAATACTTGGGTTTACCAACTGACGTTGGGAAATCTAAGGAGGGGTGCTTCAGGTACCTAAAGGACAGGATATGGAAACATGTTTAGGGTTGGATGGAGAAGTGTCTCTCAGCTGGAGGTAAAGAAGTCCTAATCAAGTCAGTCGCTCAATCTATTCCCACATAATCTATGTCAAGTTTCAAGTTACCTCGGGGCCTACGTAATCACATAAATGGGTTGCTTCAGAAATTTTGGTGAGGAAGTAGAACAGGAGAGCGGAAGACATCACGGGTTTCATAGGAGGCTATGTCCAAGCCAAAATTCATGGGAGGAATGGGCTTCTGGGACATTGAGCTGTTTAACCTTGCCTTGTTAGCAAGGCAAGCATGGAGGATCTTGCGGGATCCTAGCTCTTTAAGCGCCAGAGTTTTGAAGGCTCGCCATTATCCGGAGTGCAATTTCATTGCTATTCCTCTAGGTTCTAATCCATCACAAGTATGGCGCTCCATCAGAGAAGGAAGAGAAGTCCTTTCTGTGACGCCCCCGATTTGTCCGTACACTAATCATGCACGCAAATGTGTACGACCAAGATCAGGGACTCACTGGAAGATATCACAACACAACTCTAGACACAAATTAAAATAATACAAGCTTTATATTACAAGCCAGGGGCCTCGAGGGCTCGAATACATAAGCTCGAAAACACAAGAGTCAGCGGAAGCAACAATATCTGAGTACAGACATAAGTTAAACAAGTTTGCCTTAAGAAGGCTAGCACAATTATAGCAACGATCGAAAAGGCAAGGCCTCCTGCGTGGGACCTCCTAACTACTACTCGAAGCCGAACTCCATGTAGAAACATCATCGGGATCCTCTGGGTCCTGGACTCCACCATCTGGTTGCATCAACCGAGAAGAAAGGAGAAAGGGGGAAAAGGGGGAACAAAGCAACCGTGAGTACTCATCCAAAGTACTCGCAAGCAAGGATCTACACTACATATGCAATGATATATGTATAAAGGGGTAATATCTGTGGACTGAACTGTAGAAAGCCAGAATAAGAGGGGGATAGCTAATCCTATCAAAGACTACGCTTCAAGCAGCCTCCATCTTGCAGCAGTAGAAGAGAGTAGATGGAATAGTAACAAGTATCAATGCTTCTGGCAGCCCCCGTCTTGAGTAGCTGAAGAGTTCACCAAGTAACATCGTATAGCATAATCCTACCCGGCGATCCTCCCGCACATCACCCTGTGAGAGAGCAACCACCGAGTTATATCTGGAACTTGTCTGGGTGTGTTTTATTAAGTATCCAGTTCTAGTTGTCATGAGGTCCGAGTACAACTCCGGGTCGTCCTTTTAACGAGGGACACGGCTATTCGAATAGATTAACTTCCCTGCAGGGGTGCACCACATATCCCAGCACGCTCGATCCCATTTGGCCGGACACACTTTCCAGAGTCATGCCCGGCCTCGGAAGATCAACACGTCACAACCCTACCTAAGCACAGCAGAGAGGTCAGCACGCCGGTCTAAACCCTAAGCGCACGAGGGTCTGGGCCCATCGCCCAATGCACACCTGCATGTTGCGAGGGCGGCCGGTAAGCAGACCTAGCCTCTCCTAATACCAGAGTAGGCGTTCCGGTCCAATCCGGCGCGCGCCGCTAAGTCGCTGACGTCAAGAAGGCTTCGGCTGATACCACGACGTCGAGTACCCATAACTATTCCCACGTAGCTGGTTAGTGTGTATAGACCAAATGGCCAGACTCAGATCAAATACCAAGATCCCGTTAAACTATGTTATTATGAAATAACCGCGGACAACGACCAGGGCCAGGCCCACCTGTCTCCTAGGTGGTCGCAACCCGCCCTATCGCTCCGCCACAAAGTAACCATCAGGGGACTGTCGGGAACCCAGGCCCACCACTACCTGGGTGGAACCACCTGCCCCTTCAGCCCCCATCTCCGAATCATCATCATGTGTATGTAAAGTGTGTAAATAGTATATACCCGTGATCACCACACGAATGATCACGACCCGATGGCATAGCATGGCAGACGGACAAGAATGAAGGGCCACTGATGGAATACTAGCATCCTATACTAAGCATTAGGATGGCAGGTACATGTATCAACAGTTGTAGCAGCAAGGACAGGCTATGCAACAGAATAGGAGTAACCGAACAGTAACATGCTACACTACTCTAATGCAAGCAGTATAAAGAAGAATATGCGATATCTGGTGATCAAAGGGGGGGGGGGGCTTGCCTGGAAGCTCTGCAGACGAAAGGAATCTTCGAAAGCGTAGCCGTAGTCGAACACCGAAGCATCAATGGTCTCGGGGTCTATCACGGTATCGGAGTCTATCGAAAATAAGCAATGAAGGGGAAATAAATAAATAACAGAGCAAACAATAGCATCACAAAGCATAACATGGAAAAACGTGGTGCTAGAGGTGACCTAACGCAGTGCTCGGTGATACATGCGAAGAGGAAATAACATCCGGGAAAGTATTCCCGGTGTTAGGCATTTTCGAGCAGATGAAACGGAGGGGGAATGTTGCATGTTCGGTATGCTAGAGATGTGTGGCGGACGAACGGACCGCGTATTCAGATTTGTCTCGTCGTTCTGAGCAACTTTCATATATAAATTATTTTCATCCGAGTTACGGATTATTTTATATGATTTTTCAAAATTTTGAGCATTTTCTATATTTTTTCATCTAATTCGTTTTAATTACTAAATAGGCAGAATCCTTTTTACACCTACTAGGGGCTAGCCATGTGTATGATAGTGGGGCCTGGGTCAAAGTCAAATATTGACCAGTCAGGGTTGATTAGTCAACAGGGTCAAAGTGGGGCCCATTTGTCATTTGCCCATGTGCAAAAAGAATTAACTAAATTAATTTAAAACAGAGGGCCACATGTCATAGGCTATTAGGCTAATCTAGCACTAAACTGAAATTAAGTAAACAACATAATTAATCCTAGAATTAATTTAGCTAAATAGACCTAAACTAGTTTTGGCCGGCACCACACACACTCACACACACACGTGCACTCACACACACCACGCTGCATACACACACAGCACACACACTGTTCTTTTTTAACACAAGATGGCAATTTGTGAATTTTATAGGATTTAATCCATGCACCAAATGAATTTGTTCCAATGGGATAAAATGGAGTTTGTCAAGTATACTTTCCACTCATATTATTTTTGCTCCTGTTAGTAGTTGTTTAGCTGCTGTTTAGGGACTATCTAGAGGGTTAGTCATTGTAAAATTAGAAAAGCTAGCAAGCGCTACAGTAACTGAATGTTATTGTAGCAGAAGCAACACAGGCAGAGCAACAGCTGTAGGCAGCGAGCAGAGTTGTAGAAGGGAGCGGCAACGGCGGCGCGACGAGGCCGGCCGAAGGCGGGCGAGGCCGGAGGTTCGCGCCACACACTCAGTGCACACACACACTGCACACACACTGCACGCACGCACAACATGCACACACACTGTCACCATGGCCTTACCCATGGCCATTAGGAGCAGCAGTAGCTAGGGGCAGCAGGCAACACTAGCAAAGCAGCAGTGGCGCAGCAAGCAAGAGCAGCAGTTGTGCAAGAGCAGCGGCGATGGGAAGAGCAGCAAGAAGCAAAATCAACACCGGATGACGAGCAGCAACAGCGCAACGAAGTAGAGCAGCAGCTGTACGCATGTACGCGTACACTGAAGTTCGAGCACGACGGTGATGGTGGCCTACGACGTCCAAATCGAAGGGGGAAAAGGAGGATCCGAGGGAGGAGCTCACAGTGCGTCCGTTGGCGTGCTCGGGGTGGGTCGGGGTGGACCGTAGCGAGAGCATCGACAGCGAGTAGGTGGCGACCAGTTGAAGAAGACGGCGATGGCGTTGGCTACGCAGCTCCTCGGCTGAAGCTGGTCCACAGAACGGACGAATCCGAGCGCGGAGATCCTCCAGGACGTGCTCCCGTACGCCGGAGATGTTGTTCGCGACAACGACGTTGAGGCGGTGATCACCGTGGAGTTGTCCGAGATCGATTCCAATCCGAGGAGGAGGCGGCTCGATGGGGAACGAGAGGGGAATGGATGAGGTAGGGTTAGGGTTCCGGTGGGACATGTTTATAGTACAAGGGGATCGACGTGGAGGCCATCCATGGACATGGCAGCCGTGGATGCTCGCCACACCCTCCTCTGCCTCCTGTAGCGTGAGGTAGGGGAAAAGGCCAAGGTGGGTTGGGCTGGACCTGGTGGCCAGCTGGGCCATTTGGCCCAGTGGGGGGGGGGGTTGTTTCTTTGTTTTCTTTTCTTTTGTTTTATTTTTTCTTTTGCCTTTTTCTTTTTATTTATATTACCTTTTCTGTTTTAGTTGTGTTTCCTATTAATTTTTAGTTTTAGTAAAATATACACGTAGCATCTAAATTAGTATTTCAACTTAGTCCATAGTCACAAAAAGTCAGGTCCTCAATTAAATTAGCTTGACATTTTATTAATTACAAAAGGTTTTTAAATAATTATTTTTACTGTTGTTTTATTCATGTCATAGTATTTAAACATTTTATAAAGGGGTGGTTTCTCCACCAGAATGCCATAGGCATTATTCGGCACCTCTAGAGCATTTTAGTTCAAAAGTTTGAAAACTTTTGTTGTTTTCTTTTAATTCAATTTTTAATTTGGGTCGGTTTCGAACTAACATGAGATTAGCAACAGTGATCGTGGTGACGTGGCATCATTAGTTGGGGATTACTGTAGCTTAATTATCCGGGCGTCACAATTCTCCTCCACTACAAGAAATCTCGTCCCGAGATTTAGGAGGGGAGTACTAGGGAAACTTCTGGTTACGACATTCTAACGGATCTTCTCGGTCTTGACTGCCCATCCGAAGAGGCTGATCCTTTTCGTTGATGTCTTCATTTCTCTGCTTCAAGTCATCATGATCAAGTCGTCATCCTTTCTTCGGGATCTCCATCGTCCTATGAACGCGACCAGGGGGAAAAACTCCGGAAGAACGCATCTTCACAATGTTGGGCATCTGACGGTGAACTCAATGGGAAATACACGAGGTACCCCACGAGTTGTATTTCAGTGAATTCGTGGAGTGCAATGTACGATGGTACCAAAGTTTCAAATGGGTAGGCAATCATTCGATGTCTAGATAGAAGCTGAAACGGGGGCTTGAGCAATGAAAACAATTAATGTGTTTGATACCAGGATGAAACATGGTATATCATTTAGCTCGTGAATTACTTACGAGCCAAGTGTAAAGGATACTTTAGAATCAAGATTGTATAGAAGAGTCAGGTTTCGATCCCGTGGACCTGTGGGTTATGGGCCCACCATGTGGGTTGAAAGTAGGAAGGGTGATGAAATCTTGCACAGTCATGATACCTCAGACTCAGGATGTTCGAGAAGAAAAGGTGCAACACAAATCGACAAAATGACATGGCAAGATTCTCGGGAAATGAACTATGGGAGCGGGTTCCCGAAACAATAGTTCATCATTAAACCAAGGAGAGGATGAGAAGGTGGCTGATGGGCTCAGCGACAATTCATCGAGAATTCCAAACGGATGGATTTCCATAATAATGTGAACAAAAATATGACACTTGTCAATTCAAATGATATAATGTTGTATGGTCGACGAAAACATACACCATTAATCATTAGTCGAAAGGTGTGCCCGAAATATGACCTTAGGCAGCAAGGTTAATGTTAGAGTGATGATTCAATAATCCAACAGCCTAAGAACGAACTGTCGATCGTTAACTTCAAAGCAATAGGGTTGCTAGGAGTACAAACTCAAGCAGCATCGTTAGCATATTGGTATCCCGGTTAAAAACAACATGGAGACCAAGGAAGAATGGTGATGGTGAGAAGTATCATCATACTGAGAATTTCTAAGAGGTGGAGCAATTCCCACAACATTCTCGACATAAAAGACAGTAATACTTCAAGGCAGAACACAACACTAGCTGGAGAGCCATTTGTAATCATAATGTGGACAAGTTCGCGATGAAAGGAAGTCAAGGGTGTTGTCGATGATAATAAAAATCATCGAGGGCAAGGAGGGTATTTCTCATCATGAGCAAAGTTGACATCTCGGCAGAAGTCAAAGTGTTGAAGGTGATCCGTCATATTTGTCGGGAGGTTTCAAGAGGATGCAATCAAACAACAACTGCAACAAGCAAGGGAATAACGAAGTGGTAAGTTATAGGATCAATATATAAGATGCAAGCTCGGAACCAAAGTTGCCTTTCAAGACAAGCAACCTGATGTTGAGGGCTCGACGTAAGTCGTGCTCTCACTGAAGAATTTATGCACCAGAGAAGGACGAGGTAGCACAGTCAATGATAGCTAGACAAGGGATGTACCCGATAGTCTAGGAATAAACCAGATTGAGTTTAAACATTTCCTAGTAACATCTATTAGGGGTGTTGAATTTTTAGAGCGGATTTGATTTAGTAAACGGTGTCCTCGGTTGATGGCAACCTAGAACCCGTAGAGTGTTTACGACAAGCAAAGGTATTACTTCATCAAAAGTTCAAAAGGTGTAGTGCAAAGGCATGATATCCTCGAGATATCAGAGGGTAAAACTCGAAGGTAGAACACGATAGAAGTTGAACTAGGTCATTGACCTATGACAGTAGATACTTTAACCTTGTCAAAAATTGACGAGGCCTGGAATGGATTTATTCCAGATATATTGAATAATGACAGCATGGTCGGAACCATAACTGCAAGGGATCAAATTTATTGACACCGAAAGAATTATTTAGATGAAAAATCATTTTGCAAGAAGGTCCCGAGACGGTCTACATCATTTCCATGGGCATGAACAAAAGCTCAAGGTCGACTCCCATTTCTCCAATGCATACGTTTCATTCACCTCTTGTTCGGACGAAGTTGTAGTGTTGGGAATTTATCTAGCAAAACACCATAAGAATATGACTCGTGAAAACTTTCGGGTTCTCACGGATTAGCGAAAGGCATAGGTTCAACCCATCGGGCATCTTAGTAACATATACCACAAATTTCAAAAGTAGTTACACCAGCTCGAAAGTAGAGCATGGTTGGCCAAACAGAGGATACAATTTACCAAAGGCATTATGTATCAGGGGAAGAACTCATAAGGTGATTGAATATGAAGGGCACTGTCGGATAACAATCCAACAATGGATCGGGCGATCCACAACGGAGTTGATGTGAGTATCGGTACTCACTCATAGGAAGAAAGAATGCAGAGGCATCAGATTCAAGAATCACCTTATCAGTCTGATGCTTGAAATAGAAAGAAATTATGGTTTCCAAAAGGGAAGGATCAAAAGCAGACGCTCTGCTCAAGGATGGATAAGTTGAAAACACTTAGTTCGACAATCAATAAAGGTTTAAATTGCCGAGAACCAACTCATGTCCGGAATGACGTCTGAGTTGGAAAGATAATTTTTAGAAAGGATAACCGGATGACTGTGTGCATACGCAGACATTGAATCAATAGGCTCAAAATGGATAAGGCAAGGGATGTTAACGAAGACTACTAGTCACATGGAATTAACCATAATGCAAGCAGGCAAGAATTTCAAGAGTAACATGCTGCAGAGGATGTTTGAAAGATCGAAAAGTATTCCGAAGAATATTGCGAGACACATGAAAAATCGAGAAGAACGAATTCTCGATAAATATGCGGAAATAACCGTAAGTGTTTTTATGTGAAATAAAACTGCAAGACAGTAAACTCAAAGGATTCTCGGGACAACGGAGAATATTTCGAGGCATCTTGTAACAACAAGAGCGACGAGGAATGATCATGAGAATGACAAGTGCATGCAGATATCCTTAGGGATATATCGGTGGCAGTGAATTGCAAAGGTGATGACCACAAGGGTCTCGGGAAAATAACGAGGGATATCCTCAGAGTCTTCTGACGAAGCAGGTGATCTTTCGGAATGAGGGCTCTCCGGGAGAAATAGTTACGAGAACCTAGTGTCATAATTAGTAAAATCATTTAACCCGAATAGAAGAGAGATCAGATTCCCAGAGTAAAGATGAGGAATAAAAGATCCTAATACCATCCATTGGTGTCGTGGGCCCGTAAGCCACACAACAAGTTAGTAAATTTATTTTTCAAAGACTAGACTCAACTTCGGCCAAGGAGTTGGAAAGGGGGGTTCCTACAGGCAGTCGGCTCTGATACCAACTTGTGACGCCCCCGATTTGTCCGTACACTAATCATGCACGCAAATGTGTACGACCAAGATCAGGGACTCACTGGAAGATATCACAACACAACTCTAGACACAAATTAAAATAATACAAGCTTTATATTACAAGCCAGGGGCCTCGAGGGCTCGAATACATAAGCTCGAAAACACAAGAGTCAGCGGAAGCAACAATATCTGAGTACAGACATAAGTTAAACAAGTTTGCCTTAAGAAGGCTAGCACAATTATAGCAACGATCGAAAAGGCAAGGCCTCCTGCGTGGGACCTCCTAACTACTACTCGAAGCCGAACTCCATGTAGAAACATCATCGGGATCCTCTGGGTCCTGGACTCCACCATCTGGTTGCATCAACCGAGAAGAAAGGAGAAAGGGGGAAAAGGGGGAACAAAGCAACCGTGAGTACTCATCCAAAGTACTCGCAAGCAAGGATCTACACTACATATGCAATGATATATGTATAAAGGGGTAATATCTGTGGACTGAACTGTAGAAAGCCAGAATAAGAGGGGGATAGCTAATCCTATCAAAGACTACGCTTCAAGCAGCCTCCATCTTGCAGCAGTAGAAGAGAGTAGATGGAATAGTAACAAGTATCAATGCTTCTGGCAGCCCCCGTCTTGAGTAGCTGAAGAGTTCACCAAGTAACATCGTATAGCATAATCCTACCCGGCGATCCTCCCGCACATCACCCTGTGAGAGAGCAACCACCGAGTTATATCTGGAACTTGTCTGGGTGTGTTTTATTAAGTATCCAGTTCTAGTTGTCATGAGGTCCGAGTACAACTCCGGGTCGTCCTTTTAACGAGGGACACGGCTATTCGAATAGATTAACTTCCCTGCAGGGGTGCACCACATATCCCAGCACGCTCGATCCCATTTGGCCGGACACACTTTCCAGAGTCATGCCCGGCCTCGGAAGATCAACACGTCACAACCCTACCTAAGCACAGCAGAGAGGTCAGCACGCCGGTCTAAACCCTAAGCGCACGAGGGTCTGGGCCCATCGCCCAATGCACACCTGCATGTTGCGAGGGCGGCCGGTAAGCAGACCTAGCCTCTCCTAATACCAGAGTAGGCGTTCCGGTCCAATCCGGCGCGCGCCGCTAAGTCGCTGACGTCAAGAAGGCTTCGGCTGATACCACGACGTCGAGTACCCATAACTATTCCCACGTAGCTGGTTAGTGTGTATAGACCAAATGGCCAGACTCAGATCAAATACCAAGATCCCGTTAAACTATGTTATTATGAAATAACCGCGGACAACGACCAGGGCCAGGCCCACCTGTCTCCTAGGTGGTCGCAACCCGCCCTATCGCTCCGCCACAAAGTAACCATCAGGGGACTGTCGGGAACCCAGGCCCACCACTACCTGGGTGGAACCACCTGCCCCTTCAGCCCCCATCTCCGAATCATCATCATGTGTATGTAAAGTGTGTAAATAGTATATACCCGTGATCACCACACGAATGATCACGACCCGATGGCATAGCATGGCAGACGGACAAGAATGAAGGGCCACTGATGGAATACTAGCATCCTATACTAAGCATTAGGATGGCAGGTACATGTATCAACAGTTGTAGCAGCAAGGACAGGCTATGCAACAGAATAGGAGTAACCGAACAGTAACATGCTACACTACTCTAATGCAAGCAGTATAAAGAAGAATATGCGATATCTGGTGATCAAAGGGGGGGGGGGGCTTGCCTGGAAGCTCTGCAGACGAAAGGAATCTTCGAAAGCGTAGCCGTAGTCGAACACCGAAGCATCAATGGTCTCGGGGTCTATCACGGTATCGGAGTCTATCGAAAATAAGCAATGAAGGGGAAATAAATAAATAACAGAGCAAACAATAGCATCACAAAGCATAACATGGAAAAACGTGGTGCTAGAGGTGACCTAACGCAGTGCTCGGTGATACATGCGAAGAGGAAATAACATCCGGGAAAGTATTCCCGGTGTTAGGCATTTTCGAGCAGATGAAACGGAGGGGGAATGTTGCATGTTCGGTATGCTAGAGATGTGTGGCGGACGAACGGACCGCGTATTCAGATTTGTCTCGTCGTTCTGAGCAACTTTCATATATAAATTATTTTCATCCGAGTTACGGATTATTTTATATGATTTTTCAAAATTTTGAGCATTTTCTATATTTTTTCATCTAATTCGTTTTAATTACTAAATAGGCAGAATCCTTTTTACACCTACTAGGGGCTAGCCATGTGTATGATAGTGGGGCCTGGGTCAAAGTCAAATATTGACCAGTCAGGGTTGACTAGTCAACAGGGTCAAAGTGGGGCCCATTTGTCATTTGCCCATGTGCAAAAAGAATTAACTAAATTAATTTAAAACAGAGGGCCACATGTCATAGGCTATTAGGCTAATCTAGCACTAAACTGAAATTAAGTAAACAACATAATTAATCCTAGAATTAATTTAGCTAAATAGACCTAAACTAGTTTTGGCCGGCACCACACACACTCACACACACACGTGCACTCACACACACCACGCTGCATACACACACAGCACACACACACTGTTCTTTTTTAACACAAGATGGCAATTTGTGAATTTTATAGGATTTAATTCATGCACCAAATGAATTTGTTCCAATGGGATAAAATGGAATTTGTCAAGTATACTTTCCACTCATATTATTTTTGCTCCTGTTAGTAGTTGTTTAGCTGCTGTTTAGGGACTATCTAGAGGGTTAGTCATTGTAAAATTAGAAAAGCTAGCAAGCGCTACAGTAACTGAATGTTACTGTAGCAGAAGCAACACAGGCAGAGCAGCAGCTGTAGGCAGCGAGCAGAGTTGTAGAAGGGAGCGGCAACGGCGGCGCGACGAGGCCGGCCGAAGGCGGGCGAGGCGGGAGGTTCGCGCCACACACTCAGTGCACACACACACTGCACACACACTGCACGCACGCACAACATGCACACACACTGTCACCATGGCCTTACCCATGGCCATTAGGAGCAGCAGTAGCTAGGGGCAGCAGGCAACACTAGCAAAGCAGCAGCGGCGCAGCAAGCAAGAGCAGCAGTAGTGCAAGAGCAGCGGCGATGGGAAGAGCAGCAAGAAGCAAAATCAACACCGGATGACGAGTAGCAACAGCGCAACGAAGTAGAGCAGCAGCTGTACGCATGTACGCGTACACTGAAGTTCGAGCACGACGGTGATGGTGGCCTACGACGTCCAAATCGAAGGGGGAAAAGGAGGATCCGAGGGAGGAGCTCATAGTGAGTCCGTTGGCGTGCTCGGGGTGGGTCGGGGTGGACCGTAGCGACAACATCGACAGCGAGTACGTGGCGACCAGTTGAAGAAGACGACGATGGCGTTGGCTACGCAGCTCCTCGGCTGAAGCTGGTCCACAGAACGGACGAATCCGAGCGCGGAGATCCTCCAGGACGTGCTCCCGTACGCCGAAGATGTCGTTGTTCGCGACAACGACGTTGAGGCGGTGATCACAGTGGAGTTGTCCGAGATCGATTCCAATCCGAGGAGGAGGCGGCTCGATGGGGAACGAGAGGGGAATGGACGAGGTAGGGTTAGGGTTCCGGTGGGACATGTTTATAGTACAAGGGGATCGACGTGGAGGCCATCCATGGCCATGGCAGCCGTGGATGCTCGCCACGCCCTCACCTGCCTCCTGTAGCGTGAGGTAGGGGAAAAGGCCAAGGTGGGTTGGGCTGGACCTGGTGGCCAGCTGGGCCATTTGGCCTAGTGGGGGGGGGTTGTTTCTTTGTTTTCTTTTCTTTTGTTTTATTTTCTGTTTTGCCTTTTTTTATTTGTATTACCTTTTCTGTTTTAGTTGTGTTTCCTATTAATTTTTAGTTTTAGTAAAATATACACGTAGCATCTAATTAGTATTTCAACTTAGTCCATAGTCACAAAAAGTCAGGTCCTCAATTAAATTAGCTTGACATTTAATTAATTACAAAAGGTTTTTAAATAATTATTTTTACTGTTGTTTTATTCATGTCATAGTATTTAAACATTTTATAAAGGGGTGGTTTCTCCACCAGAATTCCATAGGCATTATTCGGCACCTCTAGAGCATTTTAGTTCAAAAGTTTGAAAACTTTTGTTGTTTTCTTTTAATTCAATTTTTAATTTGGGTCGGTTTCGAACTAACATGAGATTAGCAACAGTGATCGTGGTGACGTGGCATCATTAGTTGGGGATTACTGTAGCTTAATTATCCGGGCATCACACTTTCTTTGGGACTCGTCAAGCGGATCGGCTCAGGTACAAAAACTAATATATGACACAAAAACTGGCTGCCAAGAGATTTTAAACTATGCCCCATTTGCGCGCTCTCGGCCAACCCTCCATCTTTAGTAGCTGGGCTCATTGATCAAGGTACTAAAGCATGGGACAGACAGAAGCTGCAGGAGCATGTTGTTGAACCAGACATTGATGTTCTTGTCAATATCCCGCCGAGCACGAGGCTTCAGAGTGATTTATGGGCGTGGCATTACGACAAAAGGGGTGTGTTCTCCGTTCGTTCACCTTATAGGATGATCTCGGGCATTAAGGCTCAACTCGAGGATTGGCTTGAGCACCGACCAAGTATCTCAAATCAAACTGCCACCAAGAGGGACTAGACCAGCTTATGGAAAATGAAAGTTCCATCAAAGGTTTGTGTCTTTGCATGGCGACTTGCACGCACATCCTTACCAGCAGGCACAATCAGATTTGAGAGGAGCATGGCAACCACACCAGTATGCACTATTTGTGGGTCTACGGAAGATACTTAGTGGCATTCACTTTTCAAGTGTAGCATGGCACGCTGTGTTTGGGCATTGGGGGATGAGGAAATCCTTGAACATGCAATGTCAAACAAATATGAATCCGCAAAATTGTGGTTGTTCTGGTTATTCGATACTACACCGCGATCTGATCTCGTGCGGGTTCTTATAACAATGTGGTCAATCTGCTGGGCGAGGAGGAGAGCTATTCACGACAATGAATTCTAGAGTCCACTGTCCACAATGTGTTTCATTAATAGATATTTACAGGACCTGCAGTTTGTTCCTGAATGTGCTGCTCGCCCGATAGGAGGTTCGGCTCCATGGCAAAGGCCTCTCCGTTGGCTTGCACCAGAGGGAAACGCGGTAAAACTAAACGTGGATGGTGGGAGGCCTCTCCCATGGTGATAAGGGAGTGGCAGCGGTCATTTGTAGGGACAAAAACGGCCAGTTCCTAGGTGCGTCTGCTATCACCTTTGGTGGATTGGTGGATCCAATTAGCTTGGAATCTCACGCATGTAATGAAGCACTTGCTTTAGCAAAGGATTTGCATGTACGATGTTTGGTGGTTAGTTCAGACTATCTTGAAGTCATCACAAACATAGCTAGGGGTGCAGCATCTACCTATGCTTTCATCTTGAAGGAAATAGTTCATACTAGGAAAGATTTTGAGGATGTTATTTTCGTTTCGAACCTAGAGAGTCAAATAGTGAAGCTCATACTTTAACAAAGGCTGCATCAACTCTTGATGTTGGTTGTCATGTGTGGCTAGGGAGGGTTCCAAACATTGTTTGTATCCCAGACATTCTGTGTTTTGAATAAAATCCCTGGTTACACCTAAAAAAAGATAGCGGAGGAAATTTCATGGGAAGCTCTTCCCTAGTGATACATGGAATCAATGATGCTGCAACAATGGAAGCCATTGCATGTCGCGAGGCCCTTTCTTTGGGTGATGATTTGATGTTACAAAGCTTCGTAATAGCCTCGAATTCAAAGCAAACAGTGAATGCTATTCAGAAGGGAACCAATGGTGTTTACGACACTATCCTCATTGAGATAAAGAATAGGGCTTAATGTTTAAATGTAAGTTTACTTTTGAAGGTCGAGCTGCTAATAGCGATGTAGATAGGTTAGGCAAGTTTTCCAACTCTCTTGATCAGGGCAAGCATGTTTAGTTGATACAACCCCATGATCCCTTTGTAATGCCACTTCATGTATACTTTGAGTAATAAAACTTGGTTATACCCCTAAAAATCATGTCTAGGTCGACCGGAAAACCCTGAGATCACTAATTAAGAGGTATCACTTGCAAAGACCATTCCCACCCTTCTCAGATGTGGCAAGTGGCCGAAAGTCCTTGCTAATGGAAAAAGGGAGGGTTGCATGTAGGTGTTGTTCTTATTTTGCCTGCATGCGTGTTACTTGTCGCAATATGTGAGTTTTTTTCATAGATTCATTTATTTAAAATGTTTCTTCAAATAGTTCGCTTAACTTCGGGGCTGCAGTGGTGTGCGTGTTCTTAGCATCTTGTCGGGCTATTTCGTTCATGCAAGCCTGCTATCGGGTTGTGCCACGACAAAAAAATTCATCAGGAATAGAGTATCATGTCATAAAAAACAATATAGAGTCTCATGTCAAGAATAGAGTCGCAGAGTTCTATCAGAACTTCTGAAAACTCATCAAACTAGATCTCCTACTTTTGTTTAGCCACCTACATGCTGACCAACTAGAATTGTTTCTCTTAAACTTCGGTGAGATTATTTTATTACCTAAGGTTAATGAGGCTGAAAGGATACAACAATATAGACCTATTTGTCTCCTTAATGTTAGTTTTAAAATATTCACAAAGGTTGCGACTATTAAGCTAAATTCGGTTGTTGAACATGTGATTTGTCCTTCACAGACAACTGTTATGCAAGGCAAACACATCCTAGATGGAGTTGTTATCCTTCATGAAATAGTCCATGAATTACACCGGAAAAAGTTGAATGATGTGGTACTCAAAATAGACTTTGAAAAGGCTTATGACAAATTCAAGTGTCCCTTTCTACAACAGACTCTCAACATGAAAGGATTTTCTGTAGAGTGGCGCGCTATGATCCATAACTTTGTTTCTGGAGGTAGTGTTGTCATTAAGGTCAATGATGACATTGGGCATTATTTCCAGATGAAGAAGGGATTGAGACAAGGTGACTCGTTTTCGCACATGCTATTCAATATAATGGCGAATATACTAGCGGTCATGATTGAGCGTTCCAAGGTTGATGGCTAAATTGATGGTGTTGTAAATCATCTAGTTGATGGTGGTCCCTGTATACTTCAATATGCCGATGATACGATTCTCTTCATGGATCATGACCTCGAGAAAGCAAGAAATATGAAACTGATTTTATCAACATTTTAGCAACTCTTTGGTCTTAAGATCAATTTCATAAAAGTGAATTGTTTTGCTTTGGCGATGCTCAAGACGAGGCCAACATGTACGCTAAACTGTTCGGATGCGGGTTGGGTCAGTTTCAGATAACATATTTGGGGATACCAATACACTATCGGAGACTCACAAATGTTGAATGGAAACACATCGAGGAGAGACTACAAAAAAGACTTAGCAGTTGGAAAGGTAAACCGCTATCTCTGGGTGGAAGATTGGTCTTCATAAATTCAGTACTAAGTAATATGGTACTATATATGATTATTTCTGATTAAGAATGTTTTGGCAAGAAGATAGCGAGTGAAAGAAATATCGACTGGCTAAATGGAGTGTGGTTTGCTGTCCCAAAGACCAAGGCGGGTTTGGCATTCATGACCTTGAGGTTAAGAATAGGGAGCTTCAAGGCAAATGGTTGTTTAAATTACTGACGGAAGATGTGTCTGGCAAACCCTCATCAGGAGGAAATATGTGGGTTCCAAGGCGGTATCCCAAGTATACTGGAAGCATGCGGATTCCTACTTTTGGGCGGGTCTAATGGCTACGAAGAAATATTTCTTCTGCTACGGATCCTTCTCTATTAAGGACGGCTCAGAAATTAGATTCTGGGAGGACAAATGGCTAGGAAATGCCACACTCTGGGAACAATATCCGTGTCTATACAATATTGTGCGTCATAAGGGTGATACTTTCACCATGGTAATGGAATCATTCCCGCCAAATGTGACGCTCATAAATAATTTAATTGGACCCAAACTCTATTCGTGGAACATCCTGCTCCAGCGGTTGTCCACGGTGCAATTATCACATGGGTCTGATGTATTCCAATGGAAACTCCATGGGAATTGACAATTCTCAGTTGAGTCCATGTATAGAGCGTTAATCTAGTCTGATGTGCCAGTTGATAATAACAAGAAGATCTGGAAGATGATGATACCTCTTAAGAATAGAATATTTGCATGGTATCTTCATTGTGGAGTCATTCTTACTAAAGATAACCTTCTTAAGATGAATTGTGTAGAGACCACGATCTAAATGGACCGAAGGTGTCATCCCTGGATCGGTAATGCTGACACACACAGTACTTGAAGGATTTATAATAGAGTGGCAATCACACACTTATTACATCGAATGTCTCAAAAGAGAACTTATTACAAAATATATGGCATAAGATCATCTAACATGATAACAGCGGAAGGCTTGAAAGATAAGTGAGTCCATCAACTCCAACGGCATAGCTGAGTGCATGACAAACGACCTAGCGCACCTTACTCTTCTTCTGAAAAGTCTGCAACATGACATGTTGCTGCCCGAAACGGGTCAGCACATGGAATATGCTGGCAAGATAACAAAGTAGAGCAAGTAACAGAATAAAGGATAACACTACATGCATATATGGCTGGTGCAGGCTCTAAGGTTAAAGTTTTTGCATAAAGCCAATTTTTTCCTACAACAAAGGAATAACTTTTATTTTAACTATCATGGTAGTTGAAACATCATTGAGAAGGTTCCTCCAACTCAATCCCAATTAAAGTAATCATTATTAACCCACAAAATTAGCTTTAGAGTGATGAGATAAACCAATAATTCAAGTACCAGATGGCAGATACTCAAGATGTCCATAACCGGGGACACGGCTAGTCATGATTAGTTTGTACACTCTGCAGAGGTTTGCGCACTTTTACCCACAAGTCTCAATCTCCTCCATTGGATTTCTCGCACTACATGGTGTTTGAGAAACGGATGACCGAGACACAGTCTTTCAGAAGCATTTACTCTTTACCCAGGTTGGACCGGTACACCTACTTTCCCCTACATCTGCTAGTCCACCACTGAAAGAGCTCACACAACATACTCAAACTATGCCAGAGCCCATAATGGCATTGCGGCTGCACACGGAAGTTTCTAGCATGAATAGTCTTATGATCCCTTTGAGCCTGGGTGGCATTCCATAGGAAAAATCACACGGAACCCCGGGATTTTCTAGGACAACACTGGATTCTCCAGGTGCCCTACAACCAATCCACCCAGATGTATATTAAAGTAGCCACCTTCAGTTGAACCATTAATTAACATCTCACATCTGTCATGGATACTCTCAAACCCAATCCACGTCTACGAGCATAGCATGGCAACCTAAGTATAACGTAGAAGTACTCCCAGGGGTTTCAAAATGATGCAGGTAATAGGTTCTACCTCAATATACTTCGCAGACCCACAAGTTAAGAGATCCTACTCATGCAATGTGTGAGGGTTTTATCTAATGCATAAAAACTGGGTAATAAATGGTATGATCAAAGTGTTACTTGCCTTGCTGATGATTCGCAAAACCTAGGGACTCGTAGTAGCACGCTTCGCACTCCGGGAATTCTATCATAAACAAACAATAGCATACATAAGCAACCAAGCAAAGATGCATGGGTAAAAGTCAAATAAGAAAATATAACCAGAAAGTTCAACTGAAGAACTCCGGTTTGCAAAAAGAATCAAATCAAACGGAGCAACGAAACTCAAACTACAAAAGAAACAAGACCCGTCAAATTTTACAGTACTAAAACTTTGTTCAAGTTGGTTAAACGGAAAGCGGGCTTCGAGACGAAGATCTAGGCGCTTGAATCGTCTGATTCCGACTTATGAGCGAAAAGATAAACTAAAACGAAGATCAGGGCAGAAATCGCGATCGAAAATAATCGCGGAAAACCCTGAAAAGAAAAACTGACGAACAGGCTAACGAATGAACGTTCGTTATCTGTGACTAACGGGCGAACAACGTTCGTTAAAACAAATGTACGGACGAACGTCGGCTACTTAACCGAACCGACAGAAAACCAAAACTAACTGAAAAAATGAGACCTAGGGTTCTAAAAAAATAGATCGGATTTCCGAGAATACCGACGGCGGCGGCCGCGTCTACATCCGGCGAGTCGGCGAGGCTCCTGCGGCGGTGTGGCGGCGGCGGCGCGCCGCGGGGGCAGGCGTCCGCTGGGGCGGCGGCGGCGCTAGGCTTCGGCGGGGCGGGCTGAGGCGAGGGGCGGCTGGGCCTCGGCCTTTAAAGGGCCGGCCGGGCAGAGTCCTATCTGGACACGGCCCGGGTAGGTTGTTTTTTTTTTATAAACAGTCCTGACGCGGCAAAACGGGCGAAAAAAAATACAAAACAAGTCGAAAAAATCCAAAATAAATTTTCACCGTCCTCTAATAATATTTAGGACAAAGTGAACAATTTTCCCGGACATAAATGTAATTTTGAAAAATGAGTATTTTTCCTATGCAAATAAAATTGCAAATAAATCCAAATAAATTACCAAAGTTGATTTTAATATTTTCTCCAATATTTCTTTTGTTTTGGAGAAGTCATATTATCTCCGCTCATATATTTAATTATGAAATATTTTTCGGAGAGAAAAACAATTAAAACCAAAGTGATCCTCGCACCTATATTTGAGAAAACTCAAATATGAAAACGGTTAAATCCCCAACTCTCTTCGTGGGTCCTTGAGTTGCTTAGAATTTCGAGGATTGCAACACACGAATGCAAATAAAAATATGATATGCAAGATGACCTATGTATAACATTCCAAATTGAAAATTTGGGATGTTACAAATCTACCCCCTTAAGATGAATCTCGTCCTCGAGGTTCGGGTTGGCTAGAAAATAGGTGTGGGTGGTTCTTGCGTAGATCATCCTCTCATTCCCAGGTGGCTTCATCTTCCGTATGGTGACTCCACTAAACTTTGCAAAACTTGATAACCTTGCTGCGGGTGACTCTTCTTGCAAACTCGAGGATCTTTACCGGTTTCTCCTCGTAAGTTAGATCACTATCCAGCTGTATTGCTTCCAGGGGCACTGTGTCTCTCAGAGGTATATCAGCCATCTCAGCATGACACTTCTTAAGCTGGGAAATGTGAAACACTTCATGAACTCCTGACAATCCTTAGGGTAACTCTAACTTGTAGGCAACCTCTCACATGCGTTCCAAAACATGGTATGGCCCTACAAATATTGAGGATAACTTTCCCTTAACTCTGAATCGTTTAACATCTCGCAGAGGCGATACTCTCAGGTACGCTCTATCTCTGATTTCATAGACTACTTCCTTGTGCTTCGAGTCTGCATAACTCTTCTGCCTGGACTGAGCTACCTTCAGTCTATCTCGAATCAGCTTTAACCTTCTCTTCTGACTCTTTGATTAGATCTAGTCCGAATAACTAGCGGTCTCCGACTTCATCTCATATCAATGGCGGTCGGCACCTCCTCCTGTTCAATGCTTCGAACGGTGCCATCTTCAAACTGGCCTGGTAACTGTTGTTGTACGAAAACTCTGCGTAGGGCAAGTTGTCATCCCAACTAGATCCATAATCTAGCGCACAAGCTCTCAACATGTCCGCCAGAATCTGATTAACTCTCTCGGTCTGTCCATCCGTCTGCGGGTGAAAGGCTTTACTAAACTCTAGCCTGGTTCCCAAAGTCTGGTGCAACTGATGCCAAAACTTTGAAGTAAACTGTGTTCCTCTATCTGATACGATGGTCCTCGGAAATCCGTGCAGACATACGATCCTAGTCATGTATATCTTAGCCCACTTCGCACTGGTATAGGTGGTTTTCACGGGGATAAAGTGGGCTACTTTTGTCAAGCGATCCACTACTACCCAGATTGAGTCATATCCCGATCGGGTCCTGGGTAATCCGGTGATAAAGTCCATGCGAAGCTTATCCCACTTCCATTCGGGTATCAGCATAGGCTGCAGTAATCCTGCTGGCTTCTGTTGTTCTGCCTTCACTCTCTGACATACATCACATACGGCTACATACTCGGCAATGTCCTTCTTCATTCCCGTCCACCAGAAACGTTCCTTCAAATCCAAATACATCTTAGTGTTTCCGAGGTGTATCGAGTATGGTGAATCATGTGCTTCCTGTAGTATCAACTTCCTGATCTCGGCGTTGTTGGGCACATAGATTCGGTCCTCAAACCATAAGGTGTCGTGTTTGTCCTCACAAAAACCCTAGGCTTTTCCTTCACTCATCTTCTCCTTTATTTCGGCAATCTCTTTGTCTTCCTTCTGAGCTTCTCGTATCTTTCCCAATAATGTTGACTGAACCTCCAAGGCTACAACAAAATCTCTAGGAACTATCTCCAAACGAAGCTCCCTGAGATCTTTGTCGGTGTACTAAGGTAGAGGTACCTTAGTACCCCAACTTGTGCACGGGCAGTAGCAGCTTCCCGCGGCAGGGCTTACCACGTGCTCGCCAAGAACCTTTCTGGTCCCTATGAAGCCATTCAAGAACAAAGTATACAAGTCAGAAGATCAAGGCCCCGGCAAGAGGAGCTTGCCGGGAAGGCCGCACCAGGCTCAAGATTATCACATTAGCACAAGTCCCTGGCAAGAGGAGCTTGCCAGGAAGGCCAAGGAATACATATCTCAAGAGATGCCTCGGCGCATCATGCGCCTCAGCAGGACCCGGAGAGCGACAAGCTTCCGGGCCCGGCAAGATCACGACCCCGGCAAGGTGCTTGCCGGGGAAACCTACGCTGTGTGCTCGCGCTCCAGCTCATCTGCCCACGCGTCGCCCTGGGGCCCTTCCAGGGACGCGTGGCGAACGGCTGTGCAGCCTGGGGCACACGGTGACAAGCCACGGTGACGAGGCTACCGCCGTGGCGAACGGAGAAGCATGGACGGACGCTTTTGGGGGCGACGGCGACGGGCATTTAATGCCCTTGTCCCCCACTGTCAAAGTTAGGTGAAGACCACTGTTCATCCACTGTTCATGCACTATTCACACACTGTTACAACTACCACCAAATTTACACTTTTACCCTCCTCTACGTTGACACCTGTCGGAGACCCCTTTGAGCTATAAAAGGAGGCCCATGCACAACGTAGAGGAGGTTCGGTTCGAAACCTAGACAACTCTCTCGCTCAGTGCAGCTAGTACTGTAGCTCTTCAAGCTCCCGAGCCCAAGAACTCAATACAATCCAAGCAGGAGCAGGGTTTTACGCGTCCGCGCGGCCCGAACCTGGGTAAATTGCCCGCGTGTGCTCCTCGATCTGCTCTCCGTGCTCCCTCCGCTCCCTTACCGCAACGTAGAAGGGGCTCCGGTCCCATAGGTGATCGTGGGAGGACAGTTTCCCCCGACATCTTTGGCGCGCCAGGTAGGGGGCGTCGAGGTTGTGCGAACCTGATCCGGCGCTCACGCGGGCGCAACCTTCAGCGACTTCACCAGCTTCATCAACTTCATCAGCATCAACATGCCTCCGAAGAAGAAGGCTTCGGAGGTCGGAGGCCCGTCTGCGTCGATCCCACCGCCACCAGAACCAATGGTTGGTGGAGGAGACGCCGGCGGAAGGGTGGTCGCCGGCGAGGAAACTCACGGCGCCACCAAGTCCAAGGACAAGACGGACGACCGGGCGAACTCCAAAACCTCGGCGTCCGTGCACGCACCACATCCCTCTCAGGAGGTGCCAGGCCAGCAGCGCCGTGGTACAGGAGGTACCATACGCTTGCTGGGACAAGGACAAACCGGAGGATCGTGGGATGCTCAAGGCCATCGTCCTGGTACGAGCAAGGCGCGGTCGCCGGGACGAGAAACCGCTCCTTCTAACCCTGTTAGAAGTCCGAGCATATCTCGCTCCTCGCACCGCTCGCCGCCGCTCCCCTCCTCTCCAGCAGAAGCTCTAGCAACAGCACAGCTGCTCCTCGATTTCCCTCCAGCGGCAGATAAAGCCGAAGACTGGAGGGCGACGATCCAGAGCCTCATCGCCTTCGCCAACAACGACACGCCGCAGCAGCCGGCGACGTCGCGGCCACGGCAAGTCGACCAGACGAAGGCCGATGGCGACAAGACCGCCGGGGGTGCAACTACCGTGCACTCCCCGCCACGAAAGCAGAAGACGCCACCCCGCTGGATCAACGTCGACGACGACTCCACGGCGTCGTCGGATCCGCGGGCTCATCGTGACCAGCGCCAGGTCCTCGACGATAGGCGGCAAGAGGACGCTCGGACTCGCATCGAGCGTCGACGAGAAGCCCGAAGACAGTCAGATCAGCGCGCTGGGACCACTGTCGACACGCACGCGCCCAGTGAACCAGACGACTTGCCGTACGCGGCAGGTTGCCCTGCGTTCACCCGTGAGCTGCGGCGAGTCAAGTGGCCCAGCATGAAGAATTTGAAGCCCGACGTACCCGAGAAGTACGACGGCAAGACACACCCCTCGGAGTTCCTCAGCATCTACACCATCGCGGTGCAGGCTGCCGAGGGACGCGACGAGAAGATCCTAGCTAACTATTTCCCGCTAGTGCTTAAGCCAAACGTCCGATCTTGGCTTATGCACTTGCCGGAAAACTCCATTTCTTCATGGGCAGATCTGTGCCACCAGTTTGTTGGCGCCTTCACGGGCAGCCACAAACCCCACGGGCAGGAGAGCGATCTCCACATCCTTGCCCAGAAGGAGGGAGAGTCCCTGCGCAAGTACATCCAAAGATTCAGCCGCGTCCAGCACAACATTCCCGACGTCCACCCTGCGGCGGTTATCAACGCGTTTCACCAGAACGTGCGTAACCGCCGGATGAGGGAGGAGATGGCCATGACCAAGATCCGGGATGTCAGCGAGCTCTACGCTCTGGCTGACAAGTGCGCGCGCGCTGAAGAGGGGAGGAGACTCCCCGGAGAGGATACCGGCGCAGGAGGAAGCGACAGTGAGGATGCCTCCCCGGCAAAGAAAAGCCGGCGGCGGAACAACAGAAAGAAGAAGAGCAAGGAGGTGCTAGTCGTCGAGCAGTCCGGCAAGGAGGCTCCCGCCAAGAAGGCACAGGCTGGTGGTTCTGGCAAGGAGCCCGCCCGTGTAGCGGCAGCCGACAAGCAGGACGGCTCCGACAAGCAATACTGCAAGATCCACCGCACCAAGGGCCACGATCTTCAGAACTGCAAGAGAATCGAGTACCTCGTAGAACAGCAGAAGGCTGAATACGAGCGTCGCAACAAGGAGAAGGCCCAAGGAGGCGGAGGAGAACCAAGCAAGAAGCGGCCGTTCAATGGCCGGGGAGGGCGCCGCGGCAAGGCCAAGCAGCGACAAGGTGACAGACCTCCCCGGGGCCGCGACAAGGATGAGGAAGAAGACGACGACGACGACATAGAAGAAGGAGATAACAGCGAGCAGGAGTTCCAGAAGGCCACATAAGTTCTGTGTGTCGACGGAGGCGCCTCTCTGCACACTTCCCACCGCCAACTCAAGCAGTGGGTGCGGGAAGTGAATGCAGCTGAGCCGCCCGTCGAGTCACGCAGGCTGCTGAAGTGGTCCAGCACGCCCATCATCTTTGACCTTGAGGACCACCCTGACCGCACAACTGCAGTCGGGTGCTTGCCGATGTTGGTCTCACCAACTATCCGCAACCTCAAGGTCACCAAGATGTTGGTTGACGGCGGGGCCGGCCTGAACTTGATCTCCTCAGCTGTGATCAAGAAGCTACAGATCCCCGACAGCGAGCTCGAGGAAACCGGGTCGTTCCAAGGAATCAACCCGGGAAGGAGCAAGCCGAAGGGGAAGATTACGCTGCCAGTGACCTTTGCCGGGGAGCTCAACTTCAGGACGGAGCGGGTCACGTTTGATGTTGCTGACATCCCATTACCATACAATGGGATACTTGGCCGTCCTGCCCTCGCCAAGTTCATGGTAGCTTCCCACTTTGCATACAACGTACTCAAGATGCCGGGGCCGATAAGCATCATCTCTGTCCCTGGCGACAAGAAGGATGCACTTATCTGCGCCGACAAGATCTACCGGGATGCAGCAGCCGCAACAGACAGCAACAAACTTGCCGCTGAAGCTCCCGGGGGGAAGACCAAGTCCAAGTCCGGCAAGAGCTCTGGGGCCCACTCCGGCAAACACACCTCTTCGGAGTGCTGCGCTGCCGTCGAGGACGCACCATCGAGCTCCACCGGCAAGTGCAAGAAAGGAATGGCAGCTCCACCGGCAACCAAGAAGGTGTCCGCCAAGGAGGACGGCACTGGTGGTACCTTCACCATCAGTGCTACACTCAACCACAAATAGGAAAGCGCGCTCGTTGCCTTCCTGCGGGCGAATGTCGACGTGTTTGCGTGGCAACCGTCTGACATCCCCGGCGTTCCCAGGGAGGTAATGGAGCACAAGCTTGCTGTTTGTCCTCACGCGCGGCCCGTCAAGCAGAAGGTCAGGAAGCAAGCCGTGGAGCGCCAAGAATTCATAGCCGAAGAGATAAAGAAGCTAGAAGCAGCAGGCCTGGTTAGAGGCGTAATACATCCCACATGGTTGGCCAATCCAGTTTTCATGCGAAAGGCTAATGGAAAGTGGAGACTTTGTATAGACTTCACCGACGTGAACAAAGCTTGTCCCAAGGATCCCTTTCCCTTGCCGCGCATCGACCAAATTGTTGACTCCACTGCTGGATGTGAGTTGCTCTCATTCCTTGATGCATACTCAGGTAACCACCAGATATTCATGGCCAAGGAAGATGAAGAGAAGACTGCATTCATTACTCCATGCGGCACATATTGCTTCATACGCATGCCCTTTAGATTGAAGAATGCAGGCTCCACATTTGCGAGGGTGGTGCACACTGCTTTTGAGCCACAGATCCACAGGAATATAGAGGCCTACATGGATGATATAGTGGTCAAGAGTAAGAGCAAAGATACCCTGATACATGACTTAGAGGAAACCTTTGAGAATCTGCGCAAGATACAGCTCAAGTTGAACCCCGAGAAGTGCGTCTTCGGAGTCCCCTCCGGCAAGCTTCTCGTGTTCTTTGTGTCCCAGAGGGGGATTGAACCAATCCCGATAAGATAAAAGCCATCGAGCAGATTGAAGCCCCGAAGCGCGTCAAGGACGTAAGGAGACTTGCTGGTTGTGTGGCTGCCCTCAGCAGGTTCATTTCAAAGTCTGCAGAACGCGCCCTGCCTTTCTTCAAAATCTTGAAAAAGGCAGGTCCTATGAAATGGACTCCGGAAGCGGAGGCAGCGCTGCAAGACTTGAAAGGATACCTGTCCTCCACTCCGATACTTGTCGCACCTAGACCACAAGAGAAGTTGCTGCTGTACCTAGCGGCAACCAATCAAGTGGTTAGTGCTGCGTTAGTAGCGGAGAGGGAGGCGGATGAGGATCCCACGTCCCCGGAAAGCGAATCCAGCGACAAGCAGGGGGCTTCCTCGACAAGCTCTGGCCCGGCCAAGGACAAGTCTGCGCAGGAACAAGGAGAAGTAAGAAGGAAGATGGTGCAGCGCCCAGTGTATTTTGTAAGTTCCCTCTTGCAGGGGGCTAGATCAAGATACTCTGGGGTGCAGAAGTTGCTTTTCGGCCTCCTCATGGCCTCAAGGAAGCTACGCCATTACTTCCAAGCACACGAGATAACAGTGGTCACTCGCTTTCCGTTGAAGAGGATATTGCAGAATCCCGAAGCAACAGGCAGGATCGTCGAGTGGGCACTGGAGCTGTCAAGTTTTGGTCTCAAGTTTGAGAGTACTTCAACCATACAGAGCAGAGCTTTGGCAGAATTTATAGCTGAATGGACCCCAACGCCAGATGAAGAGGTCCCAGAGACAAGTGTCCCCGTCCAAGAAGCGAGCAAAGAGTGGGTAATGTACTTTGATGGTGCTTTTTCGCTGCAAGGCGCCGGTGCCGGCGTGGTACTCATAGCGCCCACCGGAGAGCACCTCAAGTATGTTGTCCAGATGCACTTTCCCAAGGAACAAGCGACAAACAACACTGCAGAATATGAAGGTTTGCTTGCCGGCCTCAGAATTGCGGCCGAGCTTGGGATCAAGAAGTTGATTGTGCGGGGAGATTCACAGTTGGTGGTCCGACAAGTGAATAAGAGTTACCAGAGCCCTTTGATGGAAGCTTATGTTGATGAAGTGAGGAAGCTTGAAGACCACTTTGAAGGTCTGCAAATGGAGCACGTACCAAGAGCTCAGAATGATATTGCAGATGGCCTCTCAAAGTGTGCTGCGATGAAGTTACCTGTGGAACCAGGGACCTTTGTGCTCAGGTTAACTCAGCCATCCGTTACACCATCAGTTGGGCAAAACAAGAAGAGGAAGTTGGTCTCCGGTGATTACTTGCCGGCGGATCTTCCCGAAGCCGCCGCCAAGGTCCCCAGGATCAACAGCCAAGATGCTGAGGAACAGTTTGCTCCTGCAGATCCAAGGGTCTGTACAGTTGAAGCAAGCGTTCCCGATAAGCCTTGCCCCGGCAGGCTTGCCGGGGGACCATCAGCTCGGGCGGAGCCACAGGTTCTTGCCGTAGAAGCTGAGGTTCCCGCAGCAGCCCTCATGCCTTTAGTCCTCGTTGTCGAGCCTCAGGCTCCAGCATGGGCACAACAAATCGTCCACTTTCTGCAAACTGGAGAACTTCCCGACGACCCAGAAGAGATAGAGAAAATAACCAGGCAGTCAAGTATGTACCAGTTCGTTGGCAATGAACTGTACAGAAGAAGACTCAATGGTGTCAGGTTGAAGTGCATTTCCAGAGAAGATGGATAGAAGCTGTTGGCAGAAATACATGGAGGCATATGTGGCCACCACATTGGCGCAAGGGCACTTGCCGGCAAGGCGTTCCGGCAAGGGTTCTTCTGGCCAAAAGCCCTCCAAGATGCAACTGCACAAGTAACTAAGTGTGAAGCGTGCCAGTTCCATGCCAAGCAAATTCACCAGCCAGCTCAAGCTCTCCAGACGATCCCTTTGTCCTGGCCCTTCTCGGTCTGGGGGCTCGACATTCTCGGCCCCTTTCCCCGCGCAGTCGGGGGCTTTGAGTACTTGTACGTAGCAATCGACAAGTTCACAAAGTGGCCGGAAGTGGAACCAGTGAGAAAGGTGACAACACAGTCAGCAGTCAGGTTCTTCAGGTCAATTGTTTGCCATTTCGGAATCCCTAACAGGATCATCACCGACAACGGCACACAGTTCACAAGTCGCACCTTCATGCAGTACGTCCAAGACCATGGCGCCAAGGTCTGCTTCGCTTCTGTTGCTCACCCGAGGAGCAATGGTAAAGCGGAGAGGGCCAATGCTGAAGTGCTGCGCGGACTCAAGACGAGAACCTTCGACAGGCTGCACAAGTGCGGAAGAAACTGGATAGAGGAGTTGTCGGCGGCTCTTTGGTCAATCAGGACGACACCAAATCGAGCCACTGGACAGACACCCTTTGCTCTTGTCTATGGAGCAGAGGCAGTTCTCCCCACGGAACTCGTATACGGATCTCCTCGAGTGCTCGCTTACGATGAGCTCGAGCAAGAGCAACTGCGACAAGATGACGCATTGCTCCTTGAGGAGGAACGTCTCCAGGCTGCTGTACGAGCTGCTCGATACCAGCAAGCCTTGCGTCGCTATCATAGCCGCAAGGTCAAGGCCAGGAGTCTCGAGGAAGGCGACCTTGTTCTTCGGCGTGTTCAGTCCGCCAAGAATTCCAACAAGTTGACGCCGAAGTGGGAAGGCCCTTATCGGGTGAGACAAGTTACAAGGCCCGGCGCTGTCCGCCTTGAGACCGAAGAAGGCTTACCGGTGAGCAACTCTTGGAACATAGAGCATCTTCGCAAGTTTCACCCATAAGGCACGGTTGCCGTGATCCGTTTCGGCAACCACCTTTTGTACAAGTCTTGTCGCTATTGCATGTAAACCTTTGTACAAAGCCGGGCGCAGATCCCGTGCATCAGTAAAGCTTTTGTGCTTCGCACTACTTGTCATTTTCATGCTTTTCTTTGCTATTTGCATGCATCATCTGACACTTTGTGCAACGCACATCCCCGGTAAGCACTAGCAAGCCGTAAGGCCCTATACTTGCTTTTTCCTCCTCTTTTTTCTTTCCCTCTTAAGCAGAAGGAGTATTCCTCGCGCAAAAGTTTGCCGGGGGGGGGG